>ONZH01000232.1:0-98823 GCA_900303285.1 Rhinella marina | reverse complement strand
ATTACACATGTCAGATTTGAAAAATGTGGTCCTTAAGGGAATCTGTCACCAGTTTTATGGCATCCTAAAGGTCCCTTTACACTGGCACATTTAGCAGGCGATTGTCAGGAAGGAATAGCGCATATTTATCCGTGGAGGAAACCTCTGCATTTATATGCAGCGATCACCTCCACTGTATAGGGAGGAGCGATAACTGATTCCATCGCTCGGCACGTACAGACTCATTGTTTTCTGGCAGCACATTGTGCTTATACACTACAATTTGCTGCCACCAACGATGATTTAGGTGCTTACACAAATGATCCAATTACCCATCGGTTAATCTATACACCTATACACCACCAGATAAACACTTGATATGAATGCTCTTAGCAATTATCTGGCTGATTCTCGGCCAGTGTACAATGCACTTTATTAAGGGCAATATAAACTATAGGTCATAGATGACAATAGTCTGTCTGTATCTATGGAGAAATCTATGGTACACCAAAAAGTTCAAGTTGTGATGCTTTAATACATAATGTGCAATTTCACATCATTTTGTACATAATTTCCATCCAGAATATACATCAATCTTAGAGGCCATGTAAATAGTCCCAGGTTTCAGTCGGATAACGACCTTTATCAAGGGGTCTGTGGCCTAAAGTGAAGATGCGCATCCAGAGTTCAGTTATCCGACAGAAACGTTGGGACTATTTACATGGCCTCTAACATTGATGTATATTCCGGATGGAAATTATGTACAAAATGATGTAATATTGCACATTATGTATTAAAGCATCACTTGAAAAGAACTTTTTGGTGTGCCATAGATTTCTCCATAGATAACAGACTATTGTCCTCTATGAGCACCCACCTCTGAAGGGTGTGCAGGACTCATCTTCTACAAATCTGTTAGGAATAGAACTCCAGACAGCAAGTTAACCATAGAATCTCACAATCTTCATAAGAATAGGATTTTCTGTGCCTTACAAGCTACTAAATAGCATTACTGTTTGCACAGGTAT
Organism: Rhinella marina; assembly: GCA_900303285.1. Lineage (NCBI taxonomy): Eukaryota > Metazoa > Chordata > Amphibia > Anura > Bufonidae > Rhinella > Rhinella marina. The sequence goes on along the minus strand of ONZH01000232.1, from coordinate 97,816 downwards.
TACTGTTTAGTAGTTTTTTAGGCATCTTTACTTTCCAGCTTTTCTTTTCAAAATAATGGAGGAAAAACCATTAAAATAACTGTGTTTTTGTAACATACTTACAATTAAACATCACAAAACAGTAATTTGTATCCCTGTAATCATAATAACTCGTACAGCGGCGAAAAAAAGTATTTAGTCAGCCACCAATTGTGCAAATTCTCCCACTTAAAAAGATGAGAGAGGCCTGTAATTGACATCATAGTTAGACCTCAAGTATGAGAGACAAAATGAGAAAACAAATCCAGAAAATCACAGACATAGCAGAGCTGGAGAGGGTTCAGAGGAGGGCAACTAAAGTCATAGCTGGAATGGGTGGACTACAGTACCCAGAAAGATTATCAAAATTAGGCTTATTCACTTTAGAAAAAAGACGACTGAGGGGAGATCTAATAACTATGTATAAATATATCAGGGGTCAGTACAGAAATCTCTCCCATGATCTCTTTATCCCAAGGACAGTGACCATGACGAGGGGACATCCTCTGCGCCTGGAGGAAAGAAGGTTTGTTCACAAAAATAGAAGAGGATTCTTTACGGTAAGAGCAGTGAGACTATGGAACTCTCTGCCTGAGGAGGTGGTGATGGTAAGTTCACTAAAAGAGTTCAAGAGGGGCCTGGATGTATTTCTGGAGGGTAATAATATTACAGGTTATAGTTACTAGATATGGGTTGTTGTTTATCCAGGGAGTAATTCTGATTGCCTGATTGGAGTTGGGAAGGAATTTTTCCCCTAAAGTGAGGAAAATTGGCTTCTACTGCACAGGGGTTTTTTGCCTTCCTCTGGATCAACTTGTAGGAAAACAGGTCGAACTGGATGGACAGATGTCTTTTTTTCGGCCTTATAAACTATGTTACTATGTTACTATGTTACATTGTCTGATTTTTAAAGAATTTATTTGCAAATTATGGGGGAAAATAAGCATTTGGTCAATAACAAAAGTTCATCTCAATACTTTGTTATATATCCTTTGTTGGCAATGACAGAGGTCAAATGTTTTCTGTAAGTCTTCACAAGGTTGGCACACACTGTTGCTTGTATGTTGGCCCATTCCTCCATGCAGATCTCCTCTAGAGCAGTGATGTTTTGGGGCTGTCGCTGGGCAACACAGGCTTTCAACTCCCTCCAAAGGTTTTCTATGGGGTTGAGATCTGGAGACTGGCTAGGCCACTCCAGGACCTTGAAATGCTTCTTATGAAGCCACTCCTTCGTTGCCCTGGCTGTGTGCTTGGGATCATTGTCATGCTGAAAGACCCAGCCACGTTTCATCTTCAATGCCCTTGCTGATGGAAGGAGGTTTGAACTCAAAATCTCACGATACATGGCCCCATTCCTTCTTTCATGTACATGGATCAGTCGTCCTGGTCCCTTTGCAATAGCCCCAAAGCATGATGTTGCCACCCACATGCTTCACAGTAGGTATGGTGTTCTTTGGATGCAAATCAGCGTTCACTCTCCTCCAAACACGACGAGTTGTGTTTCTACCAAACAGTTCTACTTTGGTTTCATCTGACCATATGACATTCTCCCAATACTCTTCTGGAACATCCAAATGCTCTCTAGCAAACTTCAGATGGGCCCGGATATGTACTGGCTGATTATCAGGGGGACACGCCTGGCACTGCAGGATCTAAGTCCCTGGCGGCATAATGTGTTACTGACGGTAGCCTTTGTTACGTTGGTCCCAGCTTTCTGCAGGTCATTCACTAGGTCCCCCCATGTGGTTCTGGGCTCCTGATCGAGGGAGATTATCAGTGGTCTTGTATATCTTCCATTTTCTAATTATTGCTCCCACAGTTGATTTCTTCACACCAAGCTGCTTGCCTATTGCAGATTTAGTCTTCCCAGCCTGGTGCAGGTCTACAATTTTGTTCCTGGTGTCCTTCGACAGCTCTTTGGTCTTCACCATAGTGGAGTTTGGACTGTGACTGTTTGAGGTTGTGGACAGGTGTCTATTATACTGATAACAAGTTCAAACAGGTGCCATTACTACAGGTAATGAGTGGAGGACAGAGGAGCCTCTTAAAGAAGAAGTTACAGGTCTGTGAGAGCCAGAAATCTTGCTTGTTTGTAGGTGACCAAATACTTATTTTCCACCATAATTTGCAAATAAATTCTTTAAAAATCAGACAATGTGATTTTCTGAATTTGTTTTCTCATTTTGTCTCTCATAGTTGAGGTCTACCTATGATGTCAATTACAGGCCTCTCTCTTTTTAAGTGGGAGAACTTGCACAATTGGTGGATGACTAAATACTTTTTTTCTCCACTGTACAATGTGGTGAATACAACATTTATAGTGATCGGTAAACGGTGTAAATAAAAATGCCACAATTTTTTTCCCTTTTTCCCCAACATAATAAAAGTTGATAGAAATGAAAAGAACCTGCCTAATGCAAAAAAACAAAAACAAACAAAAAAACCTTATGGCTGCTATGGGTATGAATGTGAGAAGGGTCGTTGGGGGGAATCACTGTTTCCCTGTTTGCAGCCTTAAAATTCCTGATAGCATCACTGCGTGGGACATCAATTTCAACATTTTCTTCATGCCATTTTTTCCACTAGAGAAGGTGTTAGCAAAATGGCTGAAAAAATGCAGTGCTACGTGCAAGTGGCACTGATAGGAGTCATAGTACTCATAGTGGCAGTCCTCACTATGGCTCTCCCTGGGCCATGCAGTGATAGGAGGGTGCATTCTTTCTTACCTTTGGGCATACCGTAGACTTTTTGGGGCTCCTGATGGGTGGTGGCTGGAGTGTTATTAATGTTAGGTAGATGGGTGCAAGGCAAGAGGGCATCCTGTCTATACACAACTATTTGGGATCTACAGTTCACAAGAAAAATCATTTAGGTGCATTGGCAATAAATCACAACATTAACTTTGTAGCAGGGATCCACTACAATATTAACCCTTTAGTGGTGATCCACTGGGTCACTGAAAAAGTAATAAAGATGTGCATGAATATGAGTGCGTATGCATAATTATTAGATACAAACTTTGCATCTCCCTTTTCCTGTCACAGAGTTAAAGAGGTATTCTGGTCATAAGCAATTATCACATATCCAATGGATAGGTGAAGGACTGCTAGAAGACTGTTAGGGTCTGACCACTGGGACCCCTGCTCTATCACAAAACTCCTGTCACCTTTTCCTCTCATGGCCACGAGGATAGAGTAGTGGTCGAGCATGTTCCCTGCTCCTCCTTTCAGTCTATGGGACTTACATAGTACAATGGATAGTGGAGGCTTGCTTGTGACTGGGATATTCCTTTAAAGGGTTTTCTTGGTTCACAATATTGATGATCTGTCATTAGAATAAGTCATTAACACCTTAAGGACCCCAGCCATTTTTAACCTTAAGGACCATTTTTAGCAAATCTGACGTCTCACTTTATGTGGTGATAACTTTAGAACGCTTTTACTTATCCAGGCCATTCTGAGATTCTGTTTTCTCATCACATAGTGTACTTCATGACAGTGGTAAATTTGAGTCAAAATATTTCATTCTTATTTATAAAAAAAATACCAAATTTACCAAATATTTTGAAAAATTTGCAAATTTCCAAATGTCAATTTCTCTACTTTTAAAATACATAGTAATGCCTCCAAAAATAGTTATGACTTTACATTTCCCATGTGTCTACTTCAGGTTTGGATCACTTTGAAAATTACATTTTATTTTTTGGGACGTTAGAAGGCTTAGAAATTTAGAAGCAAATCTTGAAATTTTTCACAAAATTTCCAAAACCCACTTTTTAGGGACCAGTTCAGGTTTGAAGTCACTTTGTGAGGCTTCCATCATAGAAACCACCCAAAAATGACCCCATTTTAGAAACTACACCCCTCAAGGTGTTCAAAACTGATTTTACAAACGTTATTAACCCTTTAGGTGTTCCACAAGAATTAAAGGAAAATGTAGCCAAAATTTCCGAATTTCACTTTTTTGGTAGATTTTCCATATGAATCATTTTATTCTGAGAATAAAGCAAGGGTTAACTGCCAAACAAAATTCAGTAATTATTATCCTGATTCTGTAGTTTACAGAAATGCCCCATTTGTCATCATAAACTGCTGTACAGGCACACGGCAGGGCGCAGAAGGAAAGGAACGCCAGGGCAGATTTCACTGGAAAAAGTTTAAGTTGCCATGTCACATTTGATGCCCCCCTAGAGTAGGAAACTCCAAAAAACTGACCCCATTTTGGAAACTACGGGATAAGTTGGCAGTTTTGTTAGTGCTATTTTATATGATTATAAATATATATGATTTTTGGTAGCTCTATATTACACTTTCTGTGAGGCAAGGTAACAAAAACTAGCAGTTTTGGCATTGTTTTTATTTTTTGTTATTTACAACATTCATCTGACAGGTTAGATCATGTGCTATTTTTATAGAGCAGGTCGTTACGGACGCGGAAATATCTAATATGTATACTTTTCTTTATTTATTTAAGTTTTACACAATATTTTTGAAGCACAAAAAAAAAATCACATTTTAGTGTCTCCATAGTCAGAGAGCTGTAATTTTTTTATTTTTTGGGCGATTGTCTCAGGTAGGGGCTCCTTTTTTGCGGGATGAGATGACGATTAGATTGGTACTATTTTTGGGGCATACGCTTTTTTATCGCTTGGTATTACATTTTTTGTGATGAAATGTGACAAAAAATGGCTTTTTTTAGACAGTTTTTATTTTTTTATTTTTTACAGTGTTCACCTGAGGGGAGAGATCATGCTATATTTTTGTAGAGCAGGTAGAGAGATACCTAACATGTATACTTATTTTTATTTTTTTAAGTTTTACACAATAATATCATTTTTGAAACAAAAAAATCATGTTTTAGGGTCTCCATAGTCAGAGAGCTGTAGTTTTTTTATTTTTGGGCGATTGTCTCGGGTAGGGGCTCATTTTTTGCGGGATGAGATGATGGTTAGATTGGTACTATTTTTGGGGGCATACGCTTTTTTGATCGCATGGTATTACATTTTTTGTGATGAAATGTGACAAAAAATGATTTTTTTTAGACAATTTTTATTTTTTATTTTTTACGGTGTTGACCGGGCGGGCTGGATCATGTGATATTTTAATAAAGCAGGTTTTTATGGACGTGGCGATACCTAATATGTATATTTTTTATTTTTTTTTCTATTTTTATGTGTTTCTTTATGGGGAAGGGGCTTTTTTATTGAAACTTTATTATTTTTTTTATTTTTTTTTGTTAAAACACTTTTATTTAACTTTTTTTTTTTTAACATTTCACTTATGTCCCAGTAAGGGACTTTAACATTTCAGGGTCTGATCCCTGATTGAATGCAGCACAATACATCTGTATTGTGCTGCATTCAACTGTCAGCGTCTCACACTGTGAGACGCTGACCGTTGCCTAGGAGACCCAGCGCTGTGGCTGGGTCTCCTGGGCTTCCGTAGATGGGAGTCCCGATGCCTCTGGGCAAGGCATCGGGGCTTCCATCTCAACCATCGGGCCACCCCCCACCGCCTTACGGGGACCCGATGGCTTTAAAAAGCTGCCGCAATTGCCTTGTATGCCGCGGTCAGCGTGACCGCGGCATACAAGGGGTTAATCCGCCGGCATCGGTGTAATCACCGGTGCTGGCGGATACAGCAGAGGCCCGGCTGTTAGTATCAGCCGGGCCCCTGCTGCAGATTGCGGCAGCGGGGCAGCAGCAGCACGTTAACCCTAGGACGAGAATGCTCGTCCTAGGGCGTTAAGTAACACCATATTAGGACGAGCATTCTCGTCCTAGGTCGGCAAGGTGTTAATATTAGATTGGTAGGGAGTCGGGACCCAACTGTCGGCACCCCTGTTGATCAACTGTTTGTAGTGGCTGCAGTGCTTGGGTGAGTGCTGCTGACTTTTAATTTTTACATCGGTCCAAACACTTAGAAGCCACTGCTGATGATTGTGGATATGTGGATTATCATATGCTCAGTGTTGGAGCAGAATATTGTCAGTAAAGTCTTTCCATTCATTTGCTTCACCTTGTGACACACACATGACCCGTCAACTGAACACAGAGTCTGGTGCTGAATGTGGGTTATGCAAATGGAATTTATTACTCCCTTGAAATGTTTACATGAGAAAATTCAGAAGGTTAACGTTCTTCACTCAGGTCTGTGTGTCACATTATGTTGCTTGCCTGTTATTCTTTATTGGGCTACAGGTCATTTTTAGTGATGCCTACCCTTTACGGAGTTGTTCACCCATGAGGACGTTTTCTGCAGACCGCTAGTGTGGCCGGACCTGCTATGGGAATCATACTTTCCTGATCCCTGCTGCATGTTTCAGGCTCCATTGAAAGGGTAGGGAACAGAGCAGTCCTGTACTTCACCCCCACCACTATCTCTACCTACTTGCACGATCCGTCCCAATTGACGGCCCACAAGTGGACGTTAGTTCCTTCTTAGCTAAGTTGAGGCACCAAAACCAAATGTGAAGAGTAATGAGACAGGAAGAGGTGAAAACCAGACAGGCAAAACCAAGAACGGATCAGGATCCAAAATCAGATACAGCAAAGTGAAACCAGGAGAGAATGTCAGAGACAAAGTCAGCAGACAAAGGCAAGGTCACAAGCAGCAGAGTCAAATACCAGGAGTTCACGTCAGAAGCATAATCATTAATCAGAAGAAGTAATTTCAAAGTCAGCAGGCAAAGGTCAGTGATCCAGAGTCGCCAACACACAGCTAGCTAGAGAGGTATAGACCACCAATCACAGGCACCTGTGGCCAGCAGCTATCTGTCTAAATAGCCCACCTCAGGAGGCATGTGATGCCGGCACAGAGCTAGTTCCCTGATAAGTCCAGCAGTCCCACTGTCAGTAGGGCTAGCTGTAGCAACAGAGTGATGCCTGTGCCTCTGCCATGTAGCGGTTGGACTTGCTGCAGGAGCCCAGACAGGTAAGTGCAAGACTCATTGCTCCTCCTCAGGTGTTGCAGGTCTCGATTTTACCGCGTCAACATTCAGTTTGACACAGGTCACATAGACACTGCAGCCAATGACTGGCCACAGCAGTGATATGTCAACCAAGCGTCAAGTCACTGGGTCACCTGAGGCATGGTTGACACGTCACCACTGTGGCAGTCATTGGCCTGAGTGTCCACGTGACCTGTGTCAAACTGGATGACATGCTTGAGATACAAGTTGGAAACCATCAGAAGGGATCAAGTAGGTATGGTTCCCACTTCCCACTGGCCATGCTGGGAGGTCTTCAGAAAAGGTTCCAAGGGGTGAATAACTCCATTAATGTAGATGGACACTTGTTGCAATTTGTATATCTGTAATGAATTTAAAAGAAAAGGATGAAGGAATTCAAAGTGTTCCACAGTTTTGTGTATACATCGCCTAGGCAGTCTGATCATCCAGTGGAGCAGTGGAGTGAAGTAAAACAGGATTACAGGATTAGACTACATGCAAGGAGACATATGCATGTGCAGCAGAGCTGCAGTAGATTGTAGTTGAGACTATATTTACAAAATAAACCAATATACTCATCAAAGTTTTGCAATACCTGGACTACCTGTGGTTCTGCTGAACCAAAGTTAGATCACCATAGATCACTATGAAAATGAAGTATGGCTTAATAGAACTACGGTGTAAAGGATTGTAAAATGGAACTACTGTATGTAACAGACGTTGTAAACTAGTTTATTTCCCAGGCAAGTTTTCACTCCTGGAACCCACAGTTACAAAGCTCAAGCCTTCTCAAGCATTGTTAGTCCAACAGCTCCTCTGTATTTATTGTCTGTGTGCTGTGACATCACTTTGTTTATTATCCCTGTACTGTGACCTCACTATCTTTATAATTACTGTACTGTGACATCACTGTGTTTATTATCCCTGCACTGTGACAACACTTTGTTCATTATTCCTGTACTGTGACATCACTGTTTATTATCGCTGTGCTGTGACATCACAGTGTTTATAATTCCTGTACTGTGACATAACTGTGTTTATAATTCCTGTAATGTGACATAACTGTGTTTATTATTTCTGTACTGTGACATCACTGTGTTTATTATCCCTGCACTGTGACATCACTTTGTTCATTATTCCTGTACTGTGACATCACTGTTTATTATTGCTGTGCTGTGACATCACAGTGTTTATAATTCCTGTACTGTGACATAACTGTGTTTATAATTCCTGTAATGTGACATAACAGTGTTTATTATTTCTGTACCGTGACATCACTGTGTTTATTATCTCTGCACTGTGACATCACTTTGTTCATTATTCCTGTACTGTGACATCACTGTTTATTATCGCTGTGCTGTGACATCATGATGTTTATAATTCCTGTACTGTGACATAACTGTGTTTATAATTCCTGTAATGTGACATAACTGTGTTTATTATCCCTGTACTGTGACATCACTGTGCTTATTATTCCTGTACTGTGACATCACTGTGTTTATTACCTCTGTACTGTATTGCGTTCAGCCCTATTTACTTCTATGGGGCTGAGCTGCTCCTAGTCCACATGACCGATGAAATCACTGTGTTTATTATCCCTGCACTGTGACATCACCGTGTTTATAATTCCTGTACTGTGACATAACTGTGTTTATAATTCCTGTAATGTGACATAACAGTGTTTATTATTTCTGTACCGTGACATCACTGTGTTTATTATCTCTGCACTGTGACATCACTTTGTTCATTATTCCTGTACTGTGACATCACTGTTTATTATCGCTGTGCTGTGACATCATGATGTTTATAATTCCTGTACTGTGACATAACTGTGTTTATAATTCCTGTAATGTGACATAACTGTGTTTATTATCCCTGTACTGTGACATCACTGTGCTTATTATCCCTGTACTGTGACATCACTGTGTTTATTACCTCTGTACTGTATTGCGTTCAGCCCTATTTACTTCTATGGGGCTGAGCTGCTCCTAGTCCACATGACCGATGAAATCACTGTGTTTATTATCCCTGCACTGTGACATCACAGTGTTTATAATTCCTGTACTGTGACATAACTGTGTTTATAATTCCTGTAATGTGACATAACTGTGTTTATAATTCCTGTAATGCGACATAACTGTGTTTATTATTTCTGTACCGTGACATCACTGTGTTTATTAGCCCTGTACTGTGACATCACTTTGTTCATTATTCCTGTACTGTGACATCACTGTTTATTATCTCTGTACTGTGATATCACTTTTTATTATCCCTGTACTGTGACATCACTGTGTTTATTATCCCTGTACTGTGACATCACTGTGTTTATTACCTCTGTACTGTATTGCGTTCAGCCCTATTTACTTCTATGGGGCTGAGCTGCTCCTAGTCCACATGACCGATGAAATCACTGTGTTTATTATCCTGCACTGTGACATCACAGTGTTTATAATTCCTGTACTGTGACATAACTGTGTTTATAATTCCTGTAATGTGACATAACTGTGTTTATAATTCCTGTAATGCGACATAACTGTGTTTATTATTTCTGTACCGTGACATCACTGTGTTTATTAGCCCTGTACTGTGACATCACTTTGTTCATTATTCCTGTACTGTGACATCACTGTTTATTATCTCTGTACTGTGATATCACTTTTTATTATCCCTGTACTGTGACATCACTGGTGTTTATTATCCCTGTACTGTGGACATCACTGTGTTTATTACCTCTGTACTGTATTGCGTTCAGCCCTATTTACTTCTATGGGGCTGAGCTGCTCCTAGTCCACATGACCGAGAAATCACTGTGTTTATTATCCCTGCACTGTGACATCACAGTGTTTATAATTCCTGGTAATGTGACCATAACTGTGTTTATATTCCTGTAATGTGACATAACTGTGTTTATTATTTCTGTACCGTGACATCACTGTGTTTATTATCCCTGTACTGTGACATCACTTTGTTCATTATTCCTGTACTGTGACATCACTGTTTATTATCTCTGTACTGTGATATCACTTTTTATTATCCCTGTACTGTGACATCACTGTGTTTATTATCCCTGTACTGTGACATCACTGTGTTTATTATTCCTATACTGTGACATCACTGTTTATTATCTCTGTACTGTACTGTGACAGATCGTGTTTATAATTCCTGCACTGTGACATAACTGTAATTATCATTTCTGTACTGTGACATCACTGTGTTTATTATGCTGTACTGTGACATCATTGTGTTATTAACCCTATAGTGTGACATCTCAATGTATAACATATAAGTAATAGCTCATCTGGATCTTCACAATGGATAGGTGCTCACTTCTTACGGTACACCCCCAACCGTATGTAAATTGTAAATATAGATTAGTAGTAGTAGAGGGCACTCTACATATCAAGCGTCACATGAAAACAAAAACGTAAAAATATTTGGATAAAAAAATCTTTAATCAATACATATATGTATAAAACTCAAAATTTAAAAAATTATTACATAAAGATAATAATAAAATAAAAATGACGTTCTGGTTGTAGCATTTAAGAGATTCACTCAAAGGAAATTGCTTCCCAATGTTGATCGTGCAAATAAGTCCATCAAAGAAATTCTCATGCAGGAAAGTTAGTAAATACCAATATTTTCTTTGACGAGATGTAGTTCAAAAGGTCCTTATATTTAGTAGCAATACATTATAAGTGAATCTGGTAAAGTCACTTGCATAAAGATAATATATTAAAGGTTAAAGGTTAGCAATTTCCTTGAGTGAATCTCTTAAATGCTACAACCAGAACGTCATTTTTATTTTTATTATTATCTTTATGTAATAATTTTTAAAATTTTTGAGTTTTATACATATATGTATTGATTAAAGATTTTTTTATCCAAATATTTTTACGTTTTTGTTTTCATGTGACGCTTGATATGTAGAGTGCCCTCTACTACTACTAATCTATATTTACAATTTACATACGGTTGGGGTGTACCGTAAGAGTGAGCACCTATCCATTGTGAAGATCCAGAAGAGCTATTACTTATATGTTATACATTGAGATGTCACATTATAGGGTTAATAACACAATGATGTCACAGTACAGGCATAATAAACACAGTGATGTCACAGTACAGAAATGATAATTACAGTTATGTCACAGTGCAGGAATTATAAACACGATCTGTCACAGTACAGTACAGAGATAATAAACAGTGATGTCACAGTATAGGAATAATAAACACAGTGATGTCACAGTACAAGGGATAATAAACACAGTGATGTCACAGTACAGGGATAATAAAAAGTGATATCACAGTAACAGAGATAATAAACAGTGATGTCACAGTACAGGAATAATGAACAAAGTGATGTCACAGTACAGGGATAATAAACACAGTGATGTCACGGTTACAGAAATAATAAACACAGTTATGTCACATTACAGGAATTATAAACACAGTTATGTCACAGTACAGGAATTATAAACACTGTGATGTCACAGTGCAGCCTGCACTGTTACATCACTTTGTTCATTATTCCTGTACTGTGACATCACTGTTTATTATTGCTGTGCTGTGACATCACAGTGTTTTATAATTCCTGTACTGTGACATAACTGTGTTTATAATTCCTGTAATGTGACATAACAGTGTTTATTATTTCTGTACCGTGACATCACTGTGTTTATTATCTCTGCACTGTGACATCACTTTGTTCATTATTCCTGTACTGTGACATCACTGTTTATTATCGCTGTGCTGTGACATCATGATGTTTATAATTCCTGTACTGTGACATAACTGTGTTTATAATTCCTGTAATGTGACATAACTGTGTTTATTATCCCTGTACTGTGACATCACTGTGCTTATTATTCCTGTAACTGTGACATCACTGTGTTTATTACCTCTGTAACTGTATTGCGTTCAGCCCTATTTACTTCTATGGGGCTGAGCTGCTCCTAGTCCACATGACCGATGAAATCACTGTGTTTATTATCCCTGCACTGTGACATCACAGTGTTTATAATTCCTGTACTGTGACATAACTGTGTTTATAATTCCTGTAATGTGACATAACAGTGTTTATTATTTCTGTACCGTGACATCACTGTGTTTATTATCTCTGCACTGTGACATCACTTTGTTCATTATTCCTGTACTGTGACATCACTGTTTATTATCGCTGTGCTGTGACATCATGATGTTTATAATTCCTGTACTGTGACATAACTGTGTTTATATTCCTGTAATGTGACATAACTGTGTTTATTATCCCTGTACTGTGACATCACTGTGCTTATTATCCTGTACTGTGACATCACTGTGTTTATTACCTCTGTACTGTATTGCGTTCAGCCCTATTTACTTCTATGGGGCTGAGCTGCTCCTAGTCCACATGACCGATGAAATCACTGTGTTTATTATCCCTGCACTGTGACATCACAGTGTTATAATTCCTGTACTGTGACATAACTGTGTTTATAATTCCTGTAATGTGACATAACTGTGTTTATAATTCCTGTAATGCGACATAACTGTGTTTATTATTTCTGTTACCGTGACCTCACTGTGTTTATTAGCCCTGGTACTGTGACATCACTTTGTTCATCTATTCCTGGTACTGTGACATCACTGTTTATTATCTCTGTACTGTGATATCACTTTTTATTACCCTGTACTGTGACATCACTGTGTTTATTATCCCTAGTTACTGTGACATCACCGTGTTTATTACCGTCCTGTACTGTATTGGCGTTCCAGCCCTATTTACTTCTATGGGGCTGAGCTGCTCCTAGTCCACATGAACCGATGAAATCACTGTGTTTATTATCCCTGCAACTGTGACATCACAGTGTTTATAATTCCTGTACTGTGACATAACTGTGTTTATAATTCCTGTAATGTGACATAACTGTGTTTATAATTCCTGTAATGCGACATAACTGTGTTTATTATTTCTGTACCGTGACATCACTGTGTTTATTAGCCCTGTACTGTGACATCACTTTGTTCATTATTCCTGTACTGTGACATCACTGTTTATTATCTCTGTACTGTGATATCACTTTTTATTATCCCTGTACTGTGACATCACTGTGTTTATTATCCCTGTACTGTGACATCACTGTGTTTATTACCTCTGTACTGTATTGCGTTCAGCCCTATTTACTTCTATGGGGCTGAGCTGCTCCTAGTCCACATGACCGATGAAATCACTGTGTTTATTATCCCTGCACTGTGACATCACAGTGTTTATAATTCCTGTACTGTGACATAACTGTGTTTATAATTCCTGTAATGTGACATAACTGTGTTTATTATTTCTGTACCGTGACATCACTGTGTTTATTATCCCTGTACTGTGACATCACTTTGTTCATTATTCCTGTACTGTGACATCACTGTTTATTATCTCTGTACTGTGATATCACTTTTTATTATCCCTGTACTGTGACATCACTGTGTTTATTATCCCTGTACTGTGACATCACTGTGTTTATTATTCCTATACTGTGACATCACTGTTTATTATCTCTGTACTGTACTGTGACAGATCGTGTTTATAATTCCTGCACTGTGACATAACTGTAATTATCATTTCTGTACTGTGACATCACTGTGTTTATTATGCCTGTACTGTGACATCATTGTGTTATTAACCCTATAGTGTGACATCTCAATGTATAACATATAAGTAATAGCTCATCTGGATCTTCACAATGGATAGGTGCTCACTCTTACGGTACACCCCAACCGTATGTAAATTTTAAATATAGATTAGTAGTAGTAGAGGGCACTCTACATATCAAGCGTCACATGAAAACAAAAACGTAAAAATATTTGGATAAAAAAAATCTTTAATCAATACATATATGTATAAAACTCAAAAATTTAAAAAATTATTACATAAAGATAATAATAAAAATAAAAATGACGTTCTGGTTGTAGCATTTAAGAGATTCACTCAAGGAAATTGCTTCCCAATGTTGATCGTGCAAATAAGTCCATCAAAGAAATTCTCATGCAGGAAAGTTAGTAAATACCAATATTTCTTTGACGAGATGTAGTTCAAAAGGTCCTTATATTTAGTAGCAATACATTATAAGTGAATCTGGTAAAGTCACTTGCATAAAGATAATATATTAAAGGTTAAAGGTTAGCAATTTCCTTGAGTGAATCTCTTAAATGCTACAACCAGAACGTCATTTTTATTTTTATTATTATCTTTATGTAATAATTTTTTAAATTTTTGAGTTTTATACATATATGTATTGATTAAAGATTTTTTTATCCAAATATTTTTACGTTTTTGTTTTCATGTGACGCTTGATATGTAGAGTGCCCTCTACTACTACTAATCTATAGTGTGACATCACTGAGTTTATTATACCTGTACTGTGACATCATTGTGTTTATTACCTCTGGACTGTGACATCACTGTGTTTATTATCCCTGTACGGTGACATCACTGTGTTTATTATCCCTTTACTGTTCAGCCTGATGAAGATGGAGGAGAACTATCTTGTTTTTATGTGTTGTTAACTTTTTAATAAACCATGAAGTCCTCTAGTGCAGTACACTGTCTTTTTTCTGCCTCTGGTTGAGTTTTCCTGCCTTTATTATCGCTATACTGTGACATCACTGTTATTTCTGTACTGTGACATCATTGTGTTTACTAGTTAGCATTGTAACCCATACTGATCCAAAGCTCACTGCTGATCTATCACCATACCAGGAGTTTATTATACAGAATACACCTGATTTTCTTTGAACATTAGTGATGCTCGAGCACCGCGGTGCTTGTACGCTCGGGTGCTCTGGCCGAGCACCCTGGTTTACACAAGTGCCCAAAATTAAAAAAACAAAACAAACAGACAGACACACAGAGACACTACTTACCTTCCCTGGCAGCTCCCTCCTCCCGTCCAGCTGGAAGACGGCGCGCAGAGTGGTAAGTTGTACCACAACGCTACCTGCTGGACGGGAGGAATCACTACAAAGAAGAAGCCTGAGGAGGTAAGTGGTTTGTGTTTGTTTGTTTGTTTTCTATTTTTCAGGATCGTGAATGCTGAGGACTACGTCGGATTTGGTGGATGACGTCGGACCAGCTTTTTTATTTTTTAAATAAAATGGTCAAACAGGTGTCTGGGGGAGTATTTATTTCAATAAAATATTTTATAAGTGTGTGTGTGTTTTTTTACAACATTGCAGTTTTAGTAATCACGGCTATCTACAGACAGCCCTGATTACTAATACTGGGCTTAGTGCTTGCCGGTATGGCCAGCACTAACCCCAACATCTATTACCCCAGCACCCACCTCCAACAGGGGTGTCGGGAAGAGCCGGGTACCCGCAGGACTGGACCTTCTAAATTGAGGGTCCGGTTCTGGGGCGGCTGCAGGCTGGTACCATTAGGCAGGGAAGGGCCAATAACCGTGTCCCTTCCCACCCTGGTAGTGCCAGGCTGCCGCTGCTGGTTGTGTCTGGCTGGGGAAGGAAAAAAGGGGGGACCCCACGCCATTTAAATAAAAAAAAAAAAAAAATTAAATAATTTGAAAATTAAGTAAAATTAAAAGTAAAAAAATTCCCGCAGTGGCCCCATTTGCCAGTAAGAAAGGCCCCCAGTGCCCCTATGTGCCAATAAGAAAAGCCCCCAGTGCCCCCATGTGCCAATAAAAAGAGCCACTATTAAAAAGAGCTCTGGTCCATTGGCATCATAAAAAAAAAAAAAACACTTATACTTACCTCCATCAGCGATGCGATGCAGGCCTCTTCTGGCCTGTGTCCCGCGCTGTACGGCTCAGGCAGCACAATGACATCATCGCACATCAGATGAATGGGGAAGGGAGACGCTTCTCCCTCCCCTGCCCCGAAGCACAGGCATCCTCAGGACGGCGATACAGATGAATATGGAGATGAGCACTTCCACAATGGAAGCGTTCATCTCCCTCTGCCCTGCTGTCGCCTCCTGTGACCAGAGCCACACCGCACCTCGCCTAATTGGCGGTGCGGCCCTGCAAGTGGCAAGGGGGGCCCTCCAACTGCGACCTCTATAGCTATGCCACTGGTGACGGTCATGAACTCCATTGAAAGTCAATGGAGGACGGATCCGTTTACTATTGTGTCACACCAAACGGATCCGTCCTCCATTGACTTTTAATGAAGTTCATGACGGATCCGTCATGACCCCAATGCAAGTCAATGGGGACGGATCCATTTACTTTTGTGTGACACCAAACGGATCCGTCCCCATTGACTTGCACTGGAGTCATGACGGATCCGTCATGGTGCGGGGAGGGGACTCGAGCATTGCGCTCGAGTACACTCGGTTTTCAGCCGAACACCAAGCGGACCCGAGCGTATGCATGCTCGCTCAACACTATTGAACATCTATATCACCAGTATAGTTGATATTTCCGTACATGACCAGCATCTAAGTTTGCCAAGTACCAGTTACTGCTTGTTTACAGTGCCACTTGTGACCTCTTTCTGAATGTTTGTGTCATGCTGTTGGGTTTCTTACGTCAGCTGAATACCTACTTCTGTGTCAGCAGTTACTGGAAGTCTTTGAAGACCACAATTTTTAGGTGTTCTTGCAATTTGTAGGCCAGGGGTGCACAACCTTTTTTGGGCTGAAGGCCGCATTGTCACATCGCTCTATTTCAAGGGTCCGCAAATAAAAAATGTCAATCGGAGCTCATTTGCATCCGCCTATTACACAAGCCAATGCAAAGTGACTAGGGAGGAATGATTACTATCACAGTCATTCCTCTTTCATTTAGTTATATTGATTATTGGCAGCCAGGGGTGTAGCTAGAACTGACTGGGCCCCACAGCAAATTTTGTTCGGGCCTCCCCCCTCCAACTTAATGGGCACACTTATACACGAGCTCACCACATACTCAGACACACTCAGACACACACTCACCACATATATAGACACACTCATACACGCGCTCACCGCTTACATGGATGCACTCACACATACACTCACAACATATATAGACGCACTCATACACGCACTCAGCACTTACATGGATGCACAAATACACACTCACCACATGCATAGACGGACTCATAAATGTGCTCACCACATACATGGATACACTCATACACACATTTACCACATACATGGACGCACAAATACACAGTCACTACATACATGGATACACTCATACACAGTCACCACATACATGTACTCACCACATACATGTACGTACTCATACACACAGTCACTACATACATGGATGCACTCATACACAGTCACCACATACATGTACTCACCACATACATGTACGTACTCATACACACAGTCACTACATACATGGATGCACTCATACACAGTCACCATATACATGTACTCACCACATACATGTACGTACTCATACACACAGTCACTAAATACACGGATGCACTCATACACAGTCACCACAAACATGGACGCACTCATACATGAGCTCACCACATATATAAATAAATATATACAGATACACACACACATGAACATATGAATGAATGGAGAGGTGGCTGCACATCTGTTCCCTACCTCTTTCTACTTCTACGGGAATTATGGAAAGAGTCTCTCCATTCTTTCTGTGCCTGGATGAAACAAACAAAGACCTCCTCAGCTGATGGGGACCTCCGTTTTCAACATATGTTGGGTTCCAGAGAAGGGTATACAATAAATGTCTGAGATGGGAATATCCCTTTGAAAAAAAAAACAAAACTTTCCATTTTAGACAAAAGGTGGAAGCTGCTGAAGAGGTCCAACCGAGATGTACAATAGTAGACCATGCCTCCATACTGCTTGAGTGACAGTGTCAGATTCATATACAGCAATCCTACAAATTCCGATTTTTATAAATAACAAATGTAAACCACAGCTCGGGAAGGTCTGTGAAACTGTCTGAGCTTCTGGAATATGCGGATATATATTCCTGTAAAATGAGATCATCTTCTCTGTATATTCTTGTTTTATCTCCTTGTCGTATCTGGTATTCATGGAAACAAGGACAAGAAATAAATGATCATGGAACCAGCATATTCTTTTAGTGCTTGAATGAAAACATCAGGTTCTGCTTTATAATCACATCAAAAAAGTGTTCCCTGCATCAACAAATTCTACATCTTCTTACTAGATTGCTCAAAATTAAGCCTACAAGACAGGTCACATGTTTTATCATGGAACATAAAGGGCAAACTCATAACTCCAAAAATGTCACATGGCTAATGAGGAATGAGAAGACATAAGCTTTGTGTAGCATCTCAACAAACAAAGAAACACATCTCGCAGTCCAAGATTCAAATGAAAGGACTTTCAACTGTGGTCTATGGGGACGAGGCCCATGAATATTGGCAAATGACTTGTACGGTATAATGTTGTCAAATCATAATTCTAATGCAAATCTTCTCCTAGACATTAAAATGCTGACTGCACATGGCTAACAAATGAAATACTGTGTGCTGCTTCCATCTGGCATAATACCAGGTATTGTAGGTGTAAGGTTGCACTGGCCATCCATTTGATCCAGGTTCTGGCAAACAGTAGGCCCAAAGAAGATAATACTTAGAGGTGACTTTGAAGCCAATCACTTGTGCCTAGGTTTTATTTCTTATCATTGGAAACCAGGTTCTGATAATGGAAAAAGTGAAAGATCTCAAGGTTGCACCCTTGACACAATGGCACAACAAGCCAAGATATATAGCCAGGTATAAAACAGAAGAACTCAACTCTGAGGTTAACATATGCAGGTACATATGCTTGATGGCTACTCTGATGAACAGGCACTTGCGATTTCAGAGGGAACCCAGCCATGGCAGCCATTTTTTCAGTAAATATCTCAAGCCTCTCTCAGTACACTATGGCACTGGGGATAATGTATCCACATCAGTTCTGAATCCTAGCTGTAACCAAAATATACATGTTATGATGGGTGAAAATGATTCCCTCTCCTCTTAGAAAACTGTTTTATTCGCTGTGGGTTACCATTAACACTGTTATGGTTCTGTACCACCCATGATGAACTGTTATATAACTGTTAACAGAAAAATATACCAGTTATGCACCTGTTCTATGATATGCTACCTACTGTAGGTTGTATATGGTATGCATTTAAAAGGGTTGTCTGAGTTATGAAAAAAATATAGTACTGTAAATCTGATGGGCAGCAATATATAACTAAGTTAAGCAAGTTTTAGGCAAAAAAATCTATATTTCCTAATTTCCCTGGTTCTCCTCTGGCCTTTGTTTACCTGCAGTAATAACAATCTCTGCCCCTCCCCTCCCCCTTCCTGCTCTGCAAAGGCAGTGAATACAAGTGCTGCCCTGAGTGACATGTCTGCCGGAATACTCAGCAGCATGTTGTATGTGTAGGACTACAAGTCCCAGCTGTACAATGACACTGCTGATACACACAGGATTTTCCCCCGACCTGTTCTTGTGCAATACTGTACAGATGTCCTCCAGATCAGCTCCAGTGTCAGCTCTGTGTATGTAGGGTGAGGAGGGCAGATCCTGTGTCTCTTTACATCTGCAACTGCTGTTGTAAAGCCTTCAGTGTGTTCTGGCTGAAGAGGTTAATGTTTTATCTGAAAGAATCCAGGGAGAGAGCAGATAGCAGCCCCAGCAGAGCAGGGTGGCCATGGCCAGTGACGTCTCGTGTACAGGCTGTTATCTCTTGGTGCACGAATATGAGATTAGCAGGCAGGGAAGGTGACATCATAGGTCATGTGACCCTGAGTGAAATCTGATAAACCAGAAAGTTTAGAAGCAGAAAGTGTATGGAAAAGCTGTTGTATTTGACTAGTTAGAAACATACAAAGGACAAAAAAATAACTCGGACAACCCCTTTAAGTGTACCATGTATGATATGACATAATTATTTATGCACTATTGATGTGTCTTATGCCTTGTTAAGACACCAGTGAAGTATTGAGTAATATGTGCACTATAGTGTGTTAAACGCCCTGTATATTGAGGTCATGTGTAAACTGTGGGAGGGAATTTGAGGAGTAAGACAAATAAAGTCTAAGATTGTTAAAATGTAGGATGAGTTATAACGTGGTAGACAGGCTGGTTAATCCGTGCACTAGCGAGCACGGATCTGGCAGGCTGTTCACCCACCGGAACAGCCTGCCGGAAAAGGCTGTCGCTAATGTGAAAGTAGCCTTATATCAAGCTCAAGGAGAGTGTCTTTTCTGCTGCAGCTAAAGGGTGTGTCCATGCTCTTCCTATCACAGCTCAGAAGGCAGTCGAAAGATAAAACTGAGCATGTGTGGCCATCTCAGTAAACGGGACAAAGTAAAAAAAAAAAAAAACAGCAGGTGGCGCTATACAAATACATTTTATTGAATAACTCAGAGGCTATGCTATATTTTTACTTACAAGAAATTACAAAATAATTCAGATCCAGGGGATAGTTTGAAACCTTTAGAATACTTTTCATTGGACAACCCATTTAACATATGCACAAGCTGAATTTACTAGAAGTTTACATAGTTTGCAACTATGACTATTACCTTTATCTTTTCACCCATGTATAATCTCCACTGAACAGAGGCAAAACTTGCAGCTGCTGGGTGCTTAATACAAAATCTATAATAGCACCCATACCTTCTATTAACAAAAGTATGATGGACCTTGGTACCTACTTAAAAGGGTATTCTCATCTTAGACAATCAGTGCATATCGCTTGGATACGCCCCCGTTGTCTTATAGTTGCGGGTCCCAGCGGAGGGGGAAGCCCTGCGCCTGGAGGACCCCAGGTTTCCTGGGGTCTAGCCACCACCAGGCGCAGCTCCCCTGCTGCTCCCATAGAAATGAATGGGAGCGCACCACGCATGTGCGGCCACCACTCCCATTCATTTCTATGTAGCCAACAGCCCCATAGAAATGAATGGAGGGCGGCTGCGCAGTGCGCCCTCTTTTACCTTGGGGGCTCCGTTCTCACCGCTTGGACCCGCACCTATAAGACAATGGGGGCATATCCTAGCGATATGCCCCCATTGTCTAAGATGAGAATAACCCTTTAACTCCAGGGTTTGGTTATGAGTGCCTCCTCTGCACCTCCTATAGCTACTCCCCTGCCATTCACTACTGGTTACTAAAGAGTGGGTCAACTATGTGCCTCAATGATCACAAGGTGAAATGGTCAGTTTTATATTCTTGATAATATAGCAGTGTCTGCACTAGGCCATCTTGGTTAACCCCTACAGTACTGATTTATAATAATCTTGAAATGCACATGCCTAATACCAGCTGTTAATTCTGACATCTGCTTCCAAACATCGAACACTATTTATCTTAGAAATAAAATGGGATTTACATATATTTTTTTTTAAGCACACATTTCCCACTGTGAATTTTGCATATGAAAAGTTTGCCGAAAATGCAGTGTAATCATTTATGGATTGAAGACTGAAGAGTAATTATAAGATTCCCTGAAATGTAGCGCTCCTTGTTTTTTTTGTGTGTTGTTTACTGCAGTATAGCACAATACTCGACGGGAGTGTGAGGGAACCTGTAGGGCAGCTAATGAAAATATATCTGAAAAGGATCCATTTAGAATTGACTTGTCAGAGGATTGTAATATACAAAAGAACAGAACCCATTCCATTAAATGCTTCTGTGAAATCTTAGATTTATAGGAGACTTCATGCTGAATATATTTTTGTGCAATATAGTCATAAAAACAAAAAAAATCCATTGTTAAAGAAGTCGAAATTCTGGGAAGGTATTTTGAGATGGTTGCGGATGGTTGTATTGAGCCATTTAACTCACCAATGTCTCCACATAAAGTTTCCAGGGTTTCCAGGGACTGGTATTGCTCATAAAACTTGGTCACCAGGGATTTATCATAGACTACACTGGTGCAGTACATATATATGTATGTGCTGTGTATGGTGCACTGTTCCACCACATTCGGGGCATCGTCATTAGAGCCAGACTGGGGCTGCAATTCAGCCCTGGTATTTTAAAACAGACAGGACCACTTGCTGTGTGTTGAATGTGAAGTATGTTTGAATTCCCTCCCCTATTCCAGTGCTAAGGGCAGATTTGGGTAAACATTACATACAGTGCTACAAAACAAGCAGGAGAATACAGCACCACATCCAGTGACATTTCCTCTGATGTATCTGATGTAAATGTTCTCTTTTCTCATCTTCTCAATTGGGAGTAGACCACCATGATGACATATTTCAGCTATGCCTCTTCTTTGCAGAGTGGCAACACAGAAGTCTTAGATCCCTCACTTTTCTATCACCTCCTGGTACCCCAACAGTGTTAACCTGCTGCTAGATACAGATAGTACCCTCTATAGTGCTCAACCAATAATAATTCTCTTCTAGAGTTCCCTCATTACTAATAGTGCCCTCTACAGTGATAATGCTCCCTGAAAATGCCCCCATTACTAGTAATACCCTTGATACTACACCTCATAATAATAATGCCCCCCATAGTACTACCAGTAGGAATAATGCACCATAGTGCCCTCAGCAGTTAGGCCTTCTAGAGGGCTTCCATTAGTAATAATGCCCCCTAAAGAGCCTCTACTAGTAATATGACCCCAAATTACCCCCAGTAGTAATATGGCCCCCTAAAGTTCCACCAGTTGTAATAAGGCCCCTGTTATGCCCTCCACCACCAGTTATAATGCCCTCCTGTATTTCTCCAGTATTTATAATGTCCCTTGTAGTGATTCCAGTAGTAATAAGGCCCATCTATAGTGCCCCCTGTAGTTTTAATGACCCAGTTTCCTCCTGAGCCCCATTAGTTATAATGCCCCCTGTAAAGCCCCCAGGAGTTAGCATAGCCTCTTATATTGATCAAGTACTTATGCCATCCTGTCTTGTCCCCAGGAGTTACAGAGTACCCCTGAAGTGTTCCCAGTAGTTGATCGCTATGAAGTTACTGCATCACCTGGAATGATGACATCATTGCGACCTCCTGAGAACTGGCGCAGGCAGTTGTGATGGTATCATAGCTTTGCAACTGCCTGCACTGCTTCCTGTTTCTCAGGGTTAGTGGCCTGTGGCCTATGAGAATGAAAAACTGGCCTGAAACCATTGGTTCCCCTGCCTCACAGTAATATTCAATGGTATTGCTGTTCTGAGAATGGCAATACAGTTGTATCTGCTGTGACCACTACTTTTGGGGCCCTGAGCAAAACATTCAGGGCCCAAGCCATGGATGTTCTGGATTATTGACGACCCAGCAGTTGGCCAACTCCGACACCAGCCCATCTGGCATATGCCAGAATTGCCAGATAGACAGTACATCTCTCATTGTCATATTTTTTATTGTACATACAGCAGAAGAGTGTTGTCGGCAGTTTGTGTCCGCTGATGCCCCCTGCAGGTGCAGATGTCGTGTGCCTTCCCATTCCTCTGCAAGTTGTGGCCTGTATGCTCCTGCCTAGTTGTCCAGCCTCTGTCCACTTAGGGCTTCCAAATCCTTTTCCAGCAAATGTGGTTTCTTGGGTATTTAAGGCAACCTTCTCCCCTGATTACTTTAAGAATTATGGAGAGTAATGTGCTCTTGGGAGCTTTCAGTGGAGCAAAAATTTTTTGTACCCTTTTCCAGCTCTGTGCCTCCATGCAATCCTGTCACTGATCTATACAAGCAGTTCTTTCATCCCCATGGCTTGGTTTTCGCATGGTCAGCTGTGAGACCTTATATGTATTCATGACAGCTGGACTCCAATCAAGGTGTAGAAACATCTCAAAGATAATCAAGAGAAATAGGAGCCCCCCAGAGCTAAATTTCAGGTGTCAAATTAAAGGGTATAAATACTTATGTCCAGATAAAATTTTAGTTGTTCCTTTTTAATAAACTTGCAAACATTTCTAAAATTCTGTTTTTGCTTTCCCATTTTGAGGTATTGATTGCATATTGATGGGGGGGGGCGGACTTTGATTTTTTTTCATTTTGGCACAAGGCCACAATATAACAATATGCAAAAAAGGTGAAAGGGTCTGAAGACTTTCTGAAGGTATGAAATGTGAAATATTTGGGCAGATTTACTAATGCTGCCTAAATATTAGCTAAAGAGAGGCAATCATGAGATATGCCAAATTTACAACAGTGGCACATGCAGTATCCCAAACCATGATACATCCAGAGCATCACCTCCTCTGAAGATTAGATATCACCATGGCTACAGTACTATAGAAAGAGAGATATAAAGGATAGAGCCAAGAATGTCTAAAGTCTGCATTGTCATCAGACAGTAAGGTATTTGCTGATCAAAGCTGATAGACTTGACTGCTGTGAGAAGGACATTTATTTTATTTTTTATTTTATGCACTTATATAGCACTACTATATTCCACAGTGCTTTAAAGACTTTAGCATCAAGCTGTCCCCAATGGGGTTCATAATTCCCTATCAGGGTCTTTTTGGAGTGTGGGAGGAAACCCACACAAACACGTGGAGAACATACAAACTCCATGCAGATCTTGTCCCTGGTCGGATTTGAATCTAGGACCCTAGTGCTGCAAGGCACCAGTGCTACCCACTGAGCCACTGATTGTTGAGACATCCTTCACACTTGGACATCTTAAGGCCTGTATCCCTCAAGTTGGAAATTACAGCCAGCATTTCAAGGGTAATATTGCGCACCATAGATTCTGCAAAAAGAGACTATGGGAAGATATAGAGGAAAGAATACTCCATTCCCCATCCTTGCTCAAATCCATTCATTGCTATCTGGGGACAGTTGCACTATGAATTGTTGGAACTATGTAACCATTGTATGTACTACAACTTTCATTTAGCACTTTAGTAAAGAGAGACATTTGTTTACTACTTCTGGTCTAGTAACTGACTCCTGCACCACACGCTGGCCATTGCACCCTACTCCTGCATTGCAAACCAGCTACCATTAGGAAGGAGATCCAATATTAGGGTGTGCCCCGACAGTTGAAAGGGCGAACCCTCCTTTTACTGCCCTGGAGCATCAATGTGAGGATTGCCACTGTTACAACAAGAGCCACTACCGCTCCCATCCTCCGCTCTGCTCCTTCTTGGCTGGTTAGCACACATATGCTGTGTGATAGATTTTGCACAAGAGTTTAACGTTTTCCTTTCCTATGCCAGGGCAAGGTTGGCTTACTTTAAACCATTATTTTGGGCCAAAAAACTTGTGACACTATTCAAGCAACCCCCCTCCTTCCCGGTTCAAGAAAATAAATGACATTACCTAGGAAACAAACAGAACACTTACATGGTGCCCTTCTTTTCATCTTTTTAGCTGAAGATCTGCCAATTGCCAGGCTCCTCTTCTATTAGACTACCAGATGGACACTGTGCTTTTGTAGTTCAAAACACTTTTGCTTGCCCAGCCGTGCCCTTTGATTGGCTAGCACGGCTCATGTGAGCCGTGATAGCCAATCTGAGAGCATCAGGAAGCATTTTGGACTACCAAACACACTGTATGCATCAAGCAGGTTGATAGCAACAGCACTGGACAAATGGCATATGTTTCCATTTTTACCTTGTTCCCATGCTACCATTTGTCCGGTACTGTTGGCATCATCATTTATGCAACAGTGAAAATAAGAAACCACTGTCTCCATTTATATTCTACATAGACTTTATCGGATATTTATTCATCTACTGTATTTGTATTGCTGTAGAATTAGGATTTAAGTGCCATGTACCTAACATTCAGCACTATTTGCCATTGTTTTATTACGCTTATATTTTATTTTATTTCATTGGGATCTATCAAGTTAATTTAATCTATTCTGTACTCTCCCTTAGGTGTGTTTATCCCTAGAGAGTCCATACATTGTTTTACTATAGCTGTTTTGTTTTAACCCTTGAGACATAAGAGGTAATGTTGGTGCACTTGGCATAAGCCGTTTGTTCGGTGAGCTGCCTATACATACATATGTGATTTTTTTTCTTGAACCAGAGGGCGACTTTAATAACTCACTTTAAAAAAGAAAGTCAAGCCCTTTCCTAGACCCTTGTGACGTGTCTAAAACAGATAATAAATGTTTCTCATGGTATGTGCAGCCGTTTTTTGGCATATTTTAAGTCAGAACCTAGGCACAGAAAACCTACCCCACTGTTTTTATCAGATTATCAGCCATCATTTCTAAACCCTAGGGCCCCAATGAAAAATAGCTTCATAAAAAGTTTAGGAGAAAAAATAAGATAAAGGGGTAGTTTCTGCCAGAGTGGGAGCCACTCTTTATCAGTAGATTTTCTGTTTGGCCAATACAGAGGTCTTAGGCTACTTTCACACTAGCGTTTTTGGTGGATCCGGCAGGGTTCAGCAAAAACGCTTCTGTTACTGATAATACAACCATCCGCATCCATTATGAACGGATCCGGTTGTATTATTTTTAACATTGCCAAGACGGATCTGTCATAAACTACATTGAAAGTAAATGGAGGTCGGATCCGTTTTCTATTGTGCCAGATTGTGTCAGAGAAAACGGATCTGTGCCCATTGACTTGCATCGCAGTCATAACGGATCCGTCTTGCTTCCGCATTCCCAGGACGGAAGGCAAACTACAACATGTGCATTTTGGAGCACTCCGTTCTGTTCAGTTCAGTTTTGTCCCCATTGACAATGAATGGGGACAAAACTGAAGCGTTTTTTCCGGGTTTTGAGCCCCTATGACGAACCTCAATACCAGAAAACAATAACGCTAGTGTGAAAGTACCCTTAAATGGTAGACCCCTCTATAACATTCACACCACTTCTGGGAAACTCCCTTTTGTAACACATTCTGGTAAATTACTGGAGGTGGTGTATAACTCAGATTGCTTAGCTGGGTGAAATAAAAGAATGATAGAAAAAAACAAAAAAGAACACAGCAGTATCTAGGTTATCTAAATCTTAATAGGGGTTGCCGCTCAAGATAGAGAATTACCAGGGCGCCAGTGGGAGGTTAAATATAAAATAAATAAGAACTTTTTATTCAACACAGTGTCAGATGAAATTCGGCAGCTACTTAAGGGTTCTCCGTCTGATCAAGTCAATGATGAGACGTAATGTAAATTAGTGAATTCAAAAATGGGATAGACCCAGATTGGAGGAAAAAACACCCTTGTTTTACAGTGCGCCAGTTGCAATGTTATCAGAGAAGAATAGCTCACAGTGAGATAGAGTCATGGGTTGTACTCTCACTAATCGTAGTAAAAAAAAGGTAAAGTGATAACTTTTACCACTTACTTCAGAGGGGGGTGGACCGTTGGGATCTATGGCTGACCCCTTCGGTTCCGAAAACCCCCCCCTAGCCGGAATCGCCTGTAGTGTAGTAGGTCAATGAACGCAGTCCATACACGACTTCTGGTCATCACCTTTATTCCAAAGTTTACACGGCTCAACGCGTTTCGGGGTATGGTACAAAACCCCTTCCTCAGGAGCAGACAATATATATATAATCGACATACCTTACACTTATTTATAGTCCCAGAGGGTAGTGGCAACTTTTCCTCGTGGTCTTTTCAGTGTGGGGCGGGTTTACCGCTGTTTCTGCGTGCGTTCCACGCTGGGACGCACGTTCAAACCACACTTCCGGTTCCGGGTGCGTTCCAGCGTGGAACGCATCACCCAGCCGGTTTCTATTTGTTGTGTACAACCAATATAATATCACATAACTTACCCTCTTTATGAGGGTTTGCAAGCAGGAGGACTGGACTATAGTTATGTTCAAGTGTCGACCTTTTAGTGAACGCTCTCACCTGGAACGTACACCCGGGCCTCGCTTCCGGTTTCGGGTGCGTTCCAAGGTGGAACGCATCCCCTTACCGGTACTTGAATACTGTATACAGCTCAACATTATTATTATTGTAGTAGTCCCTCGATCAAAAGGAGGAGGGTGCCAACAAGAAAAAGTAGAATTAATTAAAATTTTCTTGTTGAGTACTGGATATTTTTTAGGCAACGGGATGTACATAATTACTTTATATGGAAATTAGGTTTCTTATCAAATATTCTTATATATTTATATCTATATTCA
Organism: Rhinella marina; assembly: GCA_900303285.1. Lineage (NCBI taxonomy): Eukaryota > Metazoa > Chordata > Amphibia > Anura > Bufonidae > Rhinella > Rhinella marina. Next base: position 69,874 of record ONZH01000232.1, on the reverse strand, counting down.
GATTTATATTCTTATATTCATATTTTCATGTTATTTTTATTTATATATACATGGGAACAATTTCCCCTCTTCCCTTTCTTCTCTGGGTGGAGTGCTCCAATCCGCGATGCGTTCCACGCTGGAACGCATCCGGAACAGGAAGTACTCAACAAGAAAATTTTATACTATGGACAAATATATCAAAGGGCAAATATCTGTGTACTAGACTTCTTATGACTTGGCATCTAACCATGCCAAGTCATCTAGAGGGAGGAGATTTTGACAGTCAGCACAAAAGGACTTTTTATAGAGCTCTGATAGAAGTCTAATGACAATGTTTAATTTCAGCAAGGAATGTTGTCCCCTTATGTGAGGATAGCCTAATAGAGCTTTTTGTATTCCTTTAGGTCACTGCATGATAATAGGTTGGACTTGGTGGACTTTGTCTATTTTTCAACTTACTTTATATCTGTGTAACATGTCACCATCTGTATAGTGGCTGTCAACCTCCTATTGAGAGGGTCTAGAGGGCTTACATCTCAATGCTTCCTTGTCGACATATTAATGTTTTAGAAGTAGTTTCATGAGTAGAGGGCCCCAAAGTATTCCCGATAAACCCCAATTGAACTTATTTTGAGTCAAAATTAGTGGCAGGTTCCCCTTGACACTTGAAAAAACAGAAGACATGCATTGTAACTTGTAATGTTTCTTTTCCTAAAGGCTAGTGCTGTTGTACTAAGCTATTTTAGGCTTTTTCAATCACAAGAGGAAGATATGTCAGCAGATTGTGACCTTTTCTCTCTCAGCATTTCCTCCAAGCTTTTCCCATTCAAGTGTTTTTTTTTTCTATCTGTGCAGCTGGGTATTACTGACCTATGATTCCTACCCATAGAAAGGCCAGGGAATGTTCTGTTAATGACATTTTAAAGTCAGCATGTTAGGATAGGCTGCTGGGTGCAGAGTTTGTATTTTGTGCTTTTAGAGTCTCGAATTGCTTATGCAGGTTGATATGAACGTGCAGTGCGGCCTCTCCCCCATCCGCAGCGCCGCATTCCGCAGACAGACAGTTACAAACAACCAGCCCCCATCAGGAGCACGCTCAAACATTCAGGAGGAAGAATGCAGGAAATATCTTTAGGATGCAAAGTTTATGGGAAGCTATTTAGTCTGGCTTGGCCAGCCGCATGCATAAAAACAAGTTGTGTTCAAATAGGGCTTCTGAGGATAGACATCTACTGGAGAACGGACATAAACATTTCCAGGACATGAAAGGAAATAAATGAGTTCTGAGACAAAAAATGGCAAAAGTTATTTTCATCAACCTATTCAAATAGTTTAGTCTTAAAGGTACTCAAATGAAAAGTTCTTTCAACAGGAAGGTGCAAACCCAGTGTCAATGAAAATAAGAATGTGTATTTTAAGGTGCATGACCTCACTGGAATTAAATAAAAAATAAAAACACACACGAAAAACACCCCCAAAAACGTGTATCTCCTGTAACAAGAAATCTGACTCTGTTGCCCATAACAACCTGTGCGACGTCTGGGGTCTGTGAAAACCTAGGTGACAACCCTTACAGGCGCTAAACTGATAAATTAATGTCACACAACATCTGTTACCTAGTATAGAGGGGATTTTCCTAGTTCCACATGTACTGGCAGGGTTTGCAGTGGCCTCAACTCTACTCTGGGTCCCATGGATGTCACCATCTGTTGCTGCTCGCCAAAGAGGATTTTAATGAGACCCCGTCACCATATTTTTTTATTGACTTTATTTGAAGAAAATATATGTTTTAATGAAATAATAAAATGTCTAAATACAATTATTAAAAAAAAAAGAAAGTTTCCTATACTATTGCACTGTCTATGGTACCTGTTCTTCATGTAAACTGCCGACTCCTCTGGAAGAGTTGCCTCCAGGCAGCTTCACAGGCAGCTCCCAGCATGCTCAGTGCTCTGACGTCATTTCTTCCCCACACTAAAGTGTACACTTAAGTTTAGAGCAGGATCGCTGGATGAGTGAGATACAGAGCTGCTGTCAGACTAATTAATCCACCCAGGGATCCTGCTCTGACCTTCATTGTACAGTGCAGTGTGAAAATAACAGCACCAGTTATTTTCAGTTTCTTCCCCTGCACTGCCCTCACTACACAGCAAGATCCGGCATGGTTAGGGCAGAGCTGCAGACATCATGTCTGTGGGAGAAGACAGAGCCTGACTGTGCAGATGCCAACACCCTCTGCATAACGATCCTCCCCACCTCATGTCTGAAGATATCTCCTCCCTCCATCACAACCCATTAGTCCCTGCACCTAAATGTAAGTTTGCAGAAAATAGTAATAAATATTTGCTTTACATGTATATGAGTGCCTGTATATATTTGTAGAGAATAGACAGCTCCAAAGGTCAATTTGCAAGGTGAGTATTTATTTTTCTTAAAAGCCGAACATAATGCACAACTGTGGCAACGTTTCGGGTAAAACAGTGCCCTTCATCAGGCTTTGTGTAAAGAAATAAACAATACAATGTGTGAAAGTGGAAACAAACATATTCCCATAAAATATGACATAATCACATAAAATATGATCAAGTGAATTATCTCGCGGGAGGGGGGGGGATATAGTGTGGACAAAATTACCTGCATGTATAATGTATATCTTCTGTATTAATGTGTTAATGTACAACTGTGTGTATAAAGGTTTGTGTGTGTGTATACTCCGTATAGTTGTATGTATGTGTGCATATACCCTGTATATGTGTATGTATGTGTATATATACCCTGTATATGTGTGTATACCTGTGTGTATATATACCCTGTATATTTGTATGTATGTGTATATATACCCTGTATATGTGTGTATATACCCTGTGTATGTATATATATATATATATATATATATATATATATATATATACACACACACTGTGTGTACTGTATCACTTTTTAATCATTTTTTGTTTTTCTGGTTGTGAATATGCAAAAAAAAAAATTATAGCATTTTTTATCGCAAACGATGAAGAGGATAAATGACATTATTGTGTAGTGTGGGTAGTCACAGATGCAGTGATACCAAATATGTGGAGGGGATTTTATATTTGTAATTTTTTTGATTGAACAACCTTTTGGAAAAAATGTGTATATTTTAATTGGATTTTTTAAAAATCCAATTAAACTGCTTCATGACCGGGTGATTTATTTTTTTTTACTCCTAGCCTTCCCAAAGCCATAACTTTTGTTTTTCTTACATTTTAGTAAAAAACTAAAAAAATTTATTTTTTTCTTTGCATTACCATATTCTAACTCCCAGAACTTTTATTTGTAAGTGTACGTAGCTGTGTGACCGGTCATTTTTGTGGGGAGATCTGTACTTTGCTTTGGTACAATTTGTCTGACTTATTGATCACTTTTTATTCAATTTTTGTGGAAGGTGAAACAACTTTTTTCCGTTTCACTTTTAATATATATATATATATATATATATATATATATATATATATATATATGTTATGGTGTGTGTATGTGTGTATATATATATATATATGTATATATATAATTCTTAAAAAATAATAGACAGGTCCTATCCTTATCTGTGATATGGACAAGAATAAAAGATGTTCTATTTTTTTGAGGTGCGGAGGCAGGGACCAAAAAGCGCTCTGTAGTGCTTCTATGGGCTTCTGCTCTGTGCCTCCACTCGGCACGAGTCCTGTTTGCGGTCTGTAATGCAGGCCACGGCCCGCACACGTTCGTGTCCATAAGCCCTAACAAACGATCTCTTGATTGTTTGTATAAGACCAAATATACACATTTGAGTTCAGTGTAAGTACACTTACTTACATTCTGAGGGCCCATTCACACGGCCGTATGAACGGGTCTGCACCCGTTCTGCAATTTTGCAGAACAGGTGCGGACTCATTCGGTTTAATGGGGCCACAAAAGATGTGGACAGCACATTGCAAAAAAATTTTTGTGGCCCCGCAAAAAATGATAGAACATGTCATGTTCTTGTCCGCAATTGCGGACAAGAATAGGTATTTTCTATGGTAGTGCTGGCCATGTGCGGCCCACAAATTGTGGAATTTACACGGGCCGGCATCTGTGTTTTGCAGATCCGCAGAACACTACGGTCGTCTGAATGAGCCATAACACACTGTAAGTTTATCGCATTTAACTTGCTTTTGTGTGAAAAAAATAAATTGCGAGAATAAACAAACCATGCCACCCATGGTTTTTGACACTTTTTTTGTCATACAAAAAGTGTAGCCCAGGACTATGGGATCGCGTGACCAGTGTTGCCCTCACCTTAGGTCTGAGCTACACTGTGACTTTTTGTAGTGCGACTAATTGATTTTAACTATTGAATGACAGCAGCATGTCACAAGATTGCATTCATTTGGACTACAGCTATAGTTAAAATCAATCAGTTGCGTTACAAAAAGTCGCAGTGTAATTATAGTCAGTGGTGTCTTATTGCGACATACTGCGACACGACAGTCACACAAAAATCCATCTTGGATAAATTTTTTGAGTATATCCTATGTCACACGATAGAATTAGATACACAGATAAGCAGACGGAAACACAGCCCAGTACACAGCCTAGTTACACAGCCCAGTACACAATATCACATGATAGGATTAGATACAGTGATTCAACAAACAGTATCACATATAAGATTAAATACACAGCTCAGATTAGTTACATAGGATGCACAAATACTAGGCTTAGATACACCAGAACTATGGTCAGTGATAATGTGCTAATGTATCTGATCCCATGATTTTTGAGACAGTAATTTTTATCCAGTGTCTCGGCCTATAATGTGTGATGTTGTGCTACTAAGCTTATGTATCTAAGCCTGTCGAGGGTGATACTGTAGCAGATACATTGCCTTTTTAGCATAGCATTATACATTATAGGCTTAGATACACAGAATAAATAGCACTGCCTCAAATACAGGAGACTAGCAGCACAATATCACACATGATAGGGCCACTTATCCAGTATATGTAAGCCTATCTGAGTTATCATGCGTTTATATACAGGGGAGGCTGTGATCAGTGACACTGACAGGTGGCCCTAACTGTTGTGACACAGAGCTCACAGGCCTGGAGTGTGGGGGCGGGGCTTGTATGCACACAGCATGCTGAGCACAAGATGGCCTCTCCCAGGAGCTGTTTTCTCTCATAACATAATGACTGAATTTACTGTCGTTATGCTTCCAAAGGTATCTTTTTGTGTGTTTAATTATGTGTATCTCCTCCCTACTGTGATGTAGCTTAGTATACTCCGTGGTGACAGGGTCTCTTTAAGGCATGGTGCACTTTAATAGTAAATAGGATTAGGGAGTCAGAGTCTTCAGTAAACCACTGTGCTTCTTTACTGGATAACTGAAGTGCAAAACAATACAGTCAAGGCACTAAGCTAGCTTCTTTAGTCTCCTCTCTGGCAGAAGAAGGTTTCATGCTGAGGAAAGGCCTGAGCTAGCTGTCCTTCTCTCTCTCAGAAGGATGGCATCCAAAGCAAAGGGCTAATGGCCCAGGGTCTGTGGGTCAATTGCCCAGCAGGCTCCCTAATCAAAGGGGTGGTGATCCATGGTCTGTGGCAGAGTATCCCCATCTCAGTGTCTTCTAGTCACTCATGAAAATTCTTGCAGAGTCTCTTCTATTGAACACTGGTCCCTATCTGCAGACTGGCAGCATGTCTCCTACTACACACTGGTCCCTATCTGCAGACAATAAGGGGCTCTGACGGCTCTTTTTTATACAGTTTCTAGCTGAACTAGAACCCTCTAGGGGTGGAGTGGAGAAGCACAGCTTAAACAAAAACATTGTTACATTTTCAGTCTGCCATAGACTTGCAATGAATTTCAATAAATGTTTATGGAAACGTTGAAGTAGTTTTTCCAAACTTAAACGCCAAATCTAAACCAAACGGTCAAAAGGTCAATGTGTCTGTTTTTTTCATCCAAAAAGTTGCCTAGTACCTTATAGCAACTGTGGAAGATTTCTAACTGTGCAAGTTAACCCTTAAAGGTGCAATAAAGTAGGAAGTGTATGGCTTTGCATAGTGGCAATAGAGTCAAAGGTTTACAAACATCCATAGTCCAAGTATCCTTGCTCCAGGGCACTACACACATATTATTGCACATGGGGCAGATGATCAGTTTGATGCCCTAGCCCTGCTTCTATATAACCCGGCAATGCTAGAACGGCTTGGTGGTGCCCCCATGCCATGTTCCATGAGCCCCTATTAGCTATGTCCCTAACCAACTATACCCAGAATCATCTACAAATGATTAACAACATCGGTACCTACTAAGATGTAAATAAGGAGGCCCCTTGTTTTGCAAAATATCTGCTTGGATGAAAGAAATGAAAGGGCAGGAAACATACCATCACCAGACAATTAATTTGTCTGCCACCTGCGGAAACTGCAAGTACCCTCATGAGACCTGACATTTCTGCTCCAACCATAATGTCTGTTTTGAATCATTCATGTAAACCACTTTCTCGTAAAACTGAATTTTGAATTTTCTTGAGAAAGGTCTAACCTTGTCGACACCAAGGACAGTATGGGCTGTAAAAGGGCAGTATAAATATAAGCCAAAAATCTTACTAGTTGTGAGAAGTCATCTGAAAAAATATACAAATAATTATACATAAGGAGTAAGAGCTTACGATCTACACGGAATGTATGTAATGACCCAATAGGTATATGGTGCTACGTTTGTCCAATGTAGCAAGGGGAATATCAATAAATCTGCAGAACCAGTCAAGAGCCAGTATGGCAATAAAATGCAGAGTGATGTACCAAATGTTGCTAGTTGAGGGCAGGGTGGGGTGTTTATATCTGTGACCAGGTCATATTGTGTATTGCCCCTGTACTCTGATAATGTGACACAGACCTTTTTGAAGAATTGCGCTTTCATGGTGTTTCTAAGACTAGAAAAGTTAGCAACAATTTGAGTCATAAGTCATTGGCTGAGCGAAGAACATGAGTGTTTTGGTACTGTACTTGAGATTGAAAGGAGAAGTATGCTGTGCTATACTGAAGAGAACTTTGTAGAGTAGTAACTTTGTCAACTGCCACCTGCTGTTCAACAATCACTGTATTACATGGATGAGCAGTTTTTGATAGGACTGTCTAAACATATTATATGAGGTTGATCATGTATTTTTGTTTTCCATTCCTTTACAGGGACTTACACATGTAAAAAAAATCTCTCGTTGACTTCAGGTGAATACCTAATGTGCACAGTCGGGTACACAACTGAGGATGTTAATGTGAAAGAGCAAAATATGTCTCCCTCCGGCTTATTGGCCCAAATATTCCAAACAACAGTCATCATTTTGATATAAGAAATGGCAGTATCCAATGTCTAGAAAAATGGGAAAGGATAATAAAAAGTCGAGTCACATTGTTATGACCACTTGCTAATATCCAGAGTAACTGCCGTGTGCATCATGGACAGCAGCTACGTGCGCTGGGAGTGACTCAATGAGGTCCTGGTAGGTTGTCGTAGGTATGTGGAGCCATGCTGACTACAATGCATTCCACAACTGCTACAGCGTGTGTGGGGGAGGATCCATAGAGTGAATGCAATGATCACGGTGGCCCCATAGATGCTCAATTGGGTTCAAGTCTGGGGAATTATGGGGCCAGGTTAGTACTTTTAAAGTCTTTGACATGCTCTTCCAACTAGTGTCAGACATTTTTAGCCATGTGACACTGTCTTACTGAAAGATCTCATCTGCCATAGAGAAGACAATTATTATTATTTTTTATTTAACTCACTTACATAGAACTGATCTATTCCACAGCTCTTTACAGACATTACCATTGCTTGCTGTTTCCAACAGGGCTCACAATGTAAGTTCCCTTTCAATATGTCTTTGGAAACACAGGGAGAACATACAAACTCCATGCAGATCTTGTCCTTGGAAGGATTTGAACCTAGGACCCCAGCGTTGAAAGGCACCATTGCTAATCACTGTGCTGCCCATTACCAGCATGTATGGACAGATACCAGAGGGTTGTTGTTAATGGAGTGTATACTGAGCAGAGGCTGGTTACAAGTGGGGTGACACAAGGATCTGTTCTGGGTCTTGTTCTGTTTAACATGTTTGTAAGTAAAATAAGGGACGGCTTGGTAGGGAAGGTTTGCTTGTTTGCTGATGACACAAAAGTGTGTAATAGGGTTGATGTTCCAGGAGGTGTCTGTAATATGGAGAATGATTTATCTTTATTAGATAAGTGGTCAAAACAATGGAAACTGCAGTTCAATGTTTCCAAATGTAAAATAATGCACTTGAGGAGAAGAAATCCTCTATCTGAGTGTCGTATTGGCAGTTCTGTGCTAACAAAGACCTCAGAAGAGAAGGATTTGGGGTTAGTCATCTCTGACAGCCTCAAAATGAGTAACCAATGCAGCCAGGCGGTAGGGAAAGCAAATCGTATGCTTGGCTGCATAGCTAGAGGTATAACAAGCAGAAAGAGGGAGATTGTGATCCCTCTGTATAGAGCTCTAGTGAGACCACATCTGGAATACTGTGTTCAATTCTGGAGACCTCACCTGCAAAAGGATATTGCTAAAATAGAACGGGTCCAAAGAAGAGCTACAAAAATGGTGGAAGGTCTAAAGCATAGAACTTATCAAGAAAGACTCCGAGTTCTTAATATGTATAGTATGGAGGAAAGAAGAAAAAAGGGGGGACATGATTGAAACCTTTAAATATGTTAAAGGACTGAATAAAGTTCAGGAGGGAAGGGTTATTAATAAGAAACTGAACACAAGAACAAGGGGGCACAATATGAGGTTAGTTGGGGGGAAAATCAAGAACAACATTAGAAAATATTATTTCACTGAAAGAGTAGTAGAAGCTTGGAACAAACTTCCAGCAGAGGTGGTTGATACATCCACAGTAACTGAATTTAAACATGCCTGGGATAAACATGTATCTATCCTAAGATAACAATAAAAGGATAATAAAAGGGCAGACTAGATGGACCAGGTGGTCTTTTTCTGCTGTCAATCTTCTATTTTTCTATGTTTCTATGTATTGGTGTACATTATCTGCAAGGATGGATTCATACACAAATAGGTTGAGAGTTCCTTTCACATGGATGAGTAGGCCCAGAGAATTCCACAAAAACATTCTCCAGACCATAACACTGCCACCACAAGCTTGTGCTCTTCCAGCAATGGTTACAGAGTGTTTGTTGTCTGGTGTTTCTGGCCTGACACACCAACCGCCAACGTATATCTGTTTGATGAAGCGGAAAACGTGACTCATCATCCAATTCCAATACTACAGCAAAATTTAAAGCCTTTTCTGCCGTTGCAACTTTGCTAGCAGAGGTGAACCATCCGTCTGCTGTGTGTGGAAAAGTGCTGGATGGGGTGTATATTTCACCCCTAGTCCTCAACTGTGGCTGTGCAAAACCAGATCTCCCTGACAGGCTGAAAGCCTAGGTGAGAGAAAGAAGTTCTCTAAATAGTCAGTGCCCAGATGGGCGGGTGTTTATTTGATGTTTTGTGTTACGTTTTATGTGCTTTGGCTTCACCCACGTGATGGTTAACTTGGATGCCCTGTATTGTGTTGTGCTGGATGAAAATGAAAGCACCATTTGGACTTTTAACCCCCAAAGTCTGAGAGTCTGTCATTGCTTACTCCATCGCAAGTACACAAACCCATGACAATACCTACCAAAACAGCTCAAGACAAAACTTCCTTCATGAGCTACATGCTGCTGACATCAAAAGTAGGAAATGGTCATAATAATGTGGTTCAACTGTGTAAGAATAATAACATTCTCTATATTTATTAATGATGTACATAGGTTTTTGGCATAAAATCTTTAAGGTGGTATATGGGAGAGAAAAGTTTGTCCCCTGTTTAAGTAAGTCATACATCTCACAACTGTATTAAATCTTCTCAATTTTCTTTCTTTTTTTGCAAAATTTTGCCACCTACTGTACTAGTATTTTTTGCAGAGGGCGATGAGGAGAAAGCAAAGCTACTAAATATCTTTTTCTCCACTGTATTCACTGAGGAAAATAAACTGTCAGATGAAATGCAGAAAATGAAAGTAAATTCCCCATTAAAAGTACCCTGTCTGACCCAGGAAGAAGTAGAGCTGTGTCTTAAAAAGATTAAAAATAAACAAATCGCCAGGGTCGGATGGCATACACCCCCGTATCCTAAGAGAATTAAGTAATGTCATCGTCAGACCCTTATTTCTGATATTTAAGGACTCTATACTGACAGGGAGTGCTCCACAGGATTGGCGCATAGCAAATGTGGTGCCAATATTCAAAAAGGGTCCAAAAACAGAGCCCGGGAACTATAGGCCGGTAAGTTTAACATCTGTCGTAGGTAAACTGTTTGAGGGTTTTCTAAGAGATGCTATCTTGGAGTACCTCAATGAAAATAAGCAAATAACTCCATATCAGCATGACTTCATGAGGGATCGGTCATGTCAAACCAATTTAATCAGTTTCTATGAGGAGGTAAGTTCTAGACTGAACCGCGGCGAATCAATGGATGTCGCATATCTGAACTTCTCCAAAGCATTTGACACGGTACCACATAAAAGGTTAGTATATAAAATGAGAATGCTTGGACTGGGAGAAAATGTCTGTATGCGGGTAAGTAACTGGCTCAGTGATAGAAAACAGAGGGTGGTTATTAACGGCACATATTCAGATTGGGTCACTGTCACTAGTGGGGTACCACAGGGGTCAGTATTGGGCCCTATTCTCTTCAATATATTTATTAATGATCTTGCAGAAGGCTTGCACAGTAAAATATCAATTTTTGCAGATGACACTAAACTATGTAAAGTAATTAACACAGAAGAGGACAGTTATTCTGATTGCCTGACTGGAGTCGGGAAGGAATTTTTCCCCCTAAAGTGAGGAAAATTGGCTTCTACCTCACAGGGTTTTTTTGCCTTCCCCTGGATCAACTTGTAGGAAAACAGGCCGAACTGGATGGACAGATGTCTTTTTTCGGCCTTACAAACTATGTTACTATGTTACTATGTAGTACACTGCTACAGATGGACGTGGATAGATTGGAGGCTTGGGCAGAGAAGCGGCAGATGAGGTTTAACACTGACAAATGTAAGGTTATGCATATGGGAAGGAATAATGCAAGTCACCAGTACATACTAAATGGTAAAATATTAGGTAACTCTGACATGGAAAAGGACCTAGGAATTTTAGTGAACAGCAAACTAAGCTGTAGAAACCAGTGTCAGACAGCTGCTGCCAAGGCCAATAAGATAATGGGTTGCATCAAAAGAGGCATAGATGCCCGTGATGAGAACATAGCCCTGCCACTTTACAAATCACTAGTCAGACAACACATGGAGTACTGTGTACAGTTCTGGGCTCCTGTGAACAAGGCAGACATAGCAGAGCTGGAGAGGGTTCAGAGGAGGGCAACTAAAGTCATAACTGGAATGGGTGGACTACAGTACCCAGAAAGATTATCAAAATTAGGCTTATTCACTTTAGAAAAAAGACGACTGAGGGGAGATCTAATAACTATGTATAAATATACAGGGATCAGTACAGAGATCTCTCCCACGATCTATTTATCCCCAGGACTGTGACTGTGACGAGGGGACATCCTCTGCGTCTGGAGGAAAGAAGGTTTGTACACAAACATAGAAGAGGATTCTTTATGGTAAGAGCAGTGAGACTATGGAACTCTCTGCCTGAGGAGGTGGTGATGGTAAGTTCACTAAAAGAGTTCAAGAGAGGCCTGGATGTATTTCTGGAGGGTAATAATATTACAGGTTATAGTTACTAGAGATGGGTCGTTGATCCAGGGAGTTATTCTGATTGCCTGATTGGAGTCGGGAAGGAATTTTTTTCCCTAAAGTGGGGAAAATTGGCTTCTACCTCACAGGGGTTTTTGCCTTTCTCTGGATCAACTTGTAGGAAAACAGGCCGAACCGGATGGACAGATGTCTTTTTTTGGCCTTATAAACTATGTTACTATGTTACTATTTTTACGTTTCCATCCTCAGGACGGTGATACAATTGAGTGGCAGTATTTTGTGCTGCACTGTAGTATTTGGTTCTGCTGAGGTCTCATTTTGTGTTGCACTATAGTATTACTACCCCAACTACTTCTGTTGTCCCTGCCTACTGTGTTGCCCCGTCTTTTGTTAATTTGGACTTGCCTACAGCATGGGGCCTCTTTTATGTTTTTTTTTTCCAGGTCCAAGTTAAGCTCCCTGCTTGCGAACAATTGGCATCTCGGAACATGCCATTTATAGCCCTTTCCTAAACAAAGCTGACATGACTAGCGGTTTTACTGTTGCTTTATTTCTTGGCATTGACATGGCTGTTGTATTCATTTTAATGATAATTTGACACTGCTGTATTGCTGTCTGCTGGATATTCATTTTCCCTTTGCAATATAAGCAGCATGACACATCTAAGTTATATCACTGAGAATGTAATGCTCTCTCTCTATTAATATGTTGATGCAACCAAGTGAAGAATGAGACAGGGACATCACAGCACTTAAAATTAGACTTCAAGACAAGACACATTGTCAAGTCACAAGCCAATGGTAATTCACATTTATTAATAGTTAGACTTTCCACCATTCCACATCAGATCCACTATTTGGTTTGACAGTTTTAGTGTAGGCTTCACATTGGACCTGGTGAAAGTGCTGAAGATCTACTGTATTTTTTGCCCTACGACGCACCCCCCCCAAAAAAAAAAAGTGGGGGGAAAATATCACTGCGTCTAGGGAGAATACTAATAAGCTCTTCCATTATGGAAGTGCTCATTAGTACAGTAGGACTAGGGAGTAGTGTAAACAGCGCTCCCTGTGCTGGCTCTGTACTTACTGCTCCTTGGTCTAAGTCTTCCGGCGCCGCTCGCTGTGCAGTGACCTGCAGACAGCGTGCGAACATAGGTGCACTCTATAACCTCACACTGTGTGATGGGTCATAGCACAGTGCAGCAGTAAGAGCTCTGGATTTCAGGGACGACAGAGTCCAGAACAGGAGAGGTGAGTTGATTTACTTTTTTGTCTGATCTTAGGTTTGAGTAAGGGGCCGTTCAGACGGCCGTGTTGTTGCGGAACACAGATGCCAGCAAGTGTGTGTTCCGCAATTTTGCGGAACACACATGGCCGACACCCCATACAAAATGCCTATTCTTGTCCACAATTGCGGACAAGAATAGGAAATGTTCTATATTTGTTTGCGGAGCCGTTGCTATCCGCAATGTAATGCCGCCCATTGAAATGAATGGGGCCGCATCTATTCCGCAAAATTGAATGGGACATAACATTGGGGGGGGAGGGGGTCTGATTAAAGAAGAACTCCCAACAAAAATTTTATTCCATTTCTTTCTAGAAATGTACATGATATAAGCTGTAGTGAATGTCATTTTCTTACCAGTGTCTGAATTTTTGACTTATATCATCCTGAAGTTTCTTATCTGTGTCATGTGACCAGCAATTAGACCCACCAACTCACACATAGACGTATGACTCTATTATTAGGCGGACAGACAGGGTCATCCGTCGCCGAGACCGTGAATCCCGAACAGTGTGTTGTCTCCCGGGTGCTCGGGTTCGGCATATCGCGGATCGGATTGACAGATTGCTGGGGGGGGGGGGCTGGGGAAGACCCGGCGGTCATGGTACACATTGGCACCAATGACAAAGTCAGGGGGAGATGGAAGGTCCTTAAAAATGATTTTAGGGAACTAGGAGAGAAGCTCAAGTCCAGGACCTCCAAGGTAGTGTTTTCAGAAATACTACCAGTGCCACGAGCGGCACTAGAGAGACAACGGGAGATTAGGGAGTTAAATAAGTGGCTCAGAGACTGGTGCAGGAAGGAAGGATTTGGGTTCATGGAGAACTGGGCCGACTTCTCTGTCGGCTACAGACTCTACAGTAGGGACAGGCTGCACCTTAATGGGGAGGGTGCAACTGCCCTGGGGGAAAAAATGGTTAGACTGCTGGAGGAGCTTTTAAACTAGGATCTGGGGGGAGGGTGGGGGTAATACTAATAAGGGGGTAGATAGTGTAGATAGAGAGTGGGTCATAGGAGGGGAGAGTGGGGGGTTAGTAGGGGTTGGGATTTAGTGAGGAATGTAGGGAGAATATTGGGCAAAACATCAACCAAAGTAACCCAAAAACCCCGGATATTTATTTCACAGGTAATAGTAATTTAAAAAGGGGGGTAAAAAATATACATAGACCGCTTAATTGTATGTACACTAATGCAAGAAGCCTAACTAATAAAATTGGTGAACTGGAAGTAGTGATGTGTGAGGAGGACTATGACATAGTGGGAATAACTGAGACATGGCTGGATGATACCTATGACTGGGCAGTTAATGTACAGGGTTACAGTCTGTTTAAAAAGGAATTGCCAAAACTGTAGAGGGGGAGGGGTTTACCTTTATGTAAAGTCCTGTCTAAAGCCCACACTCCGGGAAGATATAAGTGAGGGACATGAAGATGTGGAGTCACTGTGGGTAGAAGTAAATGGAGCCAAAAACAATAATAAAATACTAATATGAGTTTATTATAAACCCCCTAGTATACCAGAGCCCATAGAAAATCTACTTCTAAACGAAATAGACGAGGTGGTAAATTATAATGAGGTCGTTATTATGGGGGATTTCAACTACCCAGATATAGACTGGGAAACTGAAACCTGTATATCTCATAAAGGAAACAGGTTCTTGGAAATAACCAACAGGTTCAGGACCCGACTAGAGGGACGGCCATACTGGACTTAGTATTAACCAATAGACCTGACAGAACAACAGATGTGCAGGTTGGGGGACACCTGGGAAATAGTGACCATAATATAATAACCTTCAAACTGTCATTCAAAAGAGCGTTTCTTTAGGGAGGAACAAAAATAGCAAACTTCAAAAAAGCTAAATTTAGCCAACTAAGAGAGGCCATAGGCCTAATTAACTGGGACAAAGTCCTCAAAAATAAAAATACAGCCACAAAATGGGATATTTTTAAAAGCATCCTAATATCTAATTGTGAGAGGTACATACATTATGGAAATAAAAGGTTAAGGAACAAGAAAAAACCAATGTGGATAAACAGAACTGTAAAGAAAGCAATAAATGACAAAGAGAAAGCATTTAAATCACTAAAACAGGAGGGTGGCGAGGAAGCATTGAAAAACTATAAGGAAAAATAGAATATGTAAAAGACAAATAAAAACAGCCAAACTAGAGAACGAGAGATTAATCGCCAAAGAGAGTAAAACTAACCCTAAAATGTTCTTTAATTATATAAATGGTAAAAAGTATAAACCTGAAGGTGTCGGCCCCTTACAGAGTAATGAGGGGGGAGTTGCAGAGAGCGATGAGGAGAAAGCAAAGCTACTAAATATCTTTTTCTTCACTGTATTCACTGAGGAAAATAAACGGCTTCATGAGGGATCGGTCATGTCAAACCAATTTAATCATTTTCTATGAGGAGGTAAGTTCTAGACTGAACCGCAGCGAATCAATGGATGTCGTATATCTGGACTTCTCCAAAGCATTTGACACGGTACCACATAAAAGGTTAGTATATAAAATGAGAATGCTTGGACTGGGAGAAAATGTCTGTATGTGTGTAAGTAACTGGCTCAGTGATAGAAAACAGAGGGTGGTTATTAACGGTACATACTCAGATTGGGTCACTGTCATTAGTGGGGTACCACAGGGGTCAGTATTGGGCCCTATTCTCTTCAATATATTTATTAATGATCTTGTAGAAGGCTTGCACAGTAAAATATCAATTTTTGCAGATGACACTAAACTGTGTAAAGTAATTAACACAGAAAAGGACAGTACACTGCTACAGATGGATCTGGATAGACTGGAGGCTTGGGCAGAGAAGTGGCAGATGAGGTTTAACACTGACAAATGTAAAGTTATGCATATGGGAAGGAATAATGCAAGTCACCAGTACATATTAAATGGTAAAATATTGGGTAACTCTGACATGGAAAAGGACCTAGGAATTTTAGTGAACAGCAAACTAAGCTGCAGAAACCAGTGTCAGACAGCTGCTGCCAAGGCCAATAAGATAATGGGTTGCATCAAAAGAGGCATAGATGCCCGTGATGAGAACATAGTCCTGCCACTTTACAAATCACTAGTCAGACAACACATGGAGTACTGTGTACAGTTCTGGGCTCCTGTGAACAAGGCAGACATAGCAGAGCTGGAGAGGGTTCAGAGGAGGGCAACTAAAGTAATAACTGGAATGGGTGGACTACAGTACCCAGAAAGATTATCAAAATTAGGGTTATTCACTTTAGAAAAAAGACGACTGAGGGGAGATCTAATAACTATGTATAAATATATCAGAGGTCAGTACAGAGATCTCTCCAATGATCTATTTATCCCCAGGACTGTGACTGTGACGAGGGGACATCCTCTGCACCTGGAGAAAAGAAGGTTTGTACACAAACATAGAAGAGGATTCTTTACGGTAAGAGCAGTGAGACTATGGAACTCTCTGCCTGAGGAGGTGGTGATGGTAAGTTCACTAAAAGAGTTCAAGAGAGGCCTGGATGTAATTTTGGAGGGTAATAATATTACAGGTTATAGTTACTAGAGAGGGGTCGTTGATCCAAGGAGTAATTCTGATTGCCTGATTGGAGTCGGGAAGGAATTTTTTTTTCCCTAAAGTGGGGAAAATTGGCTTCTACCTCACAGGGGTTTTTTGCCTTCCTCTGGATCAACTTGTAGGAAAACAGGCCGAACTGGATGGACAGATGTCTTTTTTCGCCTTATAAACTATGTTACTATGTTATTATGTATGTGTGGACAGGAAGTCTAATTCTCTATGTATTCCTATGAGACTGAAAGTGAGGCTCCCATAGGAATGAATAGAGCAGTTACTGGCTTTCTGTCCTGGGTCAGTTGGAGGTCAGGGAGTTGGTCACATGACCCAGCTACAATAAGAAGAGAGTGGAAACTCTCAACTTTAGCCTCTGATAAGAAAATGACATTCACTACAGATTATATCATGCACCTTTCTAACAGGTCAGAGAATAAAAATTTTTGCGGGAGTTCTTCTTTAACATTAGGAGTCTGATTGGAGCTCTAAGCTGAGGTCTGATTAACATTGGGTGTCTGAGCTGAGATATGATTAACATTGGGGGGAGGTCTGAACTGAGGTCTGATGAAAAATTTATTTACTTTCTCTTATTTTCCTCCTCTAAAACCTAGGTTCGTCTTATGGGCAGGCCTGTTTTGTAGGGTGAAAAATATGGTATATAAAATAGTGCAAAAAAATATTTAAATTATTAAGTGCATAAGAATCAAATGGAATGGATCATTGCTCACTAGTTCCTCATAACGAAAATGAGGAAGCAATAGGAGCAATTTGTTGTATCAGGATAGACATTGAAACACGATAGATATTGCTAGGATATGCCATCAATGGCCGTTTTGCTCAGCTTCTTTTACTATCCCATTATTACCAATAGCCAAACATGCTTGTGAAAATGGCAAGCTAAGCTGTCTGAAGGTGAAGTGGCAACATTGGAATCGTACAGTTTACTGATCAGCTTCAAGTAATCATTTTGGAACTGGGTCAATAATAAATAATATATTGGTACTATTAGGATTAAGATTAAGTTTCAGCCAACAATGTCATCTACAAGTGACCATAGTAATTTTCCTCAAGAATGACCTCCTGATTTGGTCATCAAGTTTGGTTCATAGCTTATTTTATTGTATTGGTCCATCATGTTAATGGTCACCTTCTCTCTTCATCCTTTGATTCTTCTCAACTCCTGACGATAAGTATATGTTAGTCACTGATACTCTCAACTTGGTGTACCAGGATAAAAGAGAACTGAATGGCCAGTCACAGCTGTCCCAAGTGATCACAACCAACTTCCATTTAAAATGGAAGTTGTCTTAATTAGACAACCCCTTTAAAGCTTCATAGCTTTTCTCATCGTGTTCTTCTTTTCAATGTTTTTACCTCAGAGCCCCAGAAATATCCTAATGACAATGTCTTTCTTATGTCATAGAAGAATATACGGTAAGTATTTACTTAGGATCCATTTTTCCTTAGTAAATTGGAGGTAGCTTACTGTGAACAAAATAAACATCAATCTCAATGCATGGCATCTATAACAATCATATAGACTGCTAAATACAACCATAAAAGTTCTACATTGCAACTAAAACAGAGAAAAAAAACAATAGGAAACAAGCCAAAATTTGTGTTAACAATTAAAAAAACATCATCATCCAAATGCTGAGAATCATTGAAGTAATTTTTTCCTTCATACATCTCTCAGATATTGATCTAGATGGCTCACATTCTCTTTCCATCAGCTGCAGTTCCGACGCTATATAATGGACTGTGTATGTACAGAACCACAGTGCCAACCAACCGCTTGACTCTGAGCTACACCTAAGAGTATTATCCTAGCGCCTCCTGGTATTCACACATTCACCCCTATATAGGGATCTAGACTTCACTGCAGGAAACCACCAGGCCTATCCTTTTTGGTACAGTCCCAGTGTGATTGGCATCTGACTCACAGGCAATAATAATAGTCAGGAAACTAGCTGAGACCAGGGCAGGCAGAGTATGAGTGGATCCGTGAATCAGGGCCAAGGACAGAGCATTCAGCAAAGGTTTAATACAGTAAACAGACTACAGTCAGGACAGTTAGCAGAGAGTCAGGATTGGTAAACAAGCAGAAGTCGATACACGAGCATATAACCAGAACAACACACCTTCACTTGTAACTAGCAAGGTAGGTAACCTAAAGCTCAGATACCCTCCCCTAAAGGAAGGTGCTTTAAGTACCCAGCCATAGGTTGTGAAATTGTAGGGTGCACGGATGATGGACCTGGAGATAGACTCACAGGACTGGAGGAGAGGCATGGGCCATGGTCTGCAGCAGGATGGCAAATGGAACTCCAGTGGCTGCACCTGTTAGCATCAATAAGGGGAGTACAAGCGGGTCTGGCTCACCAGACAACAGCAGGATCAGCCTAGTGAGTGCTGTGGCGCCTGCCGGTGCCCGCTCGGAGGAGTGGGGCAGCGGCTGGCATGGGTCTTCAGCATGTTATGTTAGATTTATGGGATACCAGGAAAATGGTGGCTAAGGTACTAAATAAATGTATTAGGAATTTAGAATTCGAGAAACATTTAATTTTTGGAGAACATTTGAATTCAGATCCACAGCTTTCCTGTCTGCTCTTCGGCCCATACAGCTTGTGATCCTACAGATGATTTCCTTCTGCATGTATCACTTGGATGGCACTTTCATTTGTAGCATGAAATTTTCTTGACATTGCATTGCCGGACTTCCTTTGTGTGCAGTTTTTTTTCAGTACCAGGTTAACAACTACACAGTCCAGTAATGTAGCTTCAATGGAGGCAGAACACATGACTGCTGCTGCACTGCATTTTGATTAATCTGTGCAAAGACATTATTACAGAAACTGTATAAATTCCTGTGCACCGAGCTTCCCCTATTGGTGCCAGAAGCCAGTATTATGTGAAGGGGATCACTAATTTACAGTAGAAATGTCGATTTGAACAAATTGATTCATCAACAGGACTTCTTCACCTGTGAGGGGCTGTCTCTGCAAGTGAAGAAGCACTCACCTGCCGCTAGATTGACAGGGCTAGACATTTAGCCTGGCCCTAACAATTACATGTCTGCGCCACTGCTCCAATTAGCAGAACAAGGTCAGAGGTTCTGCTTCTGCTTTGGAGCTGCGACCACGCAGGCGTTGCTACCAGATGAGTGTGAATCTGCGCAGATTTGCACATACTTTGCCTGCCCTGACTTTGGCTAGTTTCCTGACTATGAGTGCCTGGTCCCTCACAGCAGTGGCTCAGGCAGGAAATTGTCAGCTCTGAGCTAAATATGCTACCCTGTCGAGTGGCAGGTGGTCTGTGGCAGCCTCCGCCCCTCTGAAGGATCCGAGGCTACCACAGCAATATTACCTATGGATTCCTGCCTGTGGCAGGGCTTTGTAGGAATGTATTAAATGTCCCATAGGCTGCAAAGGTAATTCACTGCAGCCTATGGGACAAATGATCTAACATGTTCAAGAGGACTTAATTTAAGTTTTAAAAAATATGAAAATTCGAATCACCCCCCCTTTCCTCATAATACTTCATCCCAAAATCCTCTGTACTACAATATAAATGTATTCATCTGGTATGGTGATTGCTGTAATGGAAAAAAAATCAAAATGGACAATTCACTCCACCTACTCCCAAAAATGTAATAAAAAGTGATAAAAAAAACCCTACAGATTGCCCTGTAAGATATAAACCGTCTCACAGCTCTGTAGATGTAAGTAGATGTAAATATAAAAAATGTTATGGGGGGAGGGGGTCAGAATATAGTGAAGCAAAGAAAAAAATATATATTTCCTAAAGTTTTTAATCTTTTTCAGTATTTTCACTAGGAAAACTATATAACTGTTGTATCTCTGTAATCATAATGACCCAGAAAATGAAGTTAAGAGGTCAATTTTACTGCATAGGGAATTTCGCAAAAACAAAACCCTATTTCTTCCCAGTACATTGTTTGCTATATAAAATGATACTATTAGAAAGTACAGCTTGTTCCACAAAAAACAGTCCACATATGATTATGTGAACAGAAAAATAAAAAGATTATGGCTCTGGGAAGGAAAGGAGTGAAAAATGAAAATGGAAAAAATGGAAAATCACAGTGCCAGGAAAAGAATTATTATGTTATTACACTGAAACTCAAACATATAAGAAGTCATCATGTAGCATCGTCCATGTCTTATGTTTACTATTTGCATTTTCCTAGCTTCATGTGCAGTTTTGCCGGGCGTATTGCATATTACCACCTGCCATGTAACAGATTCTACATCATCCTTCTAGTTAATTATTACCTTCATGACCTTCTCCTATGTAAATACCCCATTCTAATTTTCCTATCATCAGCTCCGGGTTCAGTTCTGTGCAAGAATCTTCTTTGTGCGCCTCTAATTTTTGTTTATCAAAGCACTGCAGAGCCCTGATTATGTATATTTAGCCTGTGAAGTTACTGCAAGATTGCTGCTACTTAATTGCCTGGCTGGAAACAAGATCCAGTGATTCACTTTGTAACAACCTATATTGAAGGAAATGAAAATTGCAGTTTTTTTCTCTCTCTTATCAATCTCTTCTATGGCCGCAGAAAGTTAATGCACACGGCTCTGCGGTCTCGTCCAGAAGCAAATTAGTTAATTTCCTTCTCTTGTGACTATAAATAAATTGGAAAGAATCTTAATTGCTCTCTGGTAGGTAAATACATGAAATTACATAATTAATTATGCATTAAATGGTATCTACTTTCCCCTATGAAAGAAAAATATATCCGTGGGTTGATTTATGAAAGCCGCATTTCAAGTATCCAGCTGGCAAGTTGAAAGGATTAAGGAGTCTTATTACCATTATGTTACAATGGAGCTTGTGCGGGTCACTCATAGAGCCCTTTGTGGTGCCATGTCAGTTCTATATGAAAAAGTGATTCTATTAAAGTCATGTTCTAAAGTTTGGGAAATAGATGGTCTAGTTTTTACAATGGTCCAAGTTTTCTAAACTAAAGAGACTCAGGCTTAATTTGAATCCACATGGCTCACTGGGAAGGAATTTAAAGGATTCATCATTGAACCATGGAAGTGGAAGCATGAAGTGAAGCATGAGGCCAGCGCAATGAAGTGGTGCTTCCATTGAACTGGAAAATACATAAGCCTTCCACCAATAGGAAATTTAAGATATGTTTTTAGGTGAACATAGGTTTGGTTGGATGTTTTCATCATGTCCTTCATATGTTGGCCAAGTACCTGATGCTCGTAGCATTAATTAATGCTGACAGCATCAGTGTCACGCTCTGGTGTGGAGGGCATAGCCACACCAAGCGTAAGAGGGAAGGGAAAAGACCAAACAAGGGAAATAGTCACCTCCTGCAGGAATCCTTGAAACTAGGCCCTGGCTGACTACCAGTATGAACAGGCCTTAGTTGTAGGTGAGTTCATACACAGGAACCTAATAAGAAACTGACCCTGTACAACCCTGCAGCTAGTGACAGGAGAAAGAGTAAACCCGTTCCTCCAAACGGACGGACAAACAGGAAACTCCAGAAGGCAAAACCACAACAGGGAAAAGTAGGATAAACACAATAGGGAAAATGACACTTATCTTAATGCAGATATTGCAGCAACCGGATCTCAGTCTAGATCCATACCACAGACAACAATGTCAGCAGAAAGTATAAACCGCAAGGAATACTGGGAGAGGAAGGGATAAATAGGGGAAAGATAATTACCACACCCACAACAGCTGAGGGGAAGGGGTGTGGTAAACAGCAACGAAACCAAGAGGAAAACAAGTCAAATTATGTCACTTTTGAAAGCCTAGCCGAACGCCTACAATCTGATGCAAATACGTTTGTGACATTACCCCCCCCCTTTTACGGGTGACCTCCGGACACCCAGGACCAACTTTATCAGGATGAGACCCGTGAAAGGCTTTCACCAAACGACTGGCATTCACGTCAGATGCCGGTACCCATGACCTCTCCTCAGGTCCATAACCCTTCCAATGAACAAGATATTGAAGAGTCCCACGGAGAACTCGAGAATCAATGATCTTGACAATCTGGAATTCCAAATTACCATCCACCAAGACAGGCGCGGGTGGCAAGGGAGATGGTTCCAGAGGTTCAACCTATCTCTTCAACAAAAATCTGTGAAACACATTATGGATTTTCAGAGCCTGAGGAAGTTCAAGACGAAATGCTACAGGATTAATAATGGCCGTGATCTTATATGGGCAAATACATCTTGGACCCAACTTCCAAGAAGGAACTTTCAACTTAATGTTCCTAGTAGACAGCCACACAGAATCACCCACACTTAGGTCCGGACCATTCATATGTTTCCTGTCAGCCACACGTTTGTACTTGTTACCCATATTTATCAAGTTATTTTGAATTTTAAGCCATATAGATGACAATGATGCCGAAAAACGTTCTTCCTCAGGAATACCAGAAGTATCAGAACCAGAACAGGGAAAAGTTTGATAAACACAATAGGGAAAATGACACTTATCTTAATGCAGATATTGCAGCAACCGGATCTCAGTCTAGATCCATACCACAGACAACAATGTCAGCAGAAAGTATAAACCGCAAGGAATACTGGGAGAGGAAGGGATAAATAGGGGAAAGATAATTACCACAACCACAACAGCTGAGGGGAATGGGTGTGGTAAACAGCAACCAAACCAAGAGAAAAACAAGTCAAATTATGTCACTTTTAAAGGCCTAGGCGAATGCCTGCAATCTGATGCAAGTATGTTCGTGACAATCAGATTGTTATGTAACTGGCCAGCGGCTGTGATAAAGGCTTGGGCAGCCCCATAGACATTGGCCCACTGGGAAATTTCCATGTAGGATTTATGGCCAGTCCACCTCTGATGAAGGCTAGTCAGTTTGGTCTGATTCCACTTAGCACTCTAGCCCGAATTGCTGAAAAAGTTACTTCTGGATATGATAGAAAGATGTCAGAACATGCAGGGCATCACAGATTGTTGTGTATTGGGTTTCCAGCTGCAAACAGGTCAGAGCGCACATTCTGGTCCTCCTAAAACACCTACAATGGGTATGTGAGCATCAGAACTGGACCACGGAGCAATGAAAGATAATGGCCTTGTCTGGTGAATCACATTTTCTTTTACATCATGCTGATGACTAGGTGCATTGGTTAATTGGGGAAGAGATGGTGCCAAGATACACTATGGGAAGAAGGGAAGTCAACGAAAGCAGTGCAATGCTCTCAGAGATGCTCTACTAGGTAACCTCATGAGATAATGCTCTATTGTGATATCATGTCCACTGAATGTCTACCAAACAAAATAAGACAGAAACATTGCTCTAGGGTAAAACATGTCTGTGTTTCTACTCTGTGTCTAAAGGCCCCTGTGTCTAAAGGCCCCCATACACATTAGTGTATTGTTGGCTGGACCCGCCAATAAAGGTGGGTTCGGCCAACAGTTTAATGTGTGTGGGAAGCTCCTGACTCTTCCCCCAATGTAGTCTGTCAGGGGAGAGAAGGATCGGGTGAAGTTAATATTTTCACCCAATTCTTCTCAGGTAAGAAGTGTCTGACAGTGGCTTTCTCCCCATTAAATACACATACACATCTGGCCAAACCAAATGTGCATATGTATGAGGGAGTTGTGAGGGAGTCGAAAGAGATAGGTGTTGGATAGGCTGAACTATTGTTCAGTTGACGGATATTGAATGTGTATAGCTGCCTTAAGGGTAGGGTTGTTTATTGATTCATACACATTGTGTGCATTATAAGTGGTCCATTTAGTTTGATAACTTTGTTATTTACTGTGTAATTTACATATTGTATGTAGGGTATATGTTCTTTTCAGGCTCTTTAATAATTTTATGTATTTAATGATCTTTCTAGTTACATGTTTAGGCTATTTTGGATGAGTTTTCATAATTTGTAATATAATATTACAATATTAGAATATTTTCTCTATTTTTCTCCTTTATTCGTTTGACTCCACAAACTACAAAATCAAGTTTTATTGAAAAACAGTTCAAATTTCCTCATTTCAGAATTGACTTTACCCTCTCTAATTCCTATCTTTGGTCCATAATAACCATAACACAAGTTGCTTTGGTTACAATATAACTTTGACCCATAACTGGCAGTATCTGGCAATAATCTTGCATATAGTCCAGTCTTTTTGGGACTAGGTAACCAGATTCTGGATTATAAATGGAAAAAACAGCTAAGAGACCAAGTGAAAGTGTTATGTTTAAGGATTATAAATGGAAAAAACAGCTAAGAGACCAAGTGAAAGTGTTATGTTTAAAGATCTGCCAAATTTATCAAAAAATGTTAAATTTGATAAATTTGGTGCTAATTATGTCAAGGCAGCAGAGGCATACATAGAGAAGTAAAGGCCCCATAGCAAGGATCAAACCAGCCCCCCCCCCCCACAGGACAGAAGGGTTTCTGCCTAAACCTCTTTGTCCATTTTTTACATTGCCTTGTTTGATAAAAGTTGTTTCTTTAGAGGGTAGAGTCCTGACCAAGTTTTCACCCACAGTAGAAGAGGAGATGATCCCAACTAAGACTAGGCACCCTCTTACCCTGGGCCCCATAGCAGTCGCATGGTCTGCCGCTATGGTAGTTATGCCTCTGCAAGGTACACGTAAGCCAAACTGACTTGAAACATTCCACTCATGTTCAATGTCTTGAATTGGATCATTGTAGTGTTTATGGGTTAATGTGGTCTTCGTTGGTGGCATAGTCATTACGTCCAGTTATTTCTGTCTTGGTCTACCCTATGACCTTAAGGCTGTTGACAGAGCTTTATCCTATAATATCTCAGAACTAAGTATGGAAATCCAAAACTGATTCTCACACGACTGAGACGTACAAAAACAAAATAAATCCTCTTGTCCTTTAAGAACGTGTGGTGTGTACATTCACATAAACATATGGAAATTCACATTTTACAGTACTGTCTGACAAGAAACAGACTGTAAGACAGATGTCTTGAATAGCAATTTGACAAGATGGAAACACAATACGGGGGTCTTCTTGTGAAACATTTTCTTTCTTGTGCTTTTCCAAAATGAATTTGTTACATTCTTGTTTACAATCTTTAAAATTCAGAGGGAGACGTGTGAAGTCCCAGTAAATTATTTAGTGGCTTTAAGACATCAAATGAAGAAATATACAAGTGTGAAGGGTGACAAGAGCTTTCTTCAAGTCTAAGTGAGGCTGACAGTTGTAGAGAAAATAATGGTCCTTCAATGTAATTGTTAGGAACAGCTGTCATTAAAATTTCTTCGGAGAAAGTCCTTAGCATAAGTTAAGAAATAGCCATGTAGAGTTTGATCAGGCTTGGTAGTTGGTAACTACTGACTTTAGAAGACCTTGTACAAAGATGAAAATTAAATTTGGAGGTAACCCTTCTCGACTGCTGACCTACATAAATGGTAAAAGTCGGGTCTTTAAAGATGGCGCCCACTCAAAAACACAGATGGTGCCATAGTTGCTGATAACGCCAATTGCAGACATTTATCCCCTCAGACTACACCATCTGAGTAGGCTTTCCTCAGGAGTGCTGTGCTCCCAGGGTCTGAATGGCTTCCCTGTACTGAGATGGGGGAAGTCATTCCATGTCTGCAATAGCCTGGCTCTTTCCGAAAAAACTACAGGCTATTACAGCTGTAGTTCTTATGGTCTCCTGCAGGTGGCAGGGCTCCATAAGAACGTAGCAACTTTGTCATTCATTGTTGTAAGGCAGAAGTGATCTGAAAATTAAATATTCAAGCTCCCTGGCAGAGAGGCTTGAAAAAAGTACAAAAAAGTGAAAAAAAGCTTTAAAAATATAAATACAAAATAAAAAATATAGAAAAATTCAAACTCCCCGCACAATAAAAATAAATAAAAAATATAAAGTGGAAGGATAACAAGAAGAAGTTCTCTGAAGTACTAGTTAAAGGGGTTGTCTCACTCAAAAAAACAACAACCTGGTGATCAGCTGATCGTCGTCGATCTGACTCCAGGAATTCTGAGACATCAACAAATTTGCAAAGAAAAGCTTTGACTGGAAGCACAGGAGCCACTCCCTGGGAAATGTAGTGTTACATGTCACCTATCCTAATGCTGTCTGCCCAAGGATATACTGTTTTGTTAAAAGGGTCCTGGAACAAAAAATGACTACAGGGTGTCTTGCTATCTTTAATCCAAGTGGTGAACTGTAATCTGTGGGGAACCATAAGCCAAGTTTAGATATGGCGGATTTGCTGCTCATTCTTGTGCTGAAAAAAATTTGGATTTTCACCACATATTGTACCCTTTGCAATGTTACATGTAGATTTTGTTTTGGTTTTCCAGGATTTAAATATTTATGACCTATCCTCAGATCGGCAGGGTCCCATACCTGGCAACCCCATGATCAGCTGGTTGAAGAGAAGGCCACGCTCCATGCAAGTGCAGCCTTTCCTTCATTGTTTACCTGCTTGCCGTCAACATCATAGCGGTGAGCAGGTGTAATTACAAGCCGTCCCATTCACTTCTATGGAATGGCTCGTTCCTATACACTATACTACAGAGCCATCACACTGAAGTGAATAGGACGGCTTGTAATTACACCTGCTCGCCGATACGATGTAAATGGTGAGAAGGTAAACAATGAAAGGAAGGCTGCGCTTGCACAGAGTGCGGCCTTCTTTTCATCCAGCTGATCAGTGGGGGTGCCGGGTGTCAAAGCCCCGCCAATCTAATATTGATGACCTATCCTAAGAACAGGTCATCAATACTAAAATCCCAGAAAACCCCTTTAAGCATAAATTTGCCATGCAGTGATGCCACAGGGAAAAGGAAGAATTATACAGTTTTCTTTCAATCAATGTGATGCTCATGTAATGCATGGGCAAGTGGGTCCTTTCTGTAGCCATTTTGTTGTCTGATGAATAGGTAAGGGTCCTGAATGGGAATTCCTTATTAATGTTGGTGAGCTTATTGTTGGTCCACTTTTGGGCAGAGCTTAAATATGCTCTGGCCCAAGGCATCCAGAATTTGCCCGGATGGTCTTTGAAAACGAAGGTCCATCCCTGCAATTTCAGGATTGTTGGCAACTAAGCTTAAAAGAATATTTGACCAATTAAATTGATTATTCATTCATAGTCTGATTGTCTTTCAAAATTTGTATCCAATAAATCTGATCACATTATTGTCATGAAAATGAGAAGTCCGGCATAAAATCAAAAGATCTTTCTAAAGCATAAAATGTAACTGCATCCTCAGCCGTCTTTAGACTCTTGTGTGTCCTGTTCAGTCTGCCTTTTCTCCCTCAGGCTGACCTATACTTAGATGCTGACTCACTGTAATATACTTTGCTGGTACCGTACATCACTGGATAACACAAATTAGGATGTGACAAAATCATTGCTTAAAGGAGCACTACACCTATTACCTACATGAGATGTCAGGCTGAAGATAATCTAGCAGAGCAATTAGAGCAGTGAATGTGGAGATCTCAGGGCCCATGTGAGGTACAAAGGTGTTTTCATGTACTATATGATGCCTCATTTTCATTTTCTTACATCAATCATGGCATACCATGGCATACCCCATTGCATATCACGGCATACCCCCTTAAAGGCCTTGTAATCAGACATGTCTCAAGAGCAAGCTGATCCCAGCCTTACCAGGTCTCAGCTTTCAGTAGACAGATTTATACACTGGCATTTATAGAATTATAGAAACCTATGCTAGAGATAGCTGAAGTTTGTGAAGCCATCTTAATTTTGTATATTTCTGCAAAAATTTGACCTAAAACTACATCAGAGTAGATAAAGATAGCCAAATCAAACAAATGAGTAACATACTAAAAATTATTGAAGGGGCAAAGGAATGTAAACCTTTAGGATTAACAGATGATTTCAAGGTGAAATTTGAGCATGTGAACCTTTGCTTTCAGCATCTGGTGATCCAGGGAGTAATTCTGATTGCCTGATTGGAGTCGGGAAGGATTTTTTTCCCCTAAAGTGGGGAAAATTGGCTTCTGCCTCACAGGGGTTTTTTGCCTTCCTCTGGATCAACTTGTAGGAAAACAGGCCGAACTGGATGGACAGATGTCTTTTTTCGGCCTTATAAACTATGTTACTATGTATGTTATGGTGTGACCCCCTTGTGCAGCAATAACTGCAACTAAACGTTTCTGGAAATTGTTGATTTAGTCCTCCACTTCAGCTTGGAGGAATTTTAGCCTATTTCTCTGTATAAAATAGCTTCAACTCTGTTATGTTGGTGGGTTTCCTCTGATGAACTACTCACTTCAGGCCCTTCTGTAGTACCTCAGACCTAGGGGTACTACACTTGTAAATAGTTTTGTATTTATAATATTATGTATTTTATTGTATACCTCTGGCCATTTGTTTCAGCATGGAATGGTTGGCAAGGAACATGGCTAATCACCTCTTGGTAGGAGTGGACTGCCAATGCTTCCTGCCAGGAGAGTTCCTGTGAGCACTTAAAGCAGAGAGGGAGCACAAGTCAGAGCTCCTGCTCCTGATTCTCTAGAGAGATCAATCATTCATCTGCAACAAGGGATGTCTTGAGACGCTAGAAAGCAAAGTGAACTGCTACAAACAGTATTAAAGACACCACTGCAAGGTGATAGATTACAGCCAAACACCAATCACCTAGAATGTTATTAGACCAGTACCACCCAAATGCTAAATTGCCACCAGCCAGCCTGCCTCCATAATCCATACTGGTGCCAGAGAAGATTTGCACTTAAAGAAGTTTTTGGACATTGATTGGTATTTGAATGGTGGGGCTCCGACATCCAGGACCACTGCCGATCAATTGTTTAAGAAGGCACTGGCACTCCTGTGATGACACGTTCATTGTCACGTGGCCTACGAGCAGCTCAGCCCCATTGAAGTGTATGGGGCTGAGCTGCAATCCCAAGCACAGCCGTTATACAATGTATGGTGATTTGCTTTGTCAGCTGCAAGAAGGCAATGGTGCTCACAGAAGCACCGGTGCCTTCCCAAAGCAGCTGATTGGCGGTGGTCCCAGGTGTTGGACCCCCCAATATTCAGATACTGATAACCTATCTAGAAGATATGTCATCAGTATTAAAATGCCAGAAAACTGTTTTCAATTTTACTGTTACTAAATAAAGTTCTGTGTTGCACTTAGTAAAAAGATATGTTTAATTCTGGCCTCATTCTTCGATATTACATTTCCACTGCACTGATCCCCAGGAAGCAATGGCCTGAGGGAGTACACCAAGGAACAACACTTCATCAGGGCCACTACTATTCCAATCCTCTGCACTGTCTCCTCCGGGGCTTGCTGCACTTCCACAACATTTCTAATTATTGAGCAGGACGGTGACTTGGCCATTCCAAAACTTTAACTTTATTCTTCTTTAACCATTATTTGGCTAAAGGAAAATAACTTGTGTGCTTAGGGCCATTGTCTTGCTGCATGGCCCATGTTCTCTTTTCTTCTCATTTTCCTTAACAATTTGGTGGTATAATTCATATTGACAAGGCATTCTGTCCAGATGCAGCAAAACGGGACCTGCTGGAATGCAGTGTTTTCCTTTCTCCAAATATAACACATTTAAACCAAAAAGTTCTATTTTGGTTTCATCCACAAAACCTTTATTTTAATAACTTTATGGTTTGTCCAGGTGATCTTTAGCAAACTGCAGACTGGCAGCAATGTTCTTTTTGGAGAACAGCAGCTTTCTCCTTGCAGTGCTGCCATGCACATCATTACTGTTCAGTGTCCTCCTTTAGTTGCTTAGAGGTTACCTTGGGCTCTTTTGTGTAATGCCTCTCTCTTGGCATGATCTTTGTTGTTTGACCACCCCTGAGGAGCTAATAATAGATCTTGAATTCCCTCCATTTGTACACATTCTACCTGACAGTAGATTAGTGCAGTCCAAACTCTGTAAAAATGATTTTGTTACCTTTTCCAACCTAATGTGTATCAATAACTCTTCTCCTGAGGTCCTCAAAAAACTCTTTTGTTTATGCCATGATACACTTCCACAAAAATGTTGTGAAGATCAGATTTTGATACATCTCTATTCTTTGAATAAAAGAGGTCAACCTTCCATACCTGATTGTCATCCCCTTTATAAAACAGGCCTGATTCTAATTTTGCCTTAAAATGATCTGCTAATCCTAAAGTTTTATATAACTTTGCCTCCTCAACAAATAAATGACTAAATGACTAAGTCTAATATTTTTGACTCATGTTTGATTTGGTTATCTTTCTTTATCTACTTTTCAGACTTGTAGACTTGTAGAAAATTCAGAAATATTCACAAACTTTTAAGTACTACTGTAACTACTGTAACTTCATTCACCTCAATGACTACCTCTTCTCCCATGAGTGGACTGGCTTGTTTCGAGACCTCAGTGATAGCTGGATATCCTAGAAACGTTCTTTTGGAAAACATAGTTAAAGTTAATTATGAATTGTAGAACCATTGACATAATAGGGATGAATTTAGATTTTTTATTATAACTCAAATGCTCTGCAGTTCTACTAAACTGAACTTGGATCACCATAGGGTTCCAAGTTTAGAGAACTGATGGGTGAAAAAAACTTGACAGATCACATTTTGGGCAGACTGTTGGCCATCATGAACAATCTTTCTTGAATAATTTCTAAATGGTCAGAATTGTCCAGTCGGCCATTTGTCTTTATCTAGCTTTTGGCTTGCCATATACATTAGACAGCTAGTCCTCCCTAACACAGGAGTGGCTGAGCATGCATGAGTTTGAAATGGGAAGAAGGGAGAAAGGTGCTGTCAGACAACTCTGGAAGTGGCTTATCTTATCTGAGAACAAAAAGATCAGGCATGTTGAAATCTAATAGTCTCATACTTGTCTCACGACATCTGCCATCAGGGAAAGTCAGGAGCACTTTGTCACACATGTACATTAGATATTTGCCACATACAACTATATTTGAAATATACGATTTTAGCTCTGTCTGGTTTTACAGCTCAATCCAATTAAAGTGACATGGATTGAGCTGCAGTACCTGGCACAGCCACCACCATATGTATCGCACTATGCTTGTAAACAATAAAGAAGAGGTGGCTATAGGGAGCTGTAGAACTAGGCACACCCACAACCATATGAAGGCCATGATACTTTACTCTGCTTCGTAGGAGTTGGACCCACACCAGTAAAATATCGCAGGCCTATCCCATCCAATATAAAAGGGGTTTTCCAGACTTCCAGGGTTTTCCAGACTTTAATACTAATGACCTACCTTGAGAATAGGTCATCAGTATCTGATCAGTGGGAGTCCGACACCCAGAACCCCCTCTGATTAGCTGTTTGAGAAGGCACTGGTGCTCATGTGAGCGCTGTGGGCTTCTCCATGCTTACCAAGCACAGTGCCGTATATTGTACAGCGGCTTTGCTTGCTATCTCGCTCAACCCCGTTCACTTCTATGAGGCTGAGCTGCGCCTAGGCCATGTGACTGATGAACGTGATGTCACTTGGCCTAGGAAAAGTTGAGAGAAGGTCATGGTGCTACTGCGAGTGCCTTCTCAAACAGATGATTGGCAGAAGTCCCAGGTGTCAGACCACCAACCGACCAAATACTGGTGACCTATACAGAGAAGGTCATCAGTATTAAAGTCTTGGAAAACCCCATGAAAGGGGTATTCTGACTGTAAAAAGACTTGTGCTGGACTGTAAATCTTGTTAAAAATAACAAACCCCCCTCACCAATTCTCTTCCACTGCCATTCTACTACTGTCCAAGTTCCCACTACAGTATACTCCACTTCTTGCTTCTGTCCCAACACAGAATGAAATGGCTTTGAAAGTCAATCATCCAATCTTCTGAAATACCCTTTTAAATTTTGGCACTCCCCTTCTATTCTCCCAGATACACCTCTTTTCTTTTGTACACTTCTTTATTTGTTATGAGGACATTCTTAGAAAGCTTCTTCTAATGTGCAGATGGGCACCATCAGGTGTCACCAGGAGTTATCGTCTTGGTGTATTTTGACAGTAATCAGACGTGAAATCTCTAAAGATTAGTAAATTAAATCTTCCTAAGCTTCAATAATAGAATGTAATTAGCTTATTGATAAAACAATATTATGGAATCTCTCTGACCTGAGCAGCTCATTTTACGAATGCCTTTTGTACAGGGAATAAAAATATGACAGAATAATAGGATGCAATGTTATATTATTTCTCAGTTATGGCAAAAGATCGACCATGGCTATGAAAATAATAGAGAAGTCAATGGCCCACAATTAAAAATGTATTAAAATGTATACTTCTCTTAATACACCTGGGACGGTCTAATTGTCAGAAAGCCAAATCAAATAGATTTGCACCAAATTTGGTGCCATTTTCAGGCTTTATTCTTTTGAGAATACTTTAACCATGTCTCCGAGGAGAGCATGTCCATAGTTTTTGTTTTCAGATTTTTCAAATTTTCAAATTTGACAAGGGACTAGAAAAGCACTTTTTTGTGTGACTGTTTACACCAAACACAAGAGTAGACTGCTTAGTAAATATGGGTGATCATCTTTTAATATTAGGTATAGGCAGGAGCTGCAGTTTGACTAAGTGGCCTATTGGGCTGTACTGAAGGAAAATAGTACTAACTGTCCTTTTTTAAACCATGTCAGGACCTGTCTCCATTCTTCCCTTATGCTTTACACTGCTGCCATTTACGTTGGCTGAAATATGAAAAAAGAGCAAGCCCAACTGAAAGTCATTTCATGGAATGATGATTCACAGAACCCTTGGCTTATCACTTGAATCGAGTGTGATGACAAGCGGTCATGTAAAGGTCTTGATCACATCCGTGGTGACTTTTGTGTTATTCTGTTCCATCAAAAGAACAGAATGGCAGAAAAAAAAGTATCCGCAAAATTGAATTCTGCAAAATTGGATCTTCTTCAGTTTCTATCCAACATGCATTGATTGTAATGTTAAAAAAATAAATCTTTGTTCCGTCAAGTATCCATAATTTTTGGCAGAAAGAAAACTCCTGTGGACAAGACTATTTATTCCGCCCAATACAGCAGAAATCTAAGAGAGCAAACACTAAGGGTGTTCCGAAGCGCCCATTTAAACAAACATAATAATGGTAAAGTCAAAGCAGATGTGAACAAGCCAGAGATGCGGCATCAGCACCATGGGTGTAACTACCAGGCTAGCAGGCATGGCAGCAGCTATGGGGCACAACAACTAAAGGGGTCAATATTCATTCCAATGTATGGTGGGGTTAGTAATGAACTGTATGTAGGTGTCATGAAAAACGGAATGCAGCCCCATTCTAAGCTTCACTATAGAGCCCCACTGCTGTGTGCATTATGTCTTCTCTACGACATCACTTTTTGCATTATTCCTGTGTTGTGACATTACTATATTATTTCTGTATTGTGCATTATGTGTGTGTTATACCTACACTTGACATCACTATATCAGTCCTGTTTTGTGCATTATGTGTGTATTATACCTACATGTGACATCACTATATTATTCCTGTATTGTGCATCATGTATGCATTATACCTACATGTGACATCACTATATTATTCCTGTATTGTGCATCATGTATGCATTATACCTACATGTGAAATCACTATATTATTCCTGTATTGTGCATCATGTATGCATTATACCTACATGCGACATCACTATATTATTCCTGTATTGTGCATCATGTATGCATTATACCTACATGAGACATCACTATATTATTCCTGTATTGTGCATCATGTATGCATTATACCTACATGCGACATCACTATATTATTCCTGTATTGTGCATCATGTATGCATTATACCTACATGTGACATCACTATATTATTCCTGTATTGTGCATCATGTATGCATTATACCTACATGCGACATCACTATATTATTCCTGTATTGTGCATCATGTATGCATTATACCTACATGTGACATCACTATATTATTCCTGTATTGTGCATCATGTATGCATTATACCTACATGCGACATCACTATATTATTCCTGTATTGTGCATCATGTATGCATTATACCTAAATGCGACATCACTATATTATTCCTGTATTGTGCATCATGTATGCATTATACCTAAATGCGACATCACTATATTATTCCTGTATTGTGCATCATGTATGCATTATACCTACATGTGACATCACTATATCGGTCCTGTATTGTGCATCATGTATGCATTATACCTACATGTGACATCACTATAATATTCCTGTATTGTGCATCATGTATGCATTATACCTACATGCGACATCACTATATTATTCCTGTATTGTGCATCATGTATGCATTATACCTAAATGCGACATCACTATATTATTCCTGTATTGTGCATCATGTATGTATTATACCTAAATGCGACATCACTATATTATTCCTGTATTGTGCATCATGTATGCATTATACCTACATGCGACATCACTATATTATTCCTGTATTGTGCATCATGTATGCATTATACCTACATGTGACATCACTATATTATTCCTGTATTGTGCATCATGTATGCATTATACCTACATGCGACATCACTATATTATTCCTGTATTGTGCATCATGTATGCATTATACCTACATGAGACATCACTATATTATTCCTGTATTGTGCATCATGTATGCATTATACCTACATGCGACATCACTATATTATTCCTGTATTGTGCATCATGTATGCATTATACCTAAATGCGACATCACTATATTATTCCTGTATTGTGCATCATGTATGCATTATACCTACATGTGACATCACTATATCGGTCCTGTATTGTGCATCATGTATGCATTATACCTACATGTGACATCACTATAATATTCCTGTATTGTGCATTGTGTGTGCATTATACCTCCATGTGACATCATTATATGTTTTTCTTACTGTGCTGTGGGGAAACAGCAACATGGTGAAATTTTTGTGTAAAATACCTCTGTATTATGACATCCCGTTGTTCACTATCCCTGTGCTGACATGACAGTGCACATTATCCTGC
Source organism: Rhinella marina (assembly GCA_900303285.1). NCBI lineage: Eukaryota > Metazoa > Chordata > Amphibia > Anura > Bufonidae > Rhinella > Rhinella marina. The sequence goes on along the minus strand of ONZH01000232.1, from coordinate 34,286 downwards.
CATTATTACATGACTGTGCGCACTATACCTGCACTGTGATCACTCTGTACCTTATTCCTGCATGGTGACATCATTTTGTACATTTCCCAGTACTGTGACATCACTGTGTGCACTATCTCTGTGCTGACATGACTGTGCACATTATCCTGCCATTATTACATGACTATGCGCACTATACCTGCACTGTGATCATTCTGCACCTTAGTCCTTTATGGTGACATCATTTTGTACATTTCCCCAGTACTGTGACATCACTGTGCACATTATCCCTATGCTTTAGGTAGACCAATACTGAGCTTTTATGAACTTGAAGATGGAAGTGGTCATGATGAAGTTGGGCCCTTACCAGTTTTTTTCTGTGGGGCCCCATAGTTATTTGTAACGCAGCAGGTGAGGTTATATTTAGAATTCAGGCCATGCTGAATCAGACTGCACAGGGTTTGTTTGTAGTCTGTAACCATGGAAACAAACAGGTCTCCATAGGAAAATAATTAGAGATTTTTTAAATTAAAACTGTTTTATTATTGCATTATTCTTTTTCTGAGTGATTTTCAGAATCTCCTATAGATACTAGTGGATGGAATATTAACTTCTACTTGCTTCCTCCTTTTATTCTGTCTTGTCCTTTCCTGTCGAATAATCACTGCACAGAGATATATTATACACCTTGATTTGCGGCAAGACAACCGGTGGGATATTTTTTTTTATCTTAAGCCCTTGTAAACAAGGTGATATATAGAAGATAGGATTTTTCTCTTAATTAGGATGCTTTGGAGAAGTGCACGTGGCATCTCTGAAATACCGCTTCTTAAACTGATGATATTTGTCTGCGAGAGATGAAGATTATCTGCAGAAAGCTGCAAAAACAACAGAGATTGGCAACGTGCCTGGCTCCTCTTTTATGTCCTGCACTGAAATGTCTTTCACTTGTAGGGATTGTGGTTTATAAATCTTGGGATTATTTAACATAACTCAAGGAAATGAACTCTTGGCATATGACCTTTAGATCCCGCTGTGCTAATACCACATCTTCTTTCTTCCAGATCCTACAGTGCACGGGAAGTTTTAAAATTACATTCAGTCAAGCACCAAGATAAGTCTGCGCAGTATTAAAAGTAAAAAAAAAAATCTGTCCTTGCAGGGCTGTATACTAGGATGTGATAATGGGGCAAATGCACTTGAGCCTCTATTGCTTGGAGGCCTCCCCCACTGGCTTCACTTAAAGATACATTTTGGCTCAAGCTGTAGTATTTAGTAAATGTATAACATTATTACTTTGTGCTCGCTGATGTATTCAATGTTTGGTCACTATGTGACAGTAGTATGTAAATTCTATATATAGGTGTTGTTTGCCTCCGTATGGCAGTATAATGTAGGCACTAACTGGTGCTGTTATTATGGAGGTATTATGACAGCATGGTATTTCATCTTGGCCTCCCTCCTAAAGAATTGCAGTGGTCCCTCATGCAGAAATCTTGATCCAGCCCTGAGAAGCCCTGAATTCTGCTACAGATGGCACCAAAAGAATTCATGGCATGCAACAAATTTACTATGTATTTTTTGCATTTTATTTTGTGCACTTTAAGTGGTAAATACTGGGTTTGGTTACCTGAGCTTCAACTAAAAGCTGTCTCATAATGATCATAGACTTCTTTAAGGACTCCTTCTCAGCTGGGTGGAAGATGTCTTCATTATCCTCTAGGGTTGATGGCTTGGCCACAATAAAGTGTGATATTTGGTCATTCAAGGTATGAAGTGACTTCACAGCTGTAACAAAACAAAAGTCAATGGATGTGTTATTCATAGGACCAATGGAAGGCATTCACTGACTTGCTATGTAACTTATTTCCGAAATCCCAGCTATTTGTAACTGTGTCTATAAAAGTGCATGCAAAATATTACAATTTTGCGTAGGTTCAAGCTACCTGCCTGACACTAAGGCTCCAATTTTTAGGAGTATTTAGTCATTTTAGTAAATGAAGAGATGATATAATTTATGATTTTGGGACATTACTTCTCGTGAGCCTTATAGTGTGACAAATATAGCTAATTGCATTTACCTCTCTCCTAGCCTGAACTAACCTGATGTGCCAGCCAAACATAGAAATTCCCTTGCTTGGGAATTGCAGCGAAACTTTCCATGCCCACCTTGAATAGAATTTACCCAAATCACTGAAAGTATAAGTGATATATAATTAAGTAGTATCAAATTTGCCTGTAATAATTTACCAGATAACAAATTTCCCTGCCCTTCAACATCCCCGAAAAACACCAGTGAATTATGAGTAGAACAGTATTGTAAGACCTGGACAAGTATGCCTTTCTTCATGGAAGAAAAGCTGTGACATCAGTCCAAAGCTCTTCAACAGCCCCCAACAGATCCCAGCACATTTATGTAGACTCCAAAAGACCTTAGCACCGTTCAACAGACCCCAGCAGTCACCAGCAGATAGCAGACCCAACAGACCCTAGCACACATCAGCAGACCCAACAAACTCTAGCACACATCAGAAGACCCAATGGATCCCAGCACATGTACATAAACATCATAAAATATCAAACGGCCCCAACAGATCCCATCACATTTCAACAGATCTAAGTACATTTCAACAGACATCATAACAAGCGCCAACAGACCCGAGAACTTGCCACACCACACCAGAACATTTCAAGAGGCCACAACAGTCCCCGGCACATGCCAACACACCTCAAAAGACCCCAGCATATATTGATAGAGTTCAACAGGCTTCAATATACTCCAACAGACAGCACATGCCAACAGACCCTGCCCCATTTAATAGACCCCAGCAGACCTCAGGACTAGAGCTCAGCAAAGTTTTGAAAAATTCATTTCAACTGATTACAAATAAATTAGTCACGAATTGCGATAAATCAGGTATACCCTGGTCACTCTGCCTAATCATATTCATCCCATTTGGTGGCCTAATCTCATTGTGAAGTCTTGGAATTTAAACTACAAGGAGATTGCAGGGGGAGTGTATCACCATGTGCATTACGTTCAAGTGCGCCCACATACCTTCCATTCTGTAGGTACTGTGCCATCAATATTACAGGTGTAATTTATTGCCATCTACATCACTGTTCAGTGCACGAAGATTCATAGCTAATCATCATCAGCAGCAGTTGAACAAGATAAACACAGTACACTTAACCTCCAGTCTCCCTATGCTCCCCCTATGCTCTCCCTACAGTCTAAAAAACTCTCCCTACGATCTCCCTACACTGGCTCTGCGCTGTCCTTGCACTCTCCCTATCCAATATTGCTTTTCTAACTGTTTGCAGCAACACTGTACCTACAGTAGCTCAAAAGCGCTTGCCAGGTCTCTCCCTATTCCCAACTCACAGTGAAATGGTGGAGATGCACTGAATGAGGATTTTATAGCATTGTGACATCACAGGGGGTGGCTATCTGTAGATTGGCTGGCTGCACAGCATTATGGGTGATCTCACTTTCCTGGACTTTTTACTTTCACTTTGTAACAGGTATAGCCACTATTTTAGAAAAAAACAATTCATTACCAATTCAGATGCTTCGATTCGCTCAACACTACTCAGCACGCCTCAACAAATCTTAACAGTCTTCAACATACAATACAGACCAAAAGTTTGGACACACCTTTTCATTCAAAGAGTTTTCTATATTTTCATGACTATGAATATGGTAGATTCACACTGAAGGCATCAAAACTATGAATTAACACATGTGGAATTATATACTTAACAAAAAAGTGTGAAACAACTGAAAATATGTCTTATATTCTAGGTTCTTCAAAGTAGCCACCTTTTGCTTTGATTACTGCTTTGCACACTCGTGGCATTCTCTTGATGAGCTTCAAGAGGTAGTCACCTGAAATGGTATTCCAACAGTGTTGAAGGAGTTCCCAGAGATGCTTAGCACTTGTTGGCCCTTTTGCCTTCACTCTGTGGTCCAGCTCACCCCAAACCATCTCGATTGGGTTCAGGTCTGGTGACTGTGGAGGCCAGGTCATCTGGCGTAGCACCCCATCACTCTCCTTCTGGGTCAAATAGCCCTTACACAGCCTAGAGGTGTGTTTGGGGTCATTGTCCTGTTGATAAATAAATGATGGTCCAACTAAACGCAAACTGGATGGAATAGCATGCTGCTGCAAGATGCTGTGGTAGCCATGCTGGTTCAGTATGCCTTCAATTTTGAATAAATCCCCAAAAGTGTCACCAACAAAGCACCCCCACACCTCCTCCTCCATGCTTCACGGTGGGAACCAGGCATGTAGAGTCCATCCGTTCACCTTTTCTGCGTCGCACAAAGACACGGTGGTTGGAACCAAAGATCTCAAATTTGGACTCATCAGACCAAAGCACAAATTTCTACTGGTGTAATGTCCATTCCTTGTGTTCTTTAGCCCAAACAAGTCTCTTCTGCTTGTTGCCTGTCCTTAGCAGTGGTTTCCTAGCAGCTATTTTACCATGAAGGCCTGCTGCACACAGTCTCCTCTTAACAGTTGTTGTAGAGATGTGTCTGCTGCTAGAACTCTGTGTGGCATTGACCTGGTCTCTAATCTGAGCTGCTGTTAACCTGGAATTTCTGAGGCTGGTGACTCGGATGAACTTATTCTCCGCAACAGAGGTGACTCTTGGTCTTCCTTTCCTGGGGCGGTCCTCATGTGAGCCAGTTTCTTTGTAGCGCTTGATGGTTTTTACGACTGCACTTGGAGACACTTTCAAAGTTTTCCCAATTTTTCAGACTGACTAACCTTCATTTCTTAAAGTAATGATGGCCACTCGTTTTTCTTTATTTAGCTGCTTTTTTCTTGCCATAATACAAATTCTAACAGTCTATTCAGTAGGACAATCAGCTGTGTATCCACCTGACTTCTGCCCAACACAACTTATGGTCCCAACCCCATTTATAAGGCAAGAAATCCCACTTATTAAACCTGACAGGGCACACCTGTGAAGTGAAAACCATTTCAGGTGACTACCTCTTGAAGCTCATCAAGAGAATGCCAAGAGTGTGCAAAGCAGTAATCAAAGCAAAAGGTGGCTACTTTAAGAACCTAGAATATAAGACATATTTTCAGTTGTTTCACACTTTTTTGTTAAGTATATAATTCCACATGTGTTAATTCATAGTTTTGATGCCTTCAGTGTGAATCTACAATTGTCATAGTCATGAAAATACAGAAAACTCTTTGAATGAGAAGGTGTGTCCAAACATTTGGTCTGTACTGTATATGCACAGTCAAGGAAGCTGTACCATCCTTCATCTGCACAATACGCATGCGCCCACAGCTGCCAGACTTATCTCTCCAATAAAAGAGTTCTTTGACTACATAATTTGGAAACAGCTGGTTGGCACGGGAACATCTTTAGCTTCATAAGGACATTATGGGGGTTTAAACCACAGAACCTAGTAACAGGTTTCCTTTAAGTCACCCCACTATCATAATGAACAAGCCCCGGTATGAAAACCTCTCTCTCTACACAATAGTTCTCCAGTCACTGCAGTGAAGCAGAGGAGGATCTTGTGCAAGTCTGAAGGATAAAAACGGCAATTTAACTAGATTTACATAAAGCTGTGCTTTTTCATTTCTGCCTGACTTTAGTGACCCCTATTTATAATGCGAGAGCAGAAGTCTGCAGATGCAGTAAAAATGTAAGCGCTGAAATTATATTTTGTTAGTATAATCTGTCGTACTGCTTACTTGATGTTTTACAATAAAGTACAGAGAAAAACGTCCCTTTCCATTTGTATTTATGTTCACCCTTTGATTTACTAAGTTCTTATCATACAACACTGTTTTTAAAGATGCGTCAAAGGCATAAAAACTAAGTGGAGAATGCATCTCTAAAGTTCTGGCTTCAAAAAGTCACCAAAAATACAGGGTTTTTGCAACTTTTTGGGCTTATTTGCACAAATATTTTGCAACATTTTGTATTTTCACACCACTCTAGTTTTGAAAAGTGCGTCGGAAAGTGGGTATGATTAGCCAGTCCAGCTGCTTTGTAACTATCACTGAACTTAGAAAAAACCTATAGTTTTAAAAGTGAGGGTCCAAGTGCTAAGACCCCAACTGATCGCTAGAACAAGGAGAGAGAAGCACTCACATAGTGCTCTCTCCTAGCTGTAGTAGACTGTCTCAATAGAAATCTATGGGCATGTAAAGATTCTGTCTCACAAGAGAGAGAGCGCACAAAGGGATCTCTTCTCACTCCTTGTTCTAAGTTATCAGTGGGGGTCTCAACACTCCACCATTAATCAAAACCTTTCACGTGTTGCAGTGACATATGAAAAGTTAACTATAATGACACTTTAAAAACTATGTACACCTTTGGGGGAAATTTCTTTATGATTGTATTTTACTAATGTTGGGCTAAAAATTATTTTTTCAATTGGTCTTGTAACAGCTTGGGGTCACTTATCTCTCCAGGATCATCGTCTTCTCAGCTTGGATGGTTGGCATTGTTCAAGAAGCCACTTCAAAACTGCAGATTTGGGTGCATACTGGCCGCAAACAGCTTTATTGTCACTTTCACAGCAGCTTCCTCTGGGTGAGATGCACCATTTTAATGGCCCTCATATGACTCTCTGGCAGGTGCTCTGCCACAGTCTTTATTAAAAATATTGAGCCGTTACAATGGGTTAACTGTTAGCTGTGTGAATCACTAATAAACGTTATCTCTAAATTACTAAGAGGTCATAAACATTCATTTAAGCCACATTCTTATCAGTAAGATAAGGATTGAGCTTTAATCATTGTTTCTAAGGTCACAGAGCAGAGATAAGGAGCCTGTCAGCTCCCTGTCTGACAGAAAAGAGAGAAAATTCAGATGCTTCTAATAGAGCAGGGGTCCCCAAACTACGGCCTGCGGCCCCCTGAGGCCATTTATCTGGCCCCCGCTGCACTTCCGGAAGGGGCTCCTCTATCATTCATGGTCAGTGGAACAGGGAGATGAGCGCTTCCATTGTGGAAGCGCTCATCTCCATAGTCATCTTTATCACCATCCTCAGGACAGCGATACTGATGACTGCTGCGGCGGAACAGGGAGGGAGAGGCATCTCCCTTCCCTGTTCTTCTGATAGGCTGAAGGCACTAGTCCTTTTGGAGGATGGAGATTGGAGGATGATGGAAAACTAGTAAACTAAGATTTTTTTTTGTCAAACTCTGCAGAGATGAGAAATGGCTGAAAAATCATCATGGTGGTCAGGTCTGAGAGGAGAAGATGAGGAAAGAGAAGTCTATATCAGAGGAGACGTCACTGGATGTAAGAGCTATGGGGTGCTGTATTAGCTGGTATGTTCTGTAGTGGTTTATGTAATGTTAGGAGGGAAGGGGGTCAGGTTGAGAATTTGGTATTGGGGGGAGAGACGGGAAAAAGACTGCATATTTTTAATAAACACCAATTGAAAAAATGATTTCCGAAACTTCGAATTGAATTCCACTTCAGATGATTCAATTCGCTTAACACTAATTGGGGATATAGCCTAGCAATATGCACCCAATGTCCAAGATGAGAATATCCCTTTAACTCTTTCAGCACCAAATTAGCATTTAGCAGTAATCTACTGAGTCACTTCATGAGCCCCTGTGGCAAAATTGTGAGGCCCCGATCCATTGCTAAGACAGCCTTGTAAAGGCTCCCAGGCTTGTCATAGTATGCTGCCTGCTAAACTGTGTCTATTGGCAGGGATTGACAGGTATGCCAGTAAAAATCCCATACTGCAATAGTATTCTAGTATTCGGTAAGAAAAATTTTAAAAGTTTTTTAAACAATAAGAAACACAAGAATATAAACATTTTTAAATCACCCCCTTTCCCAAATTTGCATATAAATAAACAAAAATATAAGCATAATTGGTATCATAGCATCCAAAAATGTCTGAACTAGTAAAATATAAAATGTTCCTGTGCAATGAATGCCATGAAAAAATGCATAATGTATCATTTTTGGTCACTCCCTCCCCCCAAAAAATTGAATAAAAAGTGATAAAATGTATGTACCCCAAAATGATACCAATATAAACTAAATCCAGTGATGTACATAGAGAAGCAAGGGCCTCATAACATGGATCAAACCAGGCCCCTCACACAGGACAGTAGGGTTTCCGCCTAAACACCTTTCACTGATCCTTGGGCCTTTTTTCCACTCCCTCATTTGCTAAAAGTTGTTCCTTTAGAGGGTAGAGTCCTGACCAAGTTTTCACCCCCAGTAGAGGAGATGATCCCAACCGGGCCCCCTCTTGCTCTGGGCCCCATATCAGTCGCATGGTCTTCTGCTATGGTAGTTACTACAGCTCAACCCGCAAAAACAAGCTGTCACACTCAGGTGTGGGGGGGAAACCACACAGAGCGTAGGAGGGAAAGGAGATAGGCCTGAGAACTAGAAAAGGAAGGGGACAACTCCTAAAGGAAACCCTGACTCAAATCCTGACTGACTACCAGTATGAACTGGCCTCAAAGGTAGGCGAGTTCATACACAGGAACCTAAGATCCAATCTGACCCTGAATAGGACCCTGAAACTAATGTCAGGAAATGAGTCTACCTGTTCCTCCAAAAGGAAAGACAAACAGGTGACTCCCTCAGGCCTAAAAACAAACAACAGGGAAAAGTAATGAAAAACGCAAAAGGGAATGAGGACTTCAATGAAGAAATGGAAGCACCAGGATCTCAGCAGAAAATCAACACCTATCCACCACAATATCCACTGAAGCTATAAACCGCAAGGAACTGTGGGAGAAGCAGCAATAAATAGAAGAGGGACAATTACCACACCAGCAACACCTGAGGGAAAAGGATGTCGTAAATACCAGCGACAAAAAAAGGAAAACATGTCAAATTACACCACGTGTTGCCAATCTCACCGACCTCCTGCCAACTGTCACAGGAGCGTCCGTAGACAGCCCTCAAACAGCTCTGTAGACAGAAATATAAAAAAGCAGAGTATGGCAATGAATTTTTTTCCAAAGTTTTCTTTATTTCTTTAAAAGTAGTAAAATATGGTAACAAAACCATATAAATGTGGTTTTGCAATAATCATACTAACCCACAGAATAAGATTGTCACATCATTTTTAGTGCACAATGAATGCCTTAAAAACAAAACCCGAAAAAAAAGGACACAGTTGTTTTTTGTTTTCAATTCCACCCCACAAAGACTTTTTTCCCATTTTCCAATACAAGATAAAATGAGGCCATTTTAACCTACAACTTGTCCCACCAAAATAAACCCTCATATAGCTATGCAATGTCTCATTCACATGTCAGTGTTTTGGTCAGTGATTTAACCCCTTAACGCCGAATGACGGCTTATCCCGTCATGGGCAGGAGCCGCTTGCCGCCCCATGACGGGATAAGCCGTCATGGCATTAAACTGTCACCATGTCTGATGACATGGTGACAGCGCTGAGACCCCGGCTGTTAATTACAGCCAGGGGTCTCAGCTAACCAGCCCGGGACCAATGGGGGCGGTCCCGGGCCAGCGATCGCTGTGATTGGCTAGTCTGGTCAGACTAGCCAATCACAGGATACGCGTGTGCTGGTTGAAAGGATCTGATCCCCGCAGTCCGAGACTGCGGGGGTCAGATCCTCATAAAATGTTTGGCAGCGATGTCGGCCGTTTAACCCCTTCCATGCCGCGGTCCGTAGGGACCACAGTATGGAAAGGGTTAACAGGGCTCCCTCCCTCTCCCATCGGGCGCTGCGGTGCTCTGGCAGTGCACCGATGGTGTGGGAAGGAGAGAGGGAGGGAGCTCCCTCCCATCGGGACGCTGCTCTGCTGTGGCAGCGTCCCGATGGTTGCCATGGCAACCGGGGACGCTCCCGATGGTTGCCATGGCAACCGGACGCTCCCGATGGTTGCCATGGCAACCGGATGCGTCCGATGGTTACCATGGCAACCGGACGCTTTCGGCCGGCTTGCCATGGTAAAGCTTACTATGAATGAAAATACACTGCAGTACACTATACAGTGTACTGCAGTGTATTGTAAAACACCAGACCCACTGGATCTTCAAGAACCAAGTGGGTCTGAGTCAAAAAGTGTAAAAAAAAAAGTGTAAAAAAAAATAAAAAAGTAAAAAAAAAAAATCCCATTTTTCCCCATATAAGCACATGTTAATTGATTAAAAATGAAGAAAATAAAATACCTTAACATATTAGGTATCGCCGCGTCCGTAAAAACCCGCTCTATAAAAATATCACATGACCCAACCCCTCAGGTGAACACCGTAAAAAAAATAAAATAAAAACAGGGTAAAAAAAAGCCATTTTTTTTCACTTTATATCACAAAAAGTGTAATACAAAGTGATCAAAAAGGCGTATGCCCCTCAAACTAGCACCAATCTAACCGTCACCTCTTCCCGCAAAAAATGAGCCCCTACCTGAGACAATTGCCCAAAAAATACAAAAACTACAGCTCTCAGACAATGGAGACACTAAAACATGATTTTTTTGTTTCAAAAATGATATTATTGTGTAAAACTTAAATAAATAAAAAAAACTATACATGTTGGGTATCGCCACGTCCGTAACAACGTGCTCTACAAAAATATCACATTAGTTAACCCATCAGGTGAACACAGTAAAAAAAACTAAAATAAAAACAGGGTCAAAAAAGCAATTTTTTGTCACTTTACATCACAAAAAGTATAATACCAAGCGATCAAAAAGGCATATACCCCTCAAAATAGTACCAATCTAACCGTCACCTCTTCCCGCAAAAAATGAGGCCCTACCTGAGACAATTGCCCAAAAAATAAAAAAGCTACAGCTCTCAGACAATAGAGACACTAAAACACGATTTTGTTGTTTCAAAAATTATATTATTGTGTAAAACTTAAATAAATAAAAAAACTATACATGTTAGGTATTGCCACGTCCGTAACAACCTGCTCTACAAAAATATCACGTTAGTTAACCCCTCAGGTGAACACAGTAAAAAAAAAAAAAAAAACTGAGCCAGAACAGCCATTTTTGTTTACCTTGCCTAGCAAAAAGTGTAATCAAAAATCATATGTACCCCAAAATAGTATCAATAACACTGTCACTGTCAGATCTTTCCCTTATACCTTATCTCTGTGGAGGCTCCAATCCTGGTTTTGGCTCACAATCACTGAAGGAAATCACTGATGTGTGAATGAGGCTCAACTGGAACATTAAAGGTTGTGGCTCTCGGAAGGTGGGGAGGTAAAAAAGAAAACAAAAACTAGCTCTGTCCTTAAGGGGTTAATTAGCCGGCGGTGGGGATGTGCAAGTAGACGGAATGACACAGTCCCAGTCCGGTGAGACAGGGGAAGCGGGGAAAAGAGAGCTTGGTGCTGGATCTGGTCCGCTGGTGACTGCTTGCTACTCAGCCATTTAAACATGGGTTCCTGGAAACCCCTTTAACTCCTTCCCGACCAGCGCCGTACATGTACGGCGCGCTGATCGTGCGGGTGCAGGAGCTGCGCCCGCCCGATCAGCGGCGGGGGTCCGGCTGTGCCCAGGTGCCGGACCCCTGGGGAATGCGCCAGCGTCGGTGAAAACACCGATGCCGGCATATTAACCCTTCATGTGCCGCTGTCAGCGCTGACCGCGGCACATGAGGTGTGCCGCATATTCAGGATGGCGAGCGAGGGGGTCACAGCACCACGGGGACCCGATGGCTTGGATGGCAGCCCGATGCCTTCCTTAGGCATCGTGGCTGCCATCCCTGCGAGCCTGTGCGATCCAGCCCCCTGGATTGCACAGGAAGTAGGCTGTAAGTGTATTACTGTGAGTAATACACTTACAGCCAATGCATTACAATACAACAGTATTGTAATGCATTGTGCAGGGGATCAGACCCCCAAAAGTTAAAAAAAAGTGAAAAAAAGGTGAAAAAAGTTAAAAAATAAAGTTAAAAAAATAATAATAAAAGTTTCAAGTAAAAAAAAGAAAAACGCCATTTTCCCCCCAATAAAGTAAAAAAAATTGTTAAAAAAAGAAAAAAAAGAAAAAGTAGGCATATTAGGTATTGCTGCCTCCGTATCTACCGGCTCTATAAAAATATCACATAATCCATCCCGCCAGGTGAACACAGTAAAAAATAAAAACAGTTCCAAAACAGCCATTTTTTGGTCACCTTCCCCCACAAATAGTGTAATACTACGCGATCAAAAAGGCGTTTTTACCTCAAAATGGTACTAATAAAATCATCATCTCGTCCTGCAAAAAATGATACCCTACCTAAGACAATCGCCCAAAAAATAAAAAAAATATGGCTCTTAGAAAATGGCAACACAAAAAAAGATTTTATTCTGTTCAAAAATAAATATATTGTGTAAAACTTTCCAAAAATAAAAATGTTAGACATATTGGGTATCGCCAAGTCCGTAACAACCTGCTCTATAAAAATATTACATGAGATGGCCCCCCAGGCGAATGCGGTAAAAAAATTGTTAAAAAAACTATGCCAAAATAGCCATTTTTTCCCCTCTTCCCTCACAAAAAGTGTAATAGCAGGCGATCAAAAAGGCGTATTTAACCCAAAATGGTACCAATCAAACTGTCATCTTGTCCTGCAAAAATGATACCCTACCTGAGACAATCGCCCGAAAAATAAAAAAATATGGCTCTCTGAAAATGGCAACACAAAATAAAGATTTTATTCTGTTCAAAAATAAATCTAATGTGTAAAACTTTCCAAAAATAAACAAGTTAGACATATTTGGTATCGCCACGTCTGTAACAACCTGCTCTATACAAATATTACATGAGATGGCCCCCCAGGTGAATGCTGAAAAAAAAAAAAAAAAAAAAACTATGCCAAAACAACCATTTTTTTCCCTCTTGCCTCACAAAAAGTGTAATAGCAGGCGATCAAACAGGCGTATTTAACCCAAAATGGTACCAATCAAACCGTCATCTTGTCGCACAAAAATGATACCCTACCTGAGACAATCGCCAGAAAAATACAAAAAATATGGCTCTCTGAAAATAACAACACAAAAAAAGATTTGATTCTGTTCAAAAATGCATCTAATGTGTAAAACTTTCCAAAAATAAAAATGTTGGACATATTGGGTATCGCCGCGTCCGCTCTATAAAAATATCACATGATTTGCCCTCTCTGGTGAATGCTGTAAAAATTTTTTTTAAAAAAACTATGCCAAAACAGCTATTTTTTATCACCTTGACTCACAAAAAGTCTTATGTACCCCAAAATGGTACCAATGCAAACATCAGCTCATCCCGCAAAAAATGAGCCCCCACATAAGACAATAACTCAAAAAAATAAAAATCAGTGGCTCCCGCAAACCATTCCATCAAAATCTGTGTTGTAAAATCCATATGGCGCTCCTTCTGTTTTGAGTCCTGCCATGTACCCCCACAGCAGTGTACCACCACATATGGGGTGTTGCCGTATTCAGGAGAAAATGGGTAACAAATTATGGGGTGCTTTTCTCCTGTTACCCCTTATGAAAATAAAAAAATTTGGGGCTAAAGCAACATTTTATTGGAATAAATGAAATTTTTCATTTTCACAGCCAAGTGTTTCCAAATTTCGTAAAACACTTAGGGGTCAAAGTGGCCAGTACCCCCCTTAATATATTTGTTGAAGGGTGTAGTTTCCAAAATGGGGTCACTTTTTGAGGGTTTGAGGGCAAAATCTGCCTCCAAAATCCATATGGCGCTCCTTTCCTTCTGACCACTGCCACAAACCCATAGAGACGTTTACCACCACGTATGGGGTATTTCTGTAAACTGCAGAATCAGAGCAATGTATATTGAGGTTTAGTTTGCTGTTAACCCTTACTGTGTTGCAAGAAAAAAATTATTAACATGAATAATCTACCAAAAAAGTGAAATTTTGAAATTTCACCTCCATTTTCCTTTAATTCTTGTGGAACACCTCAAGGGTTAACAAAGTTTGTAACAGCAGTTTTTTATAATTTGAGGGGTGTAGTTTCTAAAATGGGGTCATTTATGGGTGGGTTTCATTATGTAAGCCCCTCAAAATCACTTTATATCTGAATTGGTGCTTAAAATAATGGTTTTGGAAAATTTGGTGAAAGTTTGAAAAATGGCTTCTAAACTTCTAAGCCATCTAACGTCCTAAAAAAGTAAAATGACATTTATAAAATGATGCCAACATAAAGTAGACATATGGGGAATGTAAAATAATAACTATTTTTGGAGGTATTACTATGTATTTTAAAAGTAGAGAAATTGATATTTGGAAATTTGGAAATTTTTCCAAATTTTTGGTAAATTTGGTATTTTTTAATAAATAAAAATGAAATATTTTGCCAAAAATTTACTACTGTCGTGAAGCACAATATGTGACGAGAAAACAATCTCAGAATCGCCTGGATAAGTAAAAGCGTTCCAAAGTTATTACCACATAAAGTGACACATGTCAGATTTGCAAAAAATGGCCTGGGCAGAAAGGTGAAAACAGGCCCGGGGTTGAAGGGGTTAATAAAGCAGTAAGCTCTTAAGCTACCAAACATTAAGGCTATTGTTTTCTCACATCTTCAAGTAAAGATCATGGCAATTACATAGTGGACATATTGGTGGTTCCCATGGTGACCTAAATCACCCTTCGGAGGTTTTATATAAGCATTAGGGGTAGACATAGAATGCGCATTCATTACGAGAACATCGTCTTTGTGATTTCAAGTGTTGATATTTCTTCATCCTTCATCTTGGCTTATTGGGCTTTTATGTGGGCTCGTTTGGCTCATCTGCCTCTCTGTCTCCTTATTTACCAGCCACAATATGTACAGTAAATGAGACATAAATGCTCTAACACATTCCATCGCCCTAAGCCACAAAATGAGCACTTTGACGCTTAGTGGTCTTTTATTATGGCTGAGTTTATGAGTCAGAAAGGCAGTTACAAATAAGGATAAGTGCGGAAAGAAGCAAATATTGCATGTCAGTAATTACCGTGCCAGTCCGAAGCGTTATTTATACGCGGTTATGTCGCTGGCAGAGGAAGATACATTTGAGTAATACTTAATGTTAGGCAGAGCAGATGCAGAGGAGCGGCCACATTGGGCTTTTATGTCTACACTGGCATTGTTTTATATGACACTGCTATTTGTCTGGAGGAATATACTGCCATAAATAAGTCTAAGGTATATGAACACAGCATGCACACAATTTATGAATGTAGATTATATGAGTGCGCCAAAGCTAGGACCCGCAGCCATCCGGATACTATTAAACTGCTGAATAGGACGCTCGATCATTGAACAGAACAAAGAACATTCTCTGCTTCTATTCACTATATAGTGTTTAAAAAGTTTACAACTAAATCACCGTTTCCTTCCCCATAAAAGAATATTGCTTGTGCGGCGTTATATCCATTGAGCTCATAATCTTCTGAACTCTCTCACTGTGTTTTATAATAAACAGCCATTATCACAATAGCAAGAAAACATTTTCATTTTATCCTTTTTGAATTTCTGTCCCGGTATTCAGGTTTATTGTGATTTTGTAGGTTTGTGTAACTTAAAGGAAGATTCCAATAAAAACCTTCATTTTGTCCATGTGTGATCGGTGGAGGGCCTTGAGACTTCCATGATCAGAAGTATCCAGATACAGCATCTTGTCTGTACATGTGGTTGTTTTATTTATATTACACACTTATATAGCACTGACATATTCCGCAGAGCTTTACTGACATTAGCATCACGCTGTCCCCAATGGGGCTCACAATCTAAGTTCTCTATCAGTATTTCTTTGGAGTGTGGGAGGAAACTGGAGTACTCAGAGGAAACCCACGCAAACATGGGGAGAACATACAAACTCCAGACAGATGTTGTTCTTGGTAGGATTCAAACCCAAAACCCCAGCGCTGCAAGGCAATAATACTAACAACTGAGCCACTGTGCTGTTGCAGTTAAGGAGGACCTGCCATCTCCTGACATGGAATTCCTTAAGGAATCCAAATTCTGGAGCATCTCTTCTCATAAATGTGCTTTGTGTTTACATGGCAAAGTCTGCATTATTTGGACAATCCATGTAACGTATTAAGTCTGTAATACCTAGTAGTGGAAGACTAGCCCACTAATAGGTATCTAATAATATATTAGATCATATACATGTAAATACATGATATTTGTATAGGCTGATATGAGATCATGAAATACTGTATATTGTTCATAATTTTATATACAGTATTTAATTAAGTAATGTCATCGCCAGACCCTTATTTCTGATATTTAAGGACTCTATACTGACAGGGAGTGTTCCACAGGATTGGCGCATAGCAAATGTGGTGCCAATATTCAAAAAGGGTCCAAAAACAGAGCCCGGGAACTATAGGCCGGTAAGTTTAACATCTGTCGTGGGTAAACTGTTTGAGGGTTTTCTAAGAGATGCTATCTTGGAGTACCTCAATGAAAATAAGCAAATTACTCCATATCAGCATGGCTTCATGAGGGATCGGTCATGTCAAACCAATTTAATCAGTTTCTATGAGGAGGTAAGTTCTAGACTAGACCACAGCGAATCAATGGATGTCGTATATCTGGACTTCTCCAAAGCATTTGACACTGTACCACATAAAGGTTAGTATATAAGATGAGAATGCTTGGCCTGGGAGAAAATGTCTGTATGTGGGTAAGTAACTGGCTCAGTGATAGAAAACAGAGGGTGGTTATTAATGGTACATACTCAGATTGGGTCACTGTAACTAGTGGGGTACCACAGGGGTCAGTATTGGGCCCTATTCTCTTCAATATATTTATTAATGATCTTGTAGAAGGCTTGCACAGTAAAATATCAATTTTTGCAGATGACACTAAACTGTGTAAAGTAATTAACACAGAAGAGGACAGTACACTGCTACAGATGGATCTGGATAGACTGGAGGCTTGGGCAGAGAAGTGGCAGATGAGGTTTAACACTGACAAATGTAAAGTTATGCATATGGGAAGGAATAATGCAAGTCACCAGTACATACTAAATGGTAAAATATTGGGTAACTCTGACATAGAAAAGGACCTAGGAATTTTAGTGAACAGAAATCTAAGCTGCAGAAACCAGTGTCAGACAGCTGCTGCCAAGGCCAATAAGATAATGGGCTGCATCAAAAGAGGCATAGATGCCCGTGATGAGAACATAGTCCTGCCACTTTACAAATCACTAGTCAGACCACACATGGAGTACTGTGTACAGTTCTGGGCTCCTGTGAACAAGGCAGACATAGCAGAGCTGGAGAGGGTTCAGAGGAGGGCAACTAAAGTAATAACTGGAATGGGTGGACTACAGTACCCAGAAAGATTATCAAAATTAGGCTTATTCACTTTAGAAAAAAGACGACTGAGGGGAGATCTAATAACTATGTATAAATATATCAGAGGTCAGTACAGAGATCTCTCCCACGATCTATTTATCTCCAGGACTGTGACTGTGACGAGGGGCCATCCTCTGCGTCTGGAGGAAAGAAGGTTTGTACACAAACATAGAAGAGGATTCTTTACGGTAAGAGCAGTGAGACTATGGAACTCTCTGCCTGAGGAGGTGGTGATGGTAAGTTCACTAAAAGAGTTCAAGAGGGGCCTGGATGTATTTTTGGAGGGTAATAATATTACAGGTTATAGTTACTAGAGAGGGGTCGTTGATCCAGGGAGTAATTCTGATTGCCTGATTGGAGTCGGGAAGGAATTTTTTTCCCTAAAGTGGGGAAAACTGGCTTCTACCTCACAGGGGTTTTTTGCCTTCCTCTGGATCAACTTGTAGGAAAACAGGCCGAACTGGATGGACAGATGTCTTTTTTCGGCCTTATAAACTATGTTACTATGTTAATGACCATATGGCTTCCCATTGCTAAGAGAAATAAAATTCAATGTGAGAGGCCCTAAATTAGTCTCCAGATATAGGGTTTTGACCATAAGAATGGCACTATAATAACTCCATTCCTCAGGCCCATTGTATCCACTCCAGACACTTCATCTTTCTATTTCCACTGTTTCTGTAGGTGATTGTACGAGCACTACCATGGATCTATATGTATATCGAGACAGACAGAGCAGGTGAAACATTAGTGGAAGTCCAAACATGGAAGTCCAAACATTGTAGGGCAGGATAAGAACAGGTAAAGGTTAAAGGGGTTTTCCAGGCACTCCTGTGAGTGGCGCTACCTTCTCTCAGCTCACAAAGCACAGCACCGTACATTGTACAGCGGCTGTGGTTGGTATCGTGCTTAGCCCCATTCACTTGAATGGGGCTGAGCTGCTCCTAGGTCACGTAACTGATGAACATGACGTCACTGGCCTAGGAAAAGCTGAGAGAAGACCTCGGCGCTCACAGGAGCGCCAATGTCTTCTCAAACAGCTGATCGGCGGGGGTCTCGGGTGTCGGACCCCCACCGATAAAATATTGATGACCTATCCTGAGGATAGGTCATCAGTAAACTTCTAGAAAACCCCTTTAAGTGAGTTAGAGGGTGTATGTTGGTTGTGAGAGTGGAAAGAAGCGATAAATGGAGCTAAAAAACAAGTAGAATTGGTAAAATACCTTTATCAAGGGTCCGTGATAGAGAACATAGAAGATGGCAACTGCCAGTTAAGTCCTGCTGCTCCCTGTCATTTCTATTATGTATGGAGCACCAATAGCATCCGGGAATACTGTGGGCTTCCATCATGGAGACAAAGTTCTGCTCTTCTGCTGCTTCCCCCACACTGGCATCACTTACTAGAAGCTTACTAGAAGCTGCGGCAGGGATACCCATGCAGAAAGCTGGGAGGCTGCCCAGAATGAGGAACAGAGATGCATAAGGCCTCACAAAAAGAAGCACCCAGGGCTTGTGAAGCGGCTGAGTGAGGGGGGTTACCCTTGTCCTCCCATCCTCTAAATAAGTACGAGGTGACTTGTCATTGGAGGTCCACTAGAGGGAGCAATCATTTTTCACCTTTAGGCCAATTTCACACAGTATGTGTCTGGTCAATGTTTGATACCCATCAGTTATTGTGATCCTAAACCAAGTGTGAGTCAAAAACAGGCGCAAATCTTTCCATTTTATATTATCACTGTGTAGCCTCAACTGCTGTTTTTGGCTAACTGATGAAATCACTGACCAAACATTGACTGTGGTAAAACACCTTAAGGCACATTGACATGCGCCGAGGAGCAGCCTATTGTCGGAAAGGACACGTTCCTTTCTGACAGTTGGCTGCTCATTCAGTGGAGGTGAAGCTCTGCATTTACATGCAGCGATCACCTCCACAGTATACTGACGAGTGGTCATTATTGCAATCGCTCGTCCTCATACAGCTGCATTGTTTCTGGGCAGCAGATCACTGTTTAGACACCATGATCTGCTGCCCAGAAATGATAATCTATGTGCTTGCATGAACAATAGGATCACCCGATGAATAAGCGTTTCTCTTGTTCATTGGGTGATCTGCGGCACCTTTACGCAAGTAGATTGTTGGGAATGAGTGTTCACAGGAACATTCGTTCCCAATAATCTGCCCATCTAAATCCACCTTTAGTCATGGCTGTTACAGTTTCAACCCCGAAGTCAGTCTGATAAGTTAGCATCTGTGTCGGTGAGTGGAGGTGGGATGTCTGGTTCTAGGATACCATAGCCCAGTTTTCATTGGGTGTTTGGGAGCTTCTCACTCATGGGTCGGCTCCTCAGGGGCTCTCAGGTCAGATTTACTCAGTTAGTGCCTGGGTGGGCCTGTAGTGGCATTTATGCAGGTGTCTTAGAGTGAATGTGGTTGTAGGGAGCAGTGATGTTTTGGAAGCTGCCAAGGGGAAGATTTATGTGAGAAAATATTTGGAGGGACAAGTCTGTGGAGATTTTCTCCTTTTTTCTCTTTACTTCCCTTGGAAAAGTTTAATTTAGACCAGGTAAAGCCTGACAAAGTATATGGAGGAGGGGGGAGGGGAGGGGCACCAGTTAGGAAAGAGATTACCCTGTTACACATGGCAGATTCTGCTTCGGAATGACCTTGGCCTCACAAGTCCCCATTATGGATCCAAAAATATAATTTGACCTATCATTTGTTGTATACTTTGTGGTTGATTGGGTGCATCGGTGTGGGTGTCCTTAATAGCCAAGACAGATATTGAAGCTGCCTTCTGTTCTGTTGGTGCAATCTGCTAGGTTGTATGTGGGAAAGGAAGTATTACATGAACTGTTGTATGACCATAGGATGCTCCATCTTATGTGCCTTCTTATGTGCTTGGAGGCTGCTGTGGCATAAATATTTCATCGTCATGTGTCAGTATCTTTATTTCGCATATTCTTTGGGCGTAATTCTGGCACATATACAATTCCCTAGACATGTAGGCAGTGTATTCTAACTACACAAATATTCATATTCTTGTCCATTTAATTACTGATGGTTACTGATAACTAATATGAGAAAAATTAACTTTCTTCAGATAATAGTGCATAGGCCATGAGTGGTGTCATAGGCATTAGTATTCAAGGACAGTGAAGGGAAAGGTCAGTGATAATTGCAGACAGACTGGCGAACATAAAACATGCTTTTAGAATTGCACTGATCTCAGTAATAACCATTCTTAGTTATATTTTGTTCATTAGATTGGCTTAGGGCCAGTATTCTGAGGCAGTCTTGGCTTTATCAGTGGCCTGAAAGTCTGCTAAAGCATGGTTTGACACTGGAATCACTCAGATAGTTTATGACTAAACTTATTAAGTCATAAGCCACTTAATAGGTTGCGTAGTGTCATAGTATTGATGGCCTATCCTCAAACACGTTGTCAGTATCAGATCTGCCGGGGTCTGACTCTTGGAAATTAGTTTTATGTCTGATTTGTCAATTGCCGAATCGACAATACACAAATGGGCTTAAAATTGGTATATGACACCATGAGGTCTCCTATATCTCAGATTTTTTTTGTATATCTTGTCGTTCTTTTAAAATTTTTAAAATGAATGTTTACTGTTTCTTTGCCCTCTTCCCTTTTAAGCTATTTAATGCAATG
Organism: Rhinella marina; assembly: GCA_900303285.1. NCBI lineage: Eukaryota > Metazoa > Chordata > Amphibia > Anura > Bufonidae > Rhinella > Rhinella marina. Next base: position 13,349 of record ONZH01000232.1, on the reverse strand, counting down.
ACAGAAATATCATAAAGTGTCAAAGTGACACTGACATATATAGTTCTGATTATGCTGGGGGCGGAGCTGAAGGCACAGTGAGCAGGGCAGGGAGGATGCAACCCTGCCCCTTGCTTATGCGTGAGCACACCCTGTAAATCCTGTGAGCTTGTAGTAAAGCTCAGAAGAGGTGGCTGGGCCGGGAGTGACTGCACTTGCACAATGATATGTGCGCGCATGCCGGCCGATAGGGTTTCTGTGCGGCTGCGCTGATAAAATTACAGTGGTGGCCATAACCCCTAGAAACGAGCATAGAATTTGGGGCACCATAAAGAGGATGACAGAGGTGACAGAGGCAAATGTATCTGGAAAATGTATCTATATTACAGAAACCACCCTAGGACTACAAGGAACTGATTAAATGGTGATTACTGAGGTGAGACAACCCCTTTAATTCACCGAATTCATTTTCGGAGATTCATTGTGAAGCTCAGTGTGTTAAGTAATTTTGTGGTTGCTGGACACATTATTTAGTGCTTTTGGGCAGTTAAGCATTAAGCCATAATCTGCACTTGAATATAGGTGTATTTCGGGATAATAAATGACCCCTTTATGCTTTTTATTTCATTTTTTTCATAACTTTGCATATGTATGCATATCTGTTTATTTCTTTATTCTTGTAACTATGTACTGTACCTTTTGCATATTAAAGCCTAAAACTTTAATGGTTGGCCTTGTTGCCCTAACAAACCCAAGAATTTTTTATTGACTACATGTGTGGCTAGTGTTACTGTGTGCCTGCTTGCAAGTAAAGTGTGTGTTCTAAGGTTTGATGGCAGCAAGTGTGTTCATGAATGTGTGGACTGGTTGAGGGTACATACTTTGCTAAAGTGGTAGCTGGAGTATGCAGTGAGTGTATGATTGAACTGTGGAGCACCATTACATCTAAATATTACTCTTGGATCATGGATGTCAGGGGCAGTAGGGTGAAGACATTTTGATTCCCCATCCCTTGTACATTACAGGGTATAATAAAGCAGCTTTTGCAGTAAAACACGTTCAATAACACAGGTAATGCAGTTTTTGTAGTAAAAGCCTTTTTCTGTAACTGAATAGTATCTTAAAGTTCACACATTCACTAACACGTGTATACCATATATATATAGATGCACTTTAGTGAGCTGAAAATTAGAGATGAGCGAATTTCTTGGAAATTCGATTCGGCTGATTCGCCGAATTTTACAAACAAAATTTGCTTCATTACAAATTATTTCGCCACAAAGCGCATTTTTTTGTACGTAGTGGGTGCAATGACAGGGAGCTGCGATAGCGCCGCCCCCGTCATTGTACCCCTCAGATGCCGCGTTCATACATGATCACGGCGTCTGAGTGTAAAAACAGTGTAAAATAGACATTAAAAAATACATTAAATCAAACTTACCTCCTCCATTTGCTCGCGACGGGCCGGCCAGCCGCCATATTGCTTGAAGATCTGGAAATGCTCAATTACAAATGGTAAATTGAGGTTTCTAGACTCAAAAGTGGGCAATTGCCCAGCCTATTAACTGTAGAAACTTGAGGTTTTTAGTTTTACAAAAAAAAAGCTGGGTTGGTTACTGACTTGTATCTGATCTTTTTAGCAGACACAGCCACAACACATACTCTCAGGTGAACACAAAATGGCGTTCTCAGCAGCAGGACCTGCCAGAATTGTGCCCATGATTGGCTGATCAGGCTGTCTGTCAGCCTCTGAGCCAATCAGTGCGAGCGTTCCCTCCTCCATCTTAGAGTCAAGTGATCCTCCATCTTCGTCCTTCCTGTTGTTTTTGTTTTACCCACCAATTTTGACAGTAAAATGGCTGTTTTGTGTCATTCGTCTACAGAAGAGTTTATGTGAAACTCAGAATGAATCCATTTAGTTTAGAATTGTTCATCTCTAGATAAGGCCAACCTTGTGAGAGTCATCTCTACAGAGGCCCAGAGCTGCCACATGATCTTCCTCAGTGGTATGTAAACACTTGTCATCACATTAATCACAGTACAGTAATTTGATGCCATAAAAATTTACTATTCCACTGCATTGTGGGAGCTCAGCTGAGCTTTTAGTGATGTGCCAGAGAACAAGGAGCAGAACATTGAATGCAGCCCAACATACTGTATCAGTCAATTTTTAGTAGATTATACCTAAATATCTAAACTTTGAACTGTTTAAATGTCCTTGTTTTTTTAATTTTGAGTTTGTCGGTATGTTTTTTTTGGGTTTCATTTCATGAAGGAGCTCAGGCATTCTTAAATTGTCTGATGTCACCAGTTTAGGGTAAATATTGGACATTAAGTAGCAGTGAAATCCTTTTAGTCCTTTTTATTGTCTTTAAAGGGTAGAATTATGACTGATCTTTAAGACAATGAAGTCATGACAATTCCTCATAAGACTTTAGACTTAAGACTTTATTTCATATCACTGGTTGTTTTTTATCTTATTTATTCCCTTTATAAAGTGAATGTATTGCTGTAGAGACTCCATTTGTCTACAGCATAAATAGAAGTACAGCTAAAAAAGTAATTAAATTCTGGCTGTCTATAGTCACCACTAGAGGGAGCTTAGGAGCTTCTAAGCCCCCCTGATAAGTGGCAGGTGAAGGCAACCATATTGTTTAAATTTAACTGCATGGCTATGCAATTAATGTAGAGCCTTGTATCAGCAAAATGGAGATCTGACCACTAAATGTGTGTTTAATAAAAGAATCAGAACAGAATGTAAAGTGCTAAAGTGACATGATGAAACTAATGGGGTATTCTCAGGTCATTTTTACAGACATCTTAGAATTTCTGCAGGCTGAACTGTTTCCATCTTGTCCTAAGTTCAACACTGATGATGATTGCCCCACCAGGGAACACTAATCACATTTTCATATGTTACATCTGTCAAGTAAATTCATCTTAAGAAATATTAAGATGGTTCTTAATGATTTGTTGTATTCATCAACACGCTAGAAAATTGCTTCTCTCATCACATTCATCATTTCTCTCTGAGGGGAAGAGGGAAATGATTTGATATAGTGAGGAAGAAAATACTAATGCTTAGATTAATTAAAAGGTGATAAATATTTAAGAGATACAATGATATCATTGGCCATGCTTTCATTTCTTTCTAGTACCCAAGGAAGATGAGAGAACTAAATCACAACTGTTTTATATCAGGGAGCTATTTGCAATATTAATTTCAGGAAGCTGTCCAAGCTCAGAATAAGGTACGCCGCTGGGAGTCATAGTTTCAGTGTTTTGAATGGTGCCGCAGGGAACCAGTAATAGTCTATGTCTCCATGTACTCTGGCTTCTGGGAATTTAGTTACTGTACTCATATAGCATAAGGGATCATTCAGACGAGTGATGCTCATGTTCAGGTGCTGGGTATAACAGACACTGATCCTTTATAGGGAGTGGATCAATTCCTAGGTGCAGCAGCATTCACCATTTAGGTTTGATTTTCCCTCAAGTCTCGCTCATTTTAATGAATGGGTGTATGAGAATAATGGACCACACATGGAAGCCATACATGTGTGATCCATTAAAAAAATGATCTGTTCTTCTATCTAGTGCATGGAAGAGTTGGGACTAGCTCACCTGAATGAACCCTAAAGAGAAGTTCACCCATGGTTGATTTATACATGGATATTAAGACTAAGTCCCACAGAAGCAGACCATGCAGCTGTTATGGGGTCCCGGAAGAGAGGGGTCAAGATCAGGTTGGCTGCATCTTTTATTTTGATTGGTAGTGACAATCTGTGTAGGGATCACATCCCCTTAAATTCTACAAGCAAGGGTGTATGGAATTAACATGGAAAGTAGATGGAGTAAAAAATGAGTGTGCTGGTGGTAACATGCACAAAAAAGGGCTTCCTCATCACTGTCTACACTCCTGATACAGTTAAGCTTCACTATCTCTGTAAATAAGCATCACTGTAAATATAGGGTTAACACCCCCTTCCCCATTATGTTTCTCACATATTTTTTAAATCCGTGGAAATGGAAAAAATGGATTGATGCTGGCGCTGCTGGTTCAGTGGGATTTCAGGTGTAGACAGGCTCGGACTGGACCACAGGGGTACAGGTAAATCACCCAGTGGGCCCCTGAGCAAGGTGAGCCCCTAGTCTCCCACTCCCTGCACAAGTGACACATAACACAGTAGACTTATTGCACTACTTACATGTATTCAATGTACAGCACCTCAACCAGCCTAAGTTCATATAAAAAAAAACTCTGGATTATTATTATTATAGACACAATCAGAGCTGAGATGACTTCTAGGTATAGAGGAAATCTAGCCAGTGTCCTCTTCTCCCCAGGACCTACCTTCTCAAAGAAGCCACATGGACCCCCAATAATCTTGTAGCATCCTGCTGTTATGTGAGCAGGTAAAATTTGAATGTATCCGTACGGTGGGCCCCCAAAATAAATTTTACTAGTGGGCTCTAGGCACCCCAGTCCTACACTGGGTGTAGATTATTGTTGATAAAATGTTTATTATACATTGTGTGTAAAAGCTACATGTTTAGGGACTACACTACTTCTTTCTTCGTGCAAAACATGTATGTTGCCTGAAGAAGGGACTAGTCCACTCCAGAAACCTGTAGCTTTTACACACAATTAAGAATCAACATAGAGGACAATCTACGCATGCAATCCTACTGAATCAACAGTGCTGGCATCAGTCCATTTTTTTCCACCTCCACAGGCGATTTGGCATTCAGGAGATTATTTCCGGCTGGAGACCGTGGCAGCAGCATAGCATGTTCACTTTATACTTTTGAGTTGTGTTGCCTCCAGCACAACCACCGTAGGTGAGTGGTATTTTGTCCAGCCCAGGTGTTGCTCTGTTTGCGCTTTGTATATTTTTTCACTAAATTATTGAACATAATATTTTCACACACAGTACACTTCTCCAAGCATCTCTCTCCGATATCGACTTGAGGCCTTTTTATATTCATAGAAGAGTTGGGGAAAACAAATGCATCAACTCAAAAACTGAAACTCAAAAGCTAGAAATACTAACCAAAACTTCCCCTTTGTTGGTCTTGGGGTGTGGAACCCACTACTATTAAACACAATTTTTAAAGGGAAAATGTCACATTAGAAGTAGCATCTGATATGCAGGCATCGGGAGGAGATGAGAAAATTGATATATAGTTCTGTGGAATAAGATTCAGTATAACTTGTATGTTATTCATTGAAATGCTTAGGGGTCCAGTGAGAAGTTCTATTGTGTGATCCGCAGCTGTCTCTGGATGCATGCTCATACCGTACAAAGAAAATTGTCAAGTTCTGAAAGGACCACCCTGAGTACTCCTAAGAATAGTTACAGTTATATAGCTAATACAGTTGAAAAAAAAGACATAAGTCCATCAAGTTCAACCAATAGGTTGAGATGTGAATTTTAGAAAAGGGGAATGAGACCTAGATTTCTACACATTTTCATAAGCATCAATGTTATTCAATTTTAAGAATTTATCTAAGCCTTTTTTTTAAACTGTCCCCTGTCCCTGCCATTACTACACTGTGATGTAGTCTATTCCACAGATTTACTGTCCTTACAGTAAAGAAACCTTGATGCCTCTGGAGACTGAACTTTTTCTATTTCAGACAGAGACAGTGCCCCTTGTCTTTTGAGGGGATTTCACATAGAACAGCTTTTCACCATATTTTTGTATGAGCCAATTTATATAGTTGCATAGATTAGTCATGTCTCTTCTCAAAATTAAATAAATTTAATTATTTTAATCTTTCCAACTAACTATACGCCTTATCAGTGTAGTTGCTTTCCTCTGTACTTTTTCCAGCTCCAGGGCATCCTTTCCATGGACTGAGACCCAAAACTGAACTGCATATTATAGATGAGGCCGCACCAAAGCTTTGTAAAGAGGTAATAATACATCCCTGTCCCACCAGTCCTTGCCTCTTTTAATACATTACAATATCCTGCTAGCTTTATAAGCAGCTGATATTGTATGTGTCACAGTCATTCCTGCAACACGTTGCAGAAAGTCGGCTGGGCTTGCACATGTGACATAATCTGACATGTTTTCCTTTTTGTGTTGTTGCTGTTTACCACACCCCTTCCCCTCAGCTGTTGTGGGTGTGGTAATTGTCCTTCCCCTATTTATTCCTGCTTCTACCACAGTTACTTACGGTTTATAGTTTCTGTGGATATACTAGTGGATTGGTGTGGTGAGATCCGATTGCTTCTATTTCTTCTTAAAGATAAGTGTCCACTTTCCATTTTGTGTTTCACCTGATTTTCCCTGTTGTGTTATTTGGCCTTTTGGAGACTCCTGTTCGTCCTTCCTTTTGGATTAACGGGTAGACTCAGCCCTGTCAGTAGTTGCAGGGTCCTATAGGGTCAGTTTGGTTTAGGTTCCTGTGTATGAACTCGCCTACATTTAAGGCCTGTTCATACTGTAAGTCAGTCAGGATTGGTGTCAGGGATTCTGGCAGGAGGTGACCTTTTCCCTTTACTTGTATCCTGACCTCATCCCCTTCCCTCCTACGCTTGGTGTGGTTTTCCCCTCCACACCAGAGCGTGACAGTATGCTGTTACTTAATCTATGATCTACAAGTACAAGTACAACCAATCAGTCTCCTAGTGTTACTTGCTAGGTCATATGATGCATGTAGATTATTACTACCCAGATGCATAACTTTACATTTATCCACATTGAACTTCCTTTGCCAAGTTGATCCCCAAACACTCAGTGTTCAAGTCAGCTTGCAGTTTATACACATCTTCCATAGACTGTACAGTACTACATAGCTTAGTGTCATTTGCAGAAATAGAAATGGTGCTATTAATCCCTTCCTCCATATCATTAATAAAAAAATTAAATAACAGAGGACTGAACCTTGGGGTACACCATTGTACCCTGGGACCATTCTGAATAGAAATCATTGACCACAGCTATCTGGACATGGCCCTTAAGCTAGTTTTCAATCCAATTGATCCAAACAGTACTTTCTACAGTAAGACTATAGACCATATTTTACCTATTAAATGTCTATAAGGGACAGTATCAAATGCCTTTGCAAAATCCAAGAAGACTATCATCAATTTATCCCGAGGACTGTGACTGTGACGAGGGGACATCCTCTGCATCTGGAGGAAAGAAGGTTTGTACATAAACATAGAAGAGGATTCTTTACGGTAAGAGCAGTGAGACTATGGAACTCTCTGCCTGAGGAGGTGGTGATGGTAAGTTCACTAAAAGAGTTCAAGAAGGGCCTGGATGTATTTCTGGAGGGTATTACAGGTTATAGTTACTAGAGAGGGCTTGTTGATCCAGGGAGTTATTCTGATTGCCTGATTGGAGTCGGGAAGGAATTTTTCCCCCTAAAGTGAGGAAAATTGGCTTCTACCTCACAGGGTTTTTTTTTGCCTTCCTCTGGATCAACTTGTAGGAAAACAGGCTAAACTGGATGGACAGATGTCTTTTTTCGGCCTTACAAACTATGTTACTTCATCCACAGCCGCCCTCTGTCCAGGCTTCTACTCACCTCCTCATTAAAACAAATCAGGTTAGTCTGACAACTTCTATACTTGTTAAACCCATGTTGGGGTTATCACCTATAATATTATTAACAGTCACATACTCCAGTATATAGTCTCTTAATAGTCCTTTAAATGTTTTCCCCACAATAGAAGTTAAGCCTGCTGGTCTATAATTACTCGTGTAAGGCCTAGAGCCATTTTTTCATATGTGTACCACATTTGCCTTGCATTAGTCTCTTGGCACTGTACCAGTCCCTAGAGAATCATTAAAAATTATGAACATGGGCATAGCAATGACTGTGCAATCCATCTGGACCTGGAGCCTTGTCCACATTTACCTTATTTAACTTAGCTTGGACCATATCTACAGTTAGCCAATTGATGTCCAGTATATTACTGGATATACTAACAGCCCCAGCAGCACGATATCAGCTCCTTTCTCTTCATTTGTATATACAGAGTTAAAAGCCCATTAAGTAACTCTGCCTTTTACTGATCCCCAGTGATCCCCCCATTACCATTATTTAGGGGAACTACCTGCTTTAACCTTGATTTTTTTTAGCATTTAAATATATTTAAAGAATTTGGGGGATATTTTTTGTTATAAAGAACAGGGACAATGCATAAATTACAAGTACTACTGAATCTTTTTCAACAAAACAAATTGTCAATCTGCTCAGCTCCTCCTGTTCTATATATCATGCTGCCAACAGATAGATCTGCATTTACAATGTGATAGGTTCCAGTCAGAAGGAGAACTGATTGACCATATAGAAGGGGGCACTCCACATAATATATGGGATCATGAAGGGGGTCATTCATTACTTAGAGAGGTTATCCAGTTTTGTAAAATTGATGGCCCATCCTTAGGGTCAGATTCTTGGGACCCCAACTAATCAGATGTTTGAATGAGCCATGGTTCTCTAGTGCTGCAGCCTGGAGATGTTTACATCACTCTTCACAATGTTCATACAACGATCTGCAATGGCCTTTTGTAAGGATAGGCCATGAATTTTACAAAAGTGGTTAACTCCTTTTAGAAGACACATAAGAAAAGTAATATATAAGTGGTAATGGTGGGTCCTGTTACTGACTTTGTATTAGGTCCCAGGAGCTGCATATTATGGCACTGTATGGGTGTATCTGAAAAACTATGCAGGTACCATGGTTGGTCCTTCCAAAAATGTATTTTTATATCAACTCAGCATATTGTACAGAGAATATATTGTATGATTATTATATTTTTCATTCACATACCTCCTAAGTGTCCCTCTTTTGGAGGGACAGTCCCACTTTTTGACCCAAGTCCCACTGTCCCTCTTTGCTCCTTAAATGTCCCTCTTTTTGACCTGGAGAATTAATGCATAAATGTGCATTAATAAATTTACTAAATTGCACCTTACTAAACTATCTGTATGGATTCTACCTTTATATTAGACCAGAACTTCATTATTTGGTGTAATTTGGACCTTAAAATATCTATAATCTGATGATTTATGAGCTAATATTTAAATGGACATTGAAGCGCAATAAAAAAATTGCCACAGGGGCTCCAGTAATTATGCTTTGGGCGGAGTTAGAGGCACGGTCTAGTATGAAAAAAAACCTGCCATGATGCGCACCGCACACATTGTCCCTCTTTGCAATTTTTAAAAGTTGGGAGGTATGCCTCCAGACATCATGGGGAAAACCAAAAGACAGGTACCCCAACTTTTCAGCAAGAAGTTGGAACAAAACTTCGACCGGGATAGCAGCAAAGATGGCGTTGAACCCCACAGTCAGTCTCCATCTCCTGCCTCCGGTCAGGACATTTCCTCTGCCCGAACTTCTGAATCGCTCACAGGCCGTCTCCACACGCACAGTTTCACACCAGGTTTCCATAACAACCCAGCCATTTTTCTTCACTGCTGTAGGTCAGCTTTAAAGGGGCAGAGAGCTGTGGATGACACTGGCAAAGGGGTATTCCAGTTACCATAAATATAAATTATGTTTTAGACTAGTTCATCATCAATCATACCATAGTCACCCCTTCTCTGATGTGCTACCCCCAGAACATTCTCTGCCCCAATTCGCAAGACCTTTTGCAGTCTCAGTGTGCTGACAGTGGGGATTTACCAGTGTTGTCTGAGGAGGTGGTGGACAATGGCGAGACACAGGTGTTGGGGGGTGAGGTAGTTGAAAGTGAAGCAAGTTACAGTGGGGACTCCTTGGGGGGACTTTCTCATGATTCAACTTGGGTGGATCAGGCACAGGAACAGATCAATTTTTTTTTTTGTGTTTATTTAACTTTTATTTAGCACAAATAACCACAGAGATATTTATTCGTTCTCTTCGCTGCGCAGTCTGGCGTTGGGGTTCGTCACTTTGATGGCGAGCTGTGCCGCTCTCTCCACAATGGTCTTTTGGTTCTTTGAGGAGACGTTGTGGGCGATTTCTGCACAGAAGGACTTGTTGCTCATCAACAGAACCTCGAGCTCCTTGACATTGTGGACCAGGAATTTACGGAACCCTGTGGGCAGCATGTGTTTGGTCTTCTTGTTGCTACCGTACCCAATGTTGAGCATCAGGATCTGCCCCTTGAACCTCCTGCGGGCTCTGTTGTCAATACCTCTGGGTTTACGCCAGTTACGCTTAATCTTTACATCACGGTCTGATTGATCACTGTGTTTATTATCTCTGTACTGTGACATCACTGTGTTTATTATCCCTGTACAGTGACATCACTGTGTGTATTATCCCAGTACTGTGACATCACTGTGTTTATTATCCCTGTACTGTGACATCACTGTGTTTATTATCCCTGTACAGTGACATCGCTGTGTTTATTATGTCTGTACAGTGACATCGCTGTGTTTATTATCCCTGTACAGTGACATTGCTGTGTTTTGCTATCCCTGTACAGTGACATCGCTGTGTGTATTATCCCAGTGCAGGAAGAGGTAAGTGGTCTGTGTTTGTGTGTTTGTTTTCTACTTTTCAGGGTCGTGAATGCAGAGGACTACGTCGGATTCGGTGGACTACGTTGGACCAGCTTTTTTTTTTTTTTAAATAAAATGGTCAAACAGGGGTCTGTGGGAGTGTTTATTTCAATAAAATGTTTTATACTTGTGTGTGTGTATTTTTTTTTTTTACAATACTACAGTTTTAGTAATTAGGGCTATCTACAGACGGCCCTGATTACTAATACTGGGCTTAGTGCTTGCCGGTATGGTAGGCCAGCACTAACCCCAACATCTATTACCTCGGCACCCACCGCCACCAGGGGTGCCGGGAAGAGCCGGGTACCCGCAGGACCGGACCTTCTAAATTGAGGGGCTGGCTCTGGGGCGGCTGCAGGCTGGTACCATTAGGCTGGGAAGGGCCAATAACCGTGTCCCTTCCCACCCTGGTAGTGCCAGGCTGCTGCTGCTGCTGGTTGTATCTGGCTGGTGAAGAAAAAAAGGGGGGGACCCCATGCCATTTTTTTACAAAAATAATTAAATAATTAAAAAAAAATGGCGTGGGGTCCCCCCCTTTTTTCCTTCGCCAGCCAGATACAACCAGCAGCAGCAGCAGCAGCAGCAGCCTGGCACTACCAGGGTGGGAAGGGACACGGTTATTGGCCCTTCCCAGCCTAATGGTACCAGCCTGCAGCCGCCCCAGAGCCAGACCCTCAATTTAGAAGGTCCGGTCCTGCGGGTACCCGGCTCTTCCCGGAACCCCTGGTGGCGGTGGGTGCCGAGGTAATAGATGTTGGGGTTAGTGCTGGCCTACCATACCGGCAAGCACTAAGCCCAGTATTAGTAATCAGGGCCGTCTGTAGATAGCCCTAATTACTAAAACTGTAGTATTGTAAAAAAAAAATACACACACACAAGTATAAAACATTTTATTGAAATAAACACTCCCCCAGACCCCTGTTTGACCATTTTATTAAAAAAAAAAAAAGCTGGTCCGACGTAGTACACCGAATCCGACGTAGTCCTCTGCATTCACGACCCTGAAAAATAGAAAACAAACAAACACAGACCACTTACCTCTTCCTGCACTGGGATAATACACACAGCGATGTCACTGTACAGGGATAATAAACACAGTGATGTCACTGTACAGGGATAATAAACACTGTGATATCACAGTACAGAGATAATAAACACAGTGATGTCACAGTACAGAGATAATAAACACAGTGATGTCACAGTACAGAGATAATAAACACAGTGATGTCACCGACCGTACAGGGATAATAAACACAGTGATGTCACAGTACAGGGATCGGCGTCTCGTGCCCCCATCAGACCTCAGGTCGGCGTCTCGTGCCCCCATCAGACCTCAGGTCGGCGTCCTGCCCCATCAGACCTCAGGTCGGCGTCTTGTGCCCCATCAGACCTCAGGTCGGTGTCTTGTGCCCCATCAGACCTCAGGTCGGCGTCTTGTGCCCCCATCAGACCTCAGGTTGGCGTCTTGTGCCCCCATCAGACCTCAGGTCGGCGTCTTGTGCCCCATCAGACCTCAGGTCGGTGTCTTGTGCCCCCATCAGACCTCAGGTCGGCGTCTTGTGCCCCATCAGACCTCAGGTCGGTGTCTTGTGCCCCCATCAGACCTCAGGGTCAGCGTCTTGTGCCCCCATCAGACCTCAGGTCAGCGTCTGTGCCCCATCAGACCTCAGATCAGGGTCTCTACCCCCCCCTCAGACCTCAGATCAGCCCACCCAGCCACTTAAAAAAAGCATACTTACCTGCCCTGCTGCGCTGCCGCTGCCATCAGGTTCCGCACTCCACTGTCTACCCTGCCGGCACGCACTATGACCTGACGCTGCGTCAGGTCATAGTGCGCGCCAGAAGGGAAGACAGTGGAGCGTGGGACCCCGAGGACAGCGGCAGGACAGGTAAGTATGCTTTTTTTAAGTGGCTGGGTGGCTTGGGGCCTACCGGAGGATCCTCCGGTCCTCTGGTGGGCCAGTCCGACACTGTATAGCAGGCTGATGAAATTTTTTTCAATATAGATACGCAGGTAATATTATTTTTCACACCTATTCCAAAAAAAAAAATTACGCAGTTTAACATAGTAACATAGTAACATAGTTTGTAAGGCCGAAAAAAGACATCTGTCCATCCATTTCAGCCTGTTTTCCTACAAGTTGATCCAGAGGAAGGCAAAAAAAACCCTGTGAGGTAGAAGCCAATTTTCCTCACTTTAGGGGGAAAAATTCCTTCCCGACTCCAATCAGGCAATCAGAATAACTCCCTGGATCAACAACCCCTCTCTAGTAACATAGTTTATAGGGCCAAAAAAAGACATCTGTCCATCCAGTTCGGCCTCTTTTCCTACAAGTTGATCCAGAGGAAGGCAAAAAAACCCTGTGAGGTAGAAGCCAGTTTTCCCCACTTTAGGGAAAAAAAATCCTTCCCGACTCCAATCAGGCAATCAGAATTACTCCCTGGATCAACGACCCCTCTCTAGTAACTATAACCTATAATATTATTACCCTCCAAAAATACATCCAGGCCCCTCTTGAACTCTTTTAGTGAACTTACCATCACCACCTCCTCAGGCAGAGAGTTCCATAGTCTCACTGCTCTTACCGTAAAGAATCCTCTTCTATGTTTGTGTACAAACCTTCTTTCCTCCAGACGCAGAGGATGGCCCCTCGTCACAGTCACAGTCCTGGGGATAAATAGATCGTGGGAGAGATCTCTGTACTGACCTCTGATATATTTATACATAGTTATTAGATCTCCCCTCAGTCATCTTTTTTCTAAAGTGAATAAGCCTAATTTTGATAATCTTTCTGGGTACTGTAGTCCACCCATTCCAGTTATTACTTTAGTTGCCCTCCTCTGAACCCTC
>ONZH01000231.1:0-24434 GCA_900303285.1 Rhinella marina | reverse complement strand
ATGGCATGCATGTTACTAAAGCATAATTGATACATTGTGAAAACTGGGTTTACAATAATGGTGGAATCTTTTTAATCTACAGTGACCGACATGTCATCACCTAAAACGGAAAGCTGACATTAGGGTAAATAACATAATGAACTACTTGACTAGATTTACATAATGATTATTGCTGTGACTGTAATTATCACCTACATTCCACATGGATGAGATGTCAGAGCTTGGTATTGAAATACTCGATTGATGGATTAGCAGGAATCATGATGCAACATAATGACAGGTTGTTTATAGGGACTCAAACATCATATATCTGCAAGCCAAACCAATGATAAACACCGAAAGATATAGATGACCTAATAGAATACACATTTTATATTTTAATGAAAAAAGCTGATATTGAGACACAACACACAAACATCTAAAAGAGCAAGAGCTGAGTCTAAAACCATCTCATGGGTAAAAGAATAGCACAAATACACAGAGACACAGAATTCCATGTGATAATTGGCTTTCAGATTTCAGGTTAGAATGGTTGCCAAAAAAATAAAAACTGTCCTTGTAGAGTGTGAACGGAGTTATAAATTTTCATCTTAATCAGAACCAGAACTATGAATTCCGTTGATAATGATAGACGTTCACATGATCACACAAGTGCTAATCATCTGCTGATCATTAGGGTTCATCCCGCTCTGTTCACTGGGCTGCATTCTATTGTTTGAAACCACAAATTGCTTAGGTAAGAAATCAAATTATACTTTTTTCACATTTCTAACAGATGTTTTCTCAGCAAATTTGTTTATGGAAGGCACAAAAAGGTTTCTCCATAGATTAAAATGTTGGACATTTGCACAGTTTCAATATCTGTGTTTGGAGTTGTTTAAAGGGAATCTGTCATCATGATTCTGGACTATTATCTGCAGTAATATATGAGTAGAACTGCAGATAAGGAGTCCAGATTTTTTATTTTCCTACTGATCCCCACCACCATACTATCAGCACTCAAAGCTGCACTGAAAGGGAATCTTTCAGTAACCTCCCTATAAACCAGTGACCTCCCTTTAAATCAGTTTGCATAGACTTGTAATTGTGGTTCACCAAATTAAAATGCTGCTTGTCTTTTGTTGATCTGAGGTTCTATTCCTGAGTTATGATACTTTTTCTTAATACGCAAATTAGGTATTTGGTGCAATAAGTGCATCACTGTTGCTCTTGTTCCACCCAAACTCTACTCTTTTCTGTGGCCAGCCTGTTCCTGGCTTCTTTACCACTGCCTGGCCCTGTCAATCAAGCAACCAGGGAGGGGGTGGCCACAGAAAGGATTGAAGCTTGGGTCAAACAAGAGCAATGGTGACTCCCTCATTGCAAAAAAAAAAGTATCATAACTCAGGAATGCTCCTTGGATGATCAAAAATAAAACAGTTATTCAGGTGAAACAAAGCTATGTGTCTATACAAACAGTTGGATAGGGAGGTCTCTGGTGACAGATTCCCCCGGACTACTGTACTGTGCTAACATAATGGAAAAGACTCATGTACATACGCACAGCGTTCCTGGCAATGTATTTCAGTGCAGCTTTAAATGCTGACAGCAGAGGAATGGGAAACAGTAGAAAAATAAGAAGTAGTAGTCTGGACTTCTTATCTCCAATACTACATATGTATTACTGCAGATAATAGTCCAAGATCTTAGTGATGGATTCCCTTTAATAGGAACCTTTATGGTACAGCCACACGCAGCACAGGTTTCAAAATGAATCTGCAGCAAAATCCCCATGTGCTTTTTCTGAATAAGAGCTAAATTGCTGAAGAACAAAAAACAGCCACTACCTGCATAGTTTTAATGGTTCTGGTGCTTCAGCTCCTGAAAATAGCTGATTGGGGATTGCTGGACCCTATCAGATCTGATATTGATTACCTTTCCTAAGGATAGTTTCAAATGAATGAAATGAGCATCAGCATTCCTGCAGAATACAATATTTTTAGAGAACAATGTGAAGTAAAATGCCTACATGGTATGCAGCTAATGTAGGATTACACAGTTAATGCTTAAATGGGGTCTGAAGGAATGACTTAAAATGGTCGCCAGCAACCTGTATGTGAGCAGGACCGGTTGCCTAGGGTGGTATGGGAGCTGGGTCTCACTTCACAATACGCTTTAGCACTTGCTATGATGACATATCAACGGTAGGATAACATTACTACCATCTATTTTACAGCAGTATAATGTGTAGTGAGCCCCCCCCCCTCCCCCCAAGCAGCTCTGCAAGTGGAGGAAACCAGTCCTGCTCACATTCTAGGATAGGTTGCTGATTTTAAATCATTCCCGGAGAACTCCTGTAAATACTGTCTGTGGTTCCACTGCAGCCAGAACTTAATATGTTTATGTGTGTACTAAGGATAGGTCATCACTAGTAAAGCCCTGGAAAACCCCTGTAAGAATTTAGCATGGCATTTCCATTGCCTTTGGGAGGCAGAATGATCAAACAACAGCAACTCTGGCATTTTTAACCCCTTCAACCCCAAGCCTGTTTTCACCTTCATGCCCAGGCCATTTTTTGCAAATCTGACATGTGTCACTTTATGTGGTAATAACTTTGGAACGCTTTTACTTATCCATGCCATTCTGAGATTGTTTTCTCGTCACATATTGTGCTTCACGACAGTAGTAAATTTTTGGCAAAATATTTCATTTTTATTTTTTAAAAAATACCAAATTTACCAAAAATTTGGAAAAATTTCCAAATTTCCAAATTTCAATTTCTCTACTTTCAAAATACATAGTAATACCTCCACAAATAGTTATTATTTTACATTCCCCATATGTCTACTTTATGTTGGCATCATTTTATAAATGTCATTTTACTTTTTTTAGGACGTTAGAGGGCTTAGAAGTTTAGAAGCCATTTTTCAAATTTTCACCAAATTTTCCAAAACCATTTTTTTAAGCACCAATTCAGATATAAAGTGATTTTGAGGGGCTTACATAATGAAACCCCCCATAAATGACCCCATTTTAGAAACTACACCCCTCAAATTATAAAAAACTGCTGTTACAAACTTTGTTAACCCTTGAGGTGTTCCACAAGAATTAAAGGAAAATGGAGGTGAAATTTAAAAATTTCACTTTTTTGGTAGATTATTCATGTTAATAATTTTTTTTCTTGCAACACAGTAAGGGTTAACAGCAAACTAAACCTCAATATACATTGCTCTGATTGTGCAGTTTACAGAAATACCCCATATGTGGTGGTAAACGTCTCTATGGGTTTGTGGCAGTGGTCAGAAGGAAAGGAGCGCCATATGGATTTTGGAGGCAGATTTTGCTAGAATAGTTTTTAGGCACCATTTTGTAATTGAGAGACCCTGACGTACCCCTAGAGTGGAAACCCTCAAAAAGTGACCCCATTTTGGAAACTAATACCTTCAACAAATATATTAAGGGGGGTACTGGCCACTTTGACCCCCTAAGTGTTTTACGGAGTTTGGAAACACTTGGCTGTGAAAATCAAAAATTTCATTTCTTCCAATAAAATGTTGCTTTAGCCCCAAATTTTTTGTATTTTCATAAGGGGTAACAGGAGAAAAGCACCCCATAATTTGTTACCCATTTTCTCCTGAATACGGCAACACCCCATATGTTGTGGTAAACTGATGTGGGGGCACATGGCAGGACACAAAACAGAAGGAGCGCCATATGGATTTTACAACACAGATTTTGATGGAATGGTTTGCGGGAGCCACTGATTTTAATTTTTTTGAGTTATTGTCTTATGTGGGGGCTCATTTTTTGTGGGATGAGCTGATGCTTTCATTGGTACCATTTTGGGGTATATAAGACTTTTTGATCGCTTGGTATTACACTTTTTGTCAGTCAAGGTGAAAAAAATAGCTGTTTTGGCATGGTTTTTTTTTTAATTTTTTTTACAGCATTCACCAGAGAGGGCAAATCATGTGATATTTTTATAGAGCAGGTTGTTACGGACGTGGCGATACCAAATATGTCTAACTTTTTTATTTTTGGAAAGTTTTACACATTAGATGCATTTTTGAACAGAATAAAATCTTTATTTTGTGTTGCCATTTTCAGAGAGCCATATTTTTTTCAGTTTTCGGGTGATTGTCTCAGGTAGGGTACCATTTTTGCAGGACAAGATGACGGTTTGATTGGTACCATTTTGGGTCAAATACGCCTTTTTGATCGCTTGCTATTACACTTTTTGTAAGGTAAGAGGGAAAAAAATGGTTGTTTTGGCATAGTTTTTTTTTTTTTTTACAGCATTCACCTGGGGGGCCATCTCATGTAATATTTTTATAGAGCAAGTTGTTACGGACGTGGCAATACCAAATATGTCTAACTTTTTTATTTTTGGAAAGTTTTACACATTAGATGCATTTTTGTACAGAATAAAATCTTTATTTTGTGTTGCCATTTTCAGAGAGCCATATTTTTTTCAGTTTTCGGGCGATTGTCTCAGGTAGGGTATCATTTTTTCAGGACAAGATGACGGTTTGAGTGGTACCATTCTGGGTCAAATACGCCTTTTTGATCGCCTGCTATTACACTTTTTGTGAGGCAAGAGGGGAAAAAATGGCTATTTTGGCATAGTTTTTGTAACAATTTTTTTACAGCATTCGTCTGGGGGGCCATCTCATGTAATATTTTTATAGAGCAGGTTGTTACGGACGTGGCGATACCAAATATGTCTAACTTTTTTATTTTTGGAAAGTTTTACACATTAGATTTATTTTTGAACAGAATAAAATCTTTTTTTGTGTTGCCATTTTCTAAGAGCCATATTTTTTTTATTTTTTGGGCAATTGTCTTAGGTAGGGTATCATTTTTTGCGGGACGAGATGACGATTTTCTTAATACCATTTTGGGGTAAATACGCCTTTTTGATCGCGTAGTATTACACTTTTTGTGGGGGAAGGTGACCAAAAAATGGCTGTTTTGGCACTGTTTTTATTTTTTATTTTTTACTGTGTTCACCTGGCGGGATGGATTATGTGATATTTTTATAGAGCCGGTCGATACGGACGCGGCGATACCTAATATGCCTACTTTTTCTTTTTTTTAACAATTTTTTTTACTTTATTGGGGGGAAATGGCATTTTTCTTTTTTTTACTTGAAACTTTTATTTTTTTTTTTTAACTTTATTTTTTAACTTTTTTTTCACCTTTTTTTCAACTTTTGGGGGTCTGATCCCCTGCACAATGCATTACAATACTGTTGTATTGTAATGCATTGGCTGTAAGTGTATTACTCACAGTAATACACTTACAGCCTGCTTCCTGTGCGATCCAGGGGGCTGGATCGCACAGGCTCGCAGGGATGGCAGCCACGATGCCTAAGGAAGGCATCGGGCTGCCATCCAAGCCATCGGGTCCCCGTCACAGCAGCGCGGGGACCCGATGGCCCCCCCGCTCGCCATCCTGAATATGCGCACACCGATGCTGGCGCATTCCCTAGGGGTCCGGCACCTGGGCACTGCCGGACCCCCGCCGCTGATCGGGCGGGCGCAGCTCCTGCACCCGCCCGATCAGCGCGCCGTACATGTACGGCGCTGGGCGTTAAGTCACGTCCCGTTGCGCCGTACATGTACAGCGCTGGGTGTCAAGGGGTTAAAGTTGATGTAGTTGTATACACTGCAATACCAATTTTGTATACTTTTTTTGTTTTTATATGTAGTAAATCAGTTTCAATTGAATATTTTTTTCCATGGTTTAACTTGTTTTTACTCTTAAACTTTAGTTCCCACTTGAGACTAAACTTCATTGAGCTGAATCACTTCTGCTATACATTGCATTACTTCTGAATTGCAGTACACTGTACTATGTCTTTCAGGCATTGTATTAGGAAATCACAGAAAAAAAAGGTGGTCTCAAATGGCAGAAAAATGCTCAAAACCCCAAATGCTGTTGCACATTTTTAACCGGGGGAGCAAATCCTGCACATGTGATCCGTTGCTAAAAGCAATCCCCAGCAAAAATTCATACAATGGAGGATGCCGGCAGCGGACCACGTGTACCACAAAAACATCCTACACAGGATAACAAATGTGCGGATGTGACAAAATATATAAAACAAGAATTCACAGAAAATGGTGCACTACAGCGGTAAATGCAATTGACAATATATGGCTAAACGCTCACACTGATATTAAAATGAGACTTTTGCCAATATATTCTTATATCAAGAACATACTGGAGCCCGAGCACCCCGTCAAGGTATCTCAAGTGGTATGGGACCTAACGCTAACCCTACGTGCCGTTGGGCATTTTCAGATGGGGGCATAAAGTCCGACACACAGCTACCAGTTCCTTGTTACCTCCAGCATGAAATCACTGTGAGTGTCAGGGCTGTGAGTCCCACTTATCCCTGACATCATGTGACCCAGGCTGCACAGGTGCATCTGAATGTTACCCATTAGTCAAATCAGGGCAGGTTAGAAATGCGCAACAGCATTTGAGGTTTTGAGAATTTTTCTGCCATTTGAGACCACCTTTTTTTTCTGTGATTTTGTTTGTACATTTATACCTGGAGGTGTGGCAACTCCAGGTTGAATGTGCCCTGATTTGACTAATGGGTAGCATTCAGGTGCACCTGTGCAGCCTGGGTCACATGACTCACAGCCTCGGCCTCCCCCCTCCCATTGTATGTGTGATTTCACGCTGGAGGTAACAGGGAGCTGGTAGCTGTGTGTCTGACTTTATGCCACTATCTGAAAATGCCCAACAGCATGTAGGGTTATCGTTAGGTCCCGTGCCACTTGAGATACCTTGATGGGGTGCTCGGGCTCTGGTATGTTCTTGATATAAGAATATATTATCGAAAGTCTCATTTTAATATCAGTGTGAGGGTTTAGCCATATATTGTCAATTGCATTTACCGCTGTAGTGCACCATTTTCTATGAATTGAGGCACTGTATTAGGACCTGCCTCTGGGAAAAACTAATAGGTGTGGTAAGTTGGTAGTAACCCACCAGTATCCCACAATAGCCCCCTGTCAAGCTATTTAGATGTCCCGGTCAGCATTGACCATGGCATCTAACGAGTTAAATGACTGGGATCTGGATCTCCAACCCCGACCATTAGATCCAGATGATGGGCTGGCACCATACGTGCTAGTGCAGGCTCATCTTCTGTGCCTATGCCGTCACTATGACATACTATTACATGATTTTGCTACAACTAGTTCCTGTAACATAATCGTACCCCATGGGGTATTTTTCTCTTTGTTTTCATCTACTAGATTTTTGATTGATGTTAATGTTCCATATGAGAAATATTGTACTTTATGCTTAGACATATAATCTTGAATTTCTGCGACCGGTATAGTTGCATAGTTAAATGATATTAATCTTAAAAATCAACATCACTGTTTGCCTGTCTCAGGTAAAGGCTTTACTACAATTTGGTTGTATGACTAATTAATCCTTTGACAGCCGTTTAAGAGCAAGCATCATATTGTTCTTATAACTTTTTTAATATAATAATCACTTCATAAAGGATCAGATCACATTTCAACTTAGTATTCTTTGGGTTACATTTGGACCTCCTACATTTGCTCTGTAAATACAATGATATGCATAAGAATTACATTAACCCCTTCACGCCCAAAGCCATAATAGTACGGCGCTGTGTGAAGGGGCTTCACGTACTACGGCGCGCTGATCGGGTGGGTGCAGGAGCTGCGTCCGCCCGATCAGCTGCAGAGGGGTGGCTGTTCCCAGTAGCCGGACCCCTGCTGCGTACGCCCGCATTGGTGAAAACACCGATGCGGGCGTATTAACCCTCGATGTGCCGTGGTCAGCGCTGACCGCGGCACATGTGATGCGGGCGTGTTCAAGGAGAGTCCATCGGGTCCCTGCGCTGCTGTGACGGGGACCCGATGGCTTGGATGGCAGCCCGATGCCTTCCTTAGGCATCGTGGCTGCCATCCCTGCGAGCCTGTGAGATCCAGCCCCCTGGATCTCACAGGAAGCAAGCTGTAAGTGTATTACACTGGTAATACACTTACAGCCAATGCATTACAATGCAGAAGTATTGTAATGCATTGTAAAGGGGATCAAACCCCTAAAAGTGAAAAAAAAAAAGTCGAAAAAAAGTGAAAAAAAGAAAGTTTTACAAAAAAGTTTCAAGTAATAAAAAAGCACACTTTTCCAAAAATAAAGTTAAAAAAATTGTAAAAAAAAAGGGAAAAAAAGAAAAGTATACATATTAGGTATTGCCGCGTCCGTATCAACCGGCTCTATAAAAATATCACATCATCCACCCTGCCAAGTCAACGCAGTAAAAAAAAAAAAAAACAGTGCCAAACCAGCCATTTTTTGGTCACCTTCCCTCACAAAATGTGTAATAGCAGGCGATCAAAAAGGCGTATTTACCCCAAAATGGTACCAATCAAACCGTCATCTCGTCCCGCAGAAATTTAGACCCTACCTAAAACAATCGCCCAAAAAATAAAAAAATATGGCTCTCAGAAAATAGCAACACAAAAAAAAGATTTTTTTCTGTTCAAATATGCATCTAATGTGTAAAACTTAACAAAAATAAAAATGTTAGACATATTGGGTATAGCCGCATCCGTAACAACTTGCTCTATAAAAATATTACATCAGATGGCCCCCCAGGTGAATGCTGTAAAAAAAAAAAAAAAAAAAAAAAACTACACCATAACAGCCATTTTTTTCATCTTGCCTCACAAAAAGTGTAATACTATGCGATCAAAAAGGCGTATTTACCCCAAAATGGTACCAATGAAACAGTCATCTCGTCCTGCAGAAATTTAGACCCTACCTGAGACAGTCGCCCAAAAAATAAAAAAATATGGCTCTTGGAAAATAGCAACACAAAAAAAAGATTTTATTCTGTTTAAAAATGCATCTAATGTGTACAACTTAACAAAAATAAAAATGTTAGACATATTGGGTATCGTCGCATCCGTAACGACTTGCTCCATAAAAATATTGCATGAGATGGCCCCCCAGGTGAATGTTGTAAATTTTTTTTTTTTTAAAGCTATGCCATAACAGCTATTTTTTTTCACCTTGCCTCACAAAAAGTGTAATACCACGCGATCAAAAAGGCGTATTCACCCCAAAATGGTACCAATCAAGCCGTCATCTTGTTCCGCAGAAATTTAGACTCTACCTGAGACAATCGCCCAAAAAATAAAATAAATATGGCTCTCAGAAAATATCAACACAAAAACAAGATTTAATTCTGTTCAAATTCATTTACTGTGTAAAACTTAACAAAAATAAAAATGTTAGACATATTGGGTACTGCCATGTCCGTAACAACCTGCTGTATAAAAATATCACATTATATCCCCCCTCAGGTGAATGCTGTAAAAAAATTTTTAAAAACACTATGCCAAAACAGCCATTTATTGGTCACCTACCCTCACAAAAAGTGTACTAACAGGCGATCAAAAAGGCATATTTACCCCAAAATAGTACCAATCAAGCCGCTATCTTGTCACGCAAAAAATGAGATCCTACCTAAGACAATCGCCCGAAAAATTAAAAAAAATATGGCTCTCAGAAAATGGCAACACAAAAAAATATTTTATTTTGTTCAAAAATGCATCTAATGTGTAAAACTTAAAAAAAAAAAAGTTAGACATAGTAACAACCTGTTCTATAAAAATATTACATGGGATGGCCCCCCAGGTGAATGCTGTAAACATTTTTTTTTAAAAAACTATGCCAAAACAGTCATTTTTTCCCCTCTTGCCTCACAAAAAGTGTAATGACAGGTGATCAAAAAGGCGTATTTAACCCAAAATGGTACCAATCAAACCGTAATCTTGTCCTGCAAAAAATGAGACCCTAACTGAGACAATTGACAGAAAAATAAAAAAAATATGGCTCTCAGAAAATGGCAACACAAAAAAAGATTTTATTCTGTTCAAAAATAAATCTAATGTGTAAAATTTAACAAAAATAAAAATGGTAGACATACTGGGTATCGCCGTTTCCGTAACAACCTGCTCTATAAAAATATCACATGATTTGCCCCCTCAGGTGATTGCTGTAAAAAAATTTTTTTAAAAACTATGCCAAAACAACTATTTTTTTTCACCTTGACTCACAAAAAGTCTAATACCAAGCGATCAAAAAGTCTTATGTACCCCAAAATGGTACCAATGAAAACGTCACCTCATCCTGCAAAAAATGAGCCCCCACATAAGACAATAACTAAAAAAATAAAAATCAATAGCTCCCGCAAACCAATCCATCAAAATGCATATGGCGTTCCTTCTGCTCTGAGTCCTGCCATGTGCCCCCACAGCAGTTTACCACCACATATGGGGTGTTGCCGTATTCAGGAGAAAATGGGGAACAAATTATGGGGTGCTTTATTCCTGTTACCCCTTATGAAAATGAAAAATCTGGGACTAAAGCAACATTTTATTGGAAGAAATGAAACTTTTCATTTTCACAGCCAAGTGTTTCCAAATTCCATAAAATGCTTAGGGGGTCAGAGTGGTCAGTACCCCCCTTAATATATTCTTTGAAGGGTGTAGTTTTCAAAATAGGGTCACTTTTTGAGGGTTTCCACTGTAGGGTCTCTCAATTACAAAATGGTGCCTAAAAACCATTCTAGCAAAATCTGCCTCCAAAATCCATATGGCGCTACTTTCCTTCTGACCACTGCCACAAACCCATAGAGACATTTACCACCACATATGGAGTATTTCTGTAAACTGCAGAACCAGAGTAACGTATATTGAGGTTTAGTTTGCTGTTAACCCTTGTTGTGTTGCAAGAAAAAAATTATTAACATGAATAATCTACCAAAAAAGTGAAATTTTTAAATTTCACCTCCATTTTCCATTAATTCTTGTGGAACACCTCAAGGGTTAACACAGTTTGTAACATCAGTTTTTTATAATTTGAGGGGTGTAGTTTCTAAAATGGGGTCATTTATGGGTGGTTTCCATTACGTAAGCCCCTCAAAATCACTTTATATCTGAATTGGTGCTTTAAAAAATGGTTTTGAAAATGTTGTTGAAAATTTGAAAAATGGCTTCTAAACTTCTAAGTCTTCTAACGTCCTAAAAAAGTAACATGACATTTATAAAATGATGCCAACATAAAGTAGACATATGGGGAATGTAAAATAATAACAATTTTTGGAGGTATTACTATGTATGGCCTGGATAAGTAAAAGCGTTCCAAAGTTATTACCACATAAAGTGACACATGTCAGATTTGCAAAAAATGGCCTGGGCAGGAAGGTGAAAACAGGCCCGGGGTTGAAAGGGTTAAATAGAAATGATTTCATCAATACTGTTGTGAAATTTTGTCCACAGGGAAGTTGAGGCCAGTTAGACACAATACTCATGACTTGACGTTGGCTCCTCTCAAATCATAACAAAAGTGAGGCAACTAAATGATGAAAGCTTCATGCTCATCCTGGTCATCGTCTACTGTGGATGACCATTGATGTTCTTTAAGATTTAAAGAAGTCCATTAGTTTGCTTCTGTAATTAAAAACAGTATAATATAGGTTGAGGCCTTCTGTGTTGGTGGGGCAAATCCTACAGGAAAACGCCAACTGCATTATTAATGCCAATACAGAAGGCCCAAAAGTATGAGTTTTCTGTAGTCATGAGCCATACACTGTTCCCCTCTTGACGTCTAAGTGATAGCAACCTCATTATATACATCTTCACAGAGGCTGCTGTCACTCAAGACTCAGGAAAATGGGAGAGGAGGTAAGGAAGTGGAGGCAGAGCCAGACACATGAATACAGCAGACTAATAAATCCACTGCATTGCCTTAAAGGAGTTCTCTGTTAATTATTTAAAATAGCCATTCTAGAATGTGAGGAGGACTGGTTGCCACCACTTGCAGGGCTGCCTAGGGGACAGGGGCTGGCTGGCAAATTTTAGCCCGGGGGGCAAGCACAGAGCACTGGCCCATGTGTAGCGCCCCACCTTAACCTGTTTAACTCCGCCTACCATATAAAGGCGGTATAGGTAACTGGGCTTTAAATCATTAAAAGGCGGCAGCCGGTTGTGTTTTCATGTTGGGATCACACGCACATGTGCAATCCCAGATACAGAACATGAGTCCGTAGCAACAGCCTGATGATTAGAGGGGCAAGATTTACCAACTCCTGAGCTGAAGAGACTCCATAATGGGATCTGATCAGGAAGCTGCTTCTTTACCGGACAAAAAAGTTTTGCATGCAGGACTTTTCTGTCCGGTCTTTTTGACAGAATCTGTGACAGTGGCCCGAACTCAGATGTGAATGAATGGTATTAGATTGAAGTATAGTATCAGATGCACGTATAACACACATATACAGAGCAAGAACCAAGATCACTACATACATACACCAGAACCAGACCTATAAGTCAAATACTGCACAAGAACCAAGTTCACTACATATATGTATATCACCAGAACCAAACCCATAAGTCAAATACAGTACAGAACCAAGTTCACTACATATATATAGCACCAGGACCAAACCCATAAGTCAAATACAGTACCAGAACCAAGTTCACTACATATATATATCACCAGAACCAAACCTAGAAGTCAAAAACAGCACCAGAACCAAGTTCACTACATGAATACAGCACCAGAACCAAACCTAGAAGTCAAATACAGTACCAGAACCATGTTCTCTGCATGAATACAACACCAGAACCAAACCTAGAAGTCAAATACTGCACCAGAACCAAGTTCACTATATATATATATATATATATATATATCACCTAAACCAAACCCATAAGTCAAATACAGTACCAAAATCAAGTTCAATACATAAATACATTACCAGATTTTAAATGTTTAGTACAGATACCATCTGAGTAGTCAGGTCAGTCCTCGCCATATGAAACTACAGCTCCCAGTTTGGCCTGAACAGCAGTAATGGGATGCTGGGAGTTGTTGTTGATACCACCCATCATCAGCTGTAGATCATCCAGGTGACTACAGCTCCCATCATACACAGTCAGTAGCAGAATAATCACTTCCATCTAGTGACTTACAGGTGTCGTCTCCTCCTGAGTTTTTCTCCATCTGGTTCAGACCACCATGACGACTTCTCCCGTCCACAATTCAGCTCTGCAGATTTTGCCGAGAAGATCTCTTCAGCTTCTCTCTTTATCAACACATTGGTATCCTGCAGACTGACACAGACTCATCTCAGTGCCACATGCTGTGCCCTGAATATAACAGCAGCATTAGTGCTACACACAGGGCCCCCAATGTTAGTGCCACATACTCTGTGCCCTCTGTATACAGTGCCATATGCTTTGCGCCCTTTGTATATAGTGCCACATAATCTGTGGCCTCTGTATATAGTGGCACATGCTCTGTGCCCTCTGTATACAGTGCCATATGGTCTATGCCTTCTGTATATAGTGCCACATTCTCTGTGCCCTCTGTATATAGTGCCACATGCCCTTTGCCCTCTGTATATAGTGCCACATACTCTGTGCCCTCTGTATATAGTGCCACATGCTCTGTGCCCTTTGTATATAATGCCACATACTCTGTGCCCTCTGTATATAATGCCACATACTTGCCCTGTATATGCCACATACTCTGTGCCCTCTGTATATAATGCCACATGCTCTGTGCCCTTTGTATATAATGCCACATACTCTGTGCTCTCTGTATATAATGCCACATACTCTGTGCCCTCTGTATATAGTGCCACATACCCTTTGCCCTCTGTATATAGTGCTACATGCTCTGTGCCCTGTGTATATAGTGTCACATGCTCTGTGCCCTGTGTATATAGTGTCACATGCTCTGTGCCCTCTGTATACTGCCATATGCTCTGTGCCCTCTGTATAAAGTGCCATATGCTCTGTGCCCTCTGTATATAGTGCTATACGCCTGGTGCCCTCTGTATATAGTGCCTCGTGCTCTGTGCCCCCTGTATATAGTGCTACATGTTTTGTGCCCTTTAAAAATAGTGTCTCTTTGATGTGCCCCCTTTATGTATATGCTTCTATCTGCCCCCTGAATACAGCGTACACACACTGTATTATAATACTCTGCAGAAGCTAGAATGTAGTGGGTAACAAAAGGTGTGACATGGTTACATGTTGCTGAAGGTCAAATGACAAGAGGTATAATAGATGCAGTGGATACAGATATATAGTATATACAGCAGTGTACTGACATGTGAGGTATGCGGTATAATAGAAGCAGTGTGTACAGATATATAGTATATACAGCAGTGTACTGATATGTGAGGTATGAGGTATAATAGATGCAGTGTGTACAGATATATAATATATACAGCAGTGTACTGATAAGTGAGGTATGAGGTATAATAGATGCAGTGTGTTCAGATACATAGTATATACAACAATGTACTGACATGGGAGGTATGAGGTATAAATTACACCTCATATCTCACATGAGTAAACTGCTTTGTATACTATATACCTGTACACACTGCATGTATTATACATTGTACCTAACATATCAATACAGTGCTGTATATACTATATATCTGTACCCACTGCATCTTTTATATCTTGTACCTGACACATAGTATACGCACAGAGTACTGATACGTCAGGTACAAAATATAAAAGATGCAGTGGGTACAGATACTATGGTAACTGTGTGAGGTATTAGGGGTTGTAGTTAAGGTTACGGTCAGATTTTGGGTTAGGATTAGTAATACGGTTAGTATATTAGGGGAGGGATCGGTCGTGTCAAACCAATTTAATCAGTTTCTATGAGGAGGTAAGTTCTAGACTTGACCGCGGGGAATCAATGGATATCGTATATCTGGACTTCTCCAAAGCATTTGACACGGTACCACATAAAAGGTTAGTATATAAAATGAGAATGCTTGGTCTTGGAGAAAATGTCTGTATGTGGGTAAGTAAATGGCTCAGTGATAGAAAACAGAGGGTGGTTATTAATGGTACATACTCAGATTGGGTCACTGTAACTAGTGGGGTACCACAGGGGTCAGTATTGGGCCCTATTCTCTTCAATATATTTATTAATGACCTTGTAGAAGGCTTGCACAGTAAAATATCAATTTTTGCAGATGACACTAAACTGTGTAAAGTAATTAACACAGAAGAGGACAGTACACTGCTACAGATGGATCTGGATAGACTGGAGGCTTGGGCAGAGAAGTGGCAGATGAGGTTTAACACTGACAAATGTAAGGTTATGCATATGGGAAGGAATAATGCAAGTCACCAGTACATACTAAATGGTAAAACATTGGGTAACTCTGACATGGAAAAGGACCTAGGAATTTTAGTGAACAGCAAACTAAGCTGCAGAAACCAGTGTCAGACAGCTGCTGCCAAGGCCAATAAGATAATGGGTTGCATCAAAAGGGGCATAGATGCCCGTGATGAGAACATAGTCCTGCCACTTTACAAATCACTAGTCAGACCACACATGGAGTACTGTGTACAGTTCTGGGCTCCTGTGAACAAGGCAGACAGAGCAGAGCTGGAGAGGGTTCAGAGGAGGGCAACTAAAGTCATAGCTGGAATGGGTGGACTACAGTACCCAGAAAGATTATCAAAATTAGGGTTATTCACTTTAGAAAAAAGACGACTGAGGGGAGATCTAATAACTATGTATAAATATATCAGGGGTCAGTACAGAGATCTCTCCCATGATCTCTTTATCCCAAGGACAGTAACCATGACGAGGGGACATCCTCTGCGCCTGGAGGAAAGAAGGTTTGTTCACAAAAAATAGAAGAGGATTCTTTACGGTAAGAGCAGTGAGACTATGGAACTCTCTGCCCGAGGAGGTGGTGATGGTAAGTTCAGTAAAAGAGTTCAAGAGGGGCCTGGATGTATTTCTGGAGGTTAATAATATTACAGGTTATAGTTACTAGATATGGGTTGTTGTTGATCCAGGGAGTAATTCTGATTGCCTGATTGGAGTCGGGAAGGAATTTTTCCCCTAAAGTGAGGAAAATTGGCTTCTACCGCACAGGGGTTTTTTGCCTTCCTCTGGATCAACTTGTAGGAAAACAGGTCGAACTGGATGGACAGATGTCTTTTTTCGGCCTTATAAACTATGTTACTATGTCCTAGCATTAGGACCAGTATTAGAGTTAGGGGTCAGTATTGGGGTTAGGCCTAGTATTAGCATAAGACTACATTCAGACCACCGAAAGTGTTTTGCAGTGAAATGAATAGGTCCGCACCTGTTCTGCTAAATTGCGGAACGGATGCAGACCCAGAAAAATGGTCGTCTGTATGCACACTTAGGGCTAGTATTAGGATTAGGGTCAGTATTAGAGTTAGGGGTCAGTATTGGGGTTACAGTCAGCATTAGGGTACATTCACATGACCGTATTTCCATGCGGACAGCACACCGTGTGCTGTCCTCATCTGTACTTCCACTCCGTGGCGCTGCAAAAAAGATCCACGGACAATAATCCTATACTATTAGGGTTATAATCCTATGGCCGATATCTGTGTTTTGCGAATCCACAATTTGCGGACTGCAAAACACATACGGTCATGTGAATGTGGCCTTGGGGTTAGGTGTCGGTATTAGGGGTCAATATGGCATAGTATTCGAGTTAAGGACAGTATTACGGGTCAGTATTAGGATTAGTGACAGTATTAGGGGTCACTACTAGGGTAGGTGTCAGTGGCCAGTATTAGGGGTCAGTACTAGTGTAGGGGTCAGGGGCCAGTATTAGGGGTCAGTACTAGTGTAGGGGTCAGGGGCCAGTACTAGTGTAGGGTCAGTACTAGGGTAGGGGCCATATTAGGGGTCAGTACTAGTGTAGGGGTCAGGGGCCAGTGGCCAGTATTAGGGGTCAGACAGGGCTGGTTGTAGGGGTCAGCGGCCACTAGTAGGGTTAAGGCAGCATATGGATAGAATGGGGGAGGGTACTTAGTGCAGTTCACTCACCTGTCCTGGCGCGGTCCCACGATGCAGACCCGGCCTCTTCTGGTGGGTCTGCTACGTCAGACGTCGGAGGCGTTCTGATGATAACATCAGTGCGCCGGCCGGGAATAGCGGAGCAGGGAACCAGTGTTTCCCTTGTCCCGCCAGCACTGCTGCAGGCTCAATTGTATCTTCGTCCAGTGGACGCAGATTCAATTGAGTTCAGGGGCCACAGCGGCCCTGGATCTACCGGCCCAGCCCGCCCCTGCTAGGGGATGAGGGGATGAGGCCTCATTACACAGTACACTGTAGCACTTGCATATGCTACATATTAGTGAGTTTTTCTGTCAGGCTGCACAGCCATTGTGGCATGTCATAGGCAAGATCTCTTCATTGCCACCTACTTTTAAGCAGTCTAGTGCGTATTGAGGCTTTGCCCTCTCTCCCCCCTAAGCAACTCTGCAAGTGGTGGAAACCAGTCCTGCTCACAATCTAGGATCTAAGTTGTTGGCAGTCCTTTTAATTAATTTCTGGAGAACCCCTTTAAGTATTATTTTACAGTTGGCTTACCAGAACAACATACTTGTTCCTATAATATGATGACCTTAATAAGAGACGTATATTAAGGTGGCAGAGTCACTAACATCTTTGGTATTGAGTAGGTATAAACTAACCTGTTCCAATTTGGAACAAGTCCATCACTTTGCATAGAAAATATCTATTGAACATCTGTGGATAACATTTGACAATATTCAGATATAAAGCCATTGCTAGAAGAAAATGTGGCATATAGAGAAGTTAAAATAATAATATCCAATGTTAAAAAGCATTAGCAAAGGCAGAAATATTACTAAGTTCTCTGACACTACAGATATTTTTCATACAAATTCATATATGAGTCATATTTGGTATTTAAGTGTAATATTTGACCCATGAAAACTTTGGGATTCCTAAATTGCTCAGTAGTACGCACAGAGTCTAGAGGGTGTTGCCTCTCAGCTCCAAACATTAGCCATCTGGTCTAATATGACCCTGCAACACCCTGTTTCCTCAGCCTGTTTCAAAACTGTGAAATATCTGACAATATCTGAAATATTATTTTTTAAAACTTTTTTACATTTGTTAACTGCTTTCTTATCGTCATCATTATTCTTTTTTATCCCTTCCCTATATCGTAAAAGCTGTAAGGAGATTCTTTAGATGACATCACTGACTTCAGTTAAAAGATACAATACATAAAGGAGTGGAACATTCCACAGAGCTGCCAAATCAGTCCATGAATCCTTGGAAATATCAATTAATATATAAGTATGCTGTGTGTTTGTATAAGAAGTTGGATATACCAATGCAAACTATACTCCAGGGTATTCTCAACATGTGCGTGGAACTATGCATTATGAAGTGGTTTGGAAATTAAAATCCCTAATGTGCTAGCTTGTGTCAGAATAACAATAACATCTGTCTCATAAGCTAAACTAAGGCAGCATGTGAGGGATATTAAATGTAGAATATTGGACGAGATTTGTGAAGTAGATGGAGAGAATAACGTTTTCTTACAACCATACCTGAGATTTAAAACTAAGTACATTAACCCCTCAGTCACCAAGCAATTTTTTTTCCCATCACATTCAAAGAGCTATAACTTTTTTATTTTTCCATCTATGTAGCCATATAAGGGCTTGTTTTTTTTGGGACACGTAATTTTTAATGGCAACATTTTGGGGTACTGATCAACTTTTATTAACTCTTTCTTGAGGGGATTTGAAGAAACAACAATACTGCCACTGTTTTTACGTTATAAATTCTGCAACGTTCATTTTTCTGCACAAATAACACTACGACAGGTCACTACGATTACAGCAATACCAAATACATTTAGTTCTACTACTTTTGCACAATAAAAACATTAAATAAAAGAAAATATGTTTGTATTATCAAATCCCAAGCCCCGTAAAAAATTTTATTCTTCTATTTATGGAGCTGTGTGAGGGTTGATTTTCTGAGCAGCCTGAGGGGTCTGAAGGTCTGAATTGGATGCTGACCAATTCATCTCAATGGAGCTGCAAAAGATACAGACAGCACACCTTTGTGATGTCCCCATCCACACATCCAATCCCTGGCCCCACAAAAAAATAGAACATGTCCTATTCTTGTCTGTTTTGTGGACAAGGATAGGACATTTTTACAGACGTTAAAAAAAATGGTGGCTTTCACTTGGCAGGGATCCATGTTTCATGGATCCGCAATTTGTGGACTGCAAAACACTTATGGCCATGTGCATGACTGCTGATAGGCATACTCTGCAGGAAGACTGGGACCCATCTGCCATACAAAGACATCGGCATCCCCACAATCTCATTCATGGGGTGCTGATGCCATGTAGAGTGAGCCCGAGGCTGAACCACTTAGATGCAGTGGCATTTAAAGGGTTAAACAACCTAGATCGTCAATTCTGCTTAGATTCTACTCTGTAAGAGACCTATGCTGCACTTAGACTAGTCTGCCATAGAAAGGTGGCAGCCTTATCTAAGGCCTTTTAGTGACTGCCATAAAAAGGCATATTGGGGTCACTAATGGCTAATTCAGAATTAACCTATTAAAAAAAGCCTGTATTCACAAACATACATTTTTAGGAATCAGGGAATAAAATGTCAAGAATTTTAATGAAAATATAGTTACTTATAAATTACTAGTAAGACCGCACATACAATATTGTACAGCGCAGTAGCCAAAGATATTAATGAAACTGAGGATGTTAATTTTATGGAAAATGTGCTTTGGGAGTTGACCGAGTTGCCATGAACGACATACAGTATGAAAGGAAAAAGGCAGAGATCTGTCTGCTGGTTATTTATACCCATTGTCTTAAATATAACAAAGGAGAATCGGCTACATCTAGAGGAAAGAAACTTTTACCAAGAACATCAAGGGTTTCTTTTATTAGTATTGCAAGTAAGACTCTGGAAATTACTGTCATACACGTTGTGATGGTTGACTGCTTACATTAACTTAGTAGTCTGCCATTCTCCCCTCATCCTAAATCGTTGAGGGCTTTCAATAAACAAATTTCAATAAATAAATTTATTTTAAAAATGCAGAAGGTGTTTGGATGCCATACGCTGCCTGCAGAGAAGCTATGGAACCAATACACACAACATGGTCTGACTAGGAAAGTAGTTTATGTGTGAGCTTGACCATAAGTTCATTTGAAAAATTCTTTAGGAGTGGATCATAACATGCAGACAAAATGTGACCTGCTTAGGTGGTAACCTCTAAACGTGGAGAAACCTCCAAAAGCATGCAAAAATATGCCACTGTTTTGGTATGAATTGAATGAGCAGCTCTAAATAGGTAAAGGTTACCTTAAAGGGTTCATTTAAGATTTTAAAACTGATGGCATATTAATACAAGATCAGTGGGGTCATATCTCGGCTATCAATTTTAGTCCTGGATAACCTCTTTAAAACTTCATATGTCATTACAATATGTTACAACATGTCAGTCTGTGCCTTGTGATCTGCACTGATCACTGCAGTGAAGGTGTCATGGCAATCAATTGAAAACCGTGCCCATTTGTCTTCTCAGTTGAAGATTTTTGGATTTGTGGGAATCAAAGGGCATAGAACCCCACCAAAGACATCTTCTGTGATGTCTTAGTAAAAACTCAAAAGATATTTT
The DNA here is from genome assembly GCA_900303285.1 of Rhinella marina. NCBI lineage: Eukaryota > Metazoa > Chordata > Amphibia > Anura > Bufonidae > Rhinella > Rhinella marina. Next base: position 3,878 of record ONZH01000231.1, on the reverse strand, counting down.
AGGGTAAAACCACCAGATTACAGTGGCTCAGGGTGGATGATACATTTGGTGCATGATTAGGCATTTTTGTCTAACTCTATGCCAACTAGTGGTTGACTTGCTTTGAAACAGAATTTTTTTGTCAGACTTGTGGTACAAAATCTAGGTTCACTCATGTAAGTAAATGTTGGCCATAGTTTGTCTTTTCTAAAAGAGTTCACAATATTGTGCCTTGTAAGTGCCAATGTTCAACATACGTTTCATCCAATTCTGAGGAATATTTGTATTTAGTGACAGGTTGGGGGGCCTAGGTTTTTTATTTATTTATTTTTTAGTACAAATCCTAATAAAAAGATTGAGGCCACATACACAAAAGTGTAAACTGTATTCTCAATAATGTTCCTATTTTCAGAGATGGAGACCCTATTTACTATACAATCTTCCTTTACAGACCATCTACTTGGATCTTGATGATAAATGTCTAACTGACATGTATTGCGGATTTACAGGATATATCTGTGGCAGTGAACTATTCTACATGAAAATTCTTTTTTTTTGCTGTTTTTTGCATCTGTATCTCACTTGAAAATACATATTGCATGCACAGGTGTTTCTGAAGATTTTGCTTTTTGTCCTTCATGACTTATTAAGGAGATGTTTGCCTTTCTAGCAACTATGTGTTAACAGGAAATAACCCTCTCCACCCTCTATAGTTACACAAAAAGTACTATACTGGCCCTACAGTATGTGATTTAACAATAGAGTCAATGTAACAGTACAGTTATCAAGAACCTTTCAATGTCAACATTTGTTAAAGGATTGTGATGTTATTTGTTCGTTATCTGAACAATCATTTCTCAAACATTACTGTGAAAAATTGGCAGCCATCCTGTCACAAACTTTAATTCTCTAATCAACTGCGATTAAAAATGACACCGATGTAAATAAAGATATAAATTATATACAACTTATTTGTGTCTTTTGGGCATACAGGTAGATATGGCACATGAGTAATTGTATCTAAAATTATCTGCAAGGTGAATTTCATGAGATACTACTGTGGGCCTTCTACCTTTGGAGACCACAAAAGATTATCTGGATCTTGCACATATCTTAGCTGCCAAAGGCTAAGCAACTTCAAGTGAACAGACGTAACAAAGCACAAACACAGTACTGGCTAACGGTAAGAAAGCTTGTAGCTTTCAGGCAGCTCAACGGCTAAGGCTATTTTCACACTAGCGTTTTATAATTCCGGTATTGAGTTCCATCATAGGGGCTCAATACCGGAATAAAACACTTCAGTTTTGTCCCTATTCATTGTCAATGGGGACAAAACTGAACTGAAGACAACGGAATGCTCCTAAAAGCATTCCGTTACGTCTTCAGACCAGAGAGCAAACTGCTGCATGCTGCGGTTTGCTCTCCAGTCCAGGCATCCGCACCAAGACGGATCCGTCATGACCCCCAATGAAAGTCAATGGGGACGGATCCGTTTGGTGTGACACAATGGTGAACAGATCCGTCCTCCATTGACTTTCAATGGAGTTCATGACGGATCCATCACCTGCACACATACATACATACATACATACATACATACACATAAACATACACAGACATATACACATACAAATACACATACATACTGACATGCTCCCGGCAGGTCTCCACAGCGCAGGAGGAGCAGGACGGCGCACACATAGGACGATTCCACCCGGCGTCCAGCAGAGGGCGCTGTGGGAAATCGTCCTATGTGCACGTGTGAGCCAGCTTCTTTGTAGCGCTTGATGGTTTTTGCGACTGCACTTGGGGACACTTTCAAACTTTTCCCAATATTTCGTAATGATGGCCACTCGTTTTTCATTTCTCGTTCTGCTTTTTTCTTGCCATAATACAAATTCTAACAGTCTATTCAGTAGGACTATCAGCTGTGTATCCACCTGACTTCTGCCCAACACAACTCATGGTCCCAACCCCATTTATAAGGCAAGAAATCCCACTTATTAAACCTGACAGGGCACACCTGTGAAGTGAAAACCATTTCAGGTGACTACCTCTTGAAGCTCATGCCAAGAATGCCAAGAGTGTGCAAAGCAGTAATCAAAGCAATAGGTGGCTACTTTGAAGAACCTAGAATATAAGACATATTTTCAGTTGTTTCACACTTTTTTTAAGTATATAATTCCACATGTGTTAATTCATAGTGTTGATGCCTTCAGTGTGAATCTACAAATTTCATAGTCATGAAAATACAGAAAACTCTTTGAATGAGAAGGCGTGTCCAAACCTTTGGTCTGTACTGTATATATATATATATATATATATATATATATATATATATATTTCTAGTGCCTAGGGACAAATTTTACTCATTTTGAACTTAAAATATTTGGCCTTCATTAAAAAGTCTACAGATTGAGCCGTTAGAGCAGCTCCCAAGGACAAGGAAGCAGTAGTCTGTAAATATAGTGAAAGCTGTATATGGAAACTGTTCAAAACTTTTAAGAAAGACCAACTGAAAAATTATTTTTGGCCCAAATTGGGTAGAGTGCAATGACAAAAAATTTTCCCCATAACTTTCCATAACCTTTATTTCCCCATAATTTTCCAGAACCGTTAAATACTTGCTAGTCTGTCCATATAGTTCTAGTATTGAACTATTGTCTATTCACCTTCTACACCTGCTCTCTGGTCGTTTCCTCCATGGTCATATAGTTTCAAGTGAACACCAAAGGACCTTTTACAAGGGCTGATTATAAGCTGACAGGAACTTCTCTTAAACTGTGATGACATCATCGCGCGCGCACAGAGTGATCATGTGGTGATGTCATCATGCTCGCTGTCGGTCCTTTGCTGGGTTTTCTTCAATCAAGACAGGAGTGGATGGCTTTTCTGTGAGCAAGTGGATGAGGTGAGTATAATTTTTTTAACCCCTAATCAACCCCTGAATAGCTCAATGTGAGTCACAGATGCTACAATCAGCGTTGAACGCATCATTTGAGGGGTTAAATGACATGGGGGTGGCACAATCGCCATTCCCCATCTTTGCACCCACTTCATACAATGGAAAACAATTTGTGACAAATAGAGATGAGCGAGTAGTGTTCGATCGAGCCGGTATTCGATCGAATACTACGCTATTCGGCATACTCGATTTCGATCGAGTATAACGGCGATGGCGCACTTAGAATTCGTTTCCCCTCCCACCTTCCCTGGCGCTTTTTTTCCACCAATCACCATGCGGGGGGGTATGACAGGCCCGCGGAGCACGCTGGCAGCACGAAAACGGCGTCTACATGGATTGGCTGGAAAAACCACGTGACCTCGAATCATAAAAACTCAGCTCTTCCTGCTCGTTCGCATATGCTGCGTGAACTTAGTCAGGGACAGAGGCTGGAGAAGGGAGAGATAGGTTTTAGCTGTTGGACAGGCAGGAGCGTGATTAAAAGCCCTTATCAGGGCTACTATAGTGCAGTACAGTGATAGCTTTACTACCATATACACTCTGCAGAGAACGGCTGCTGTATTCAGGGATAGCTGCTGGAGTAGGGACAGAGAGAGGCATTACTGGTGTATTAGGTGCTCTGCTACATACCAAACTATATTTGGCACTACTGTTCTGCGTTCTTTTTGGCTGCAAAACCCTGTTATATACCTAGTGTGTATATGCACCATCTGATCTTCTGGCAGTATACGGCTGTGTACATTTTTTTTTTAAAATACAGTTTCTTTGGCTCTAGTGTTCTGGGTTCTGTGTGCCTGCAATAACCTTTTTGTATACCAGATGTAAATACCCACTGTCTGACCTGTTAGTACACGGCTGTGTACCTAGAAATATAAAAAAAAAAGGCATTTTATTTGGCACCTGTACTGTGCGTTCTGCGTGCTTGCAAAATCTT
>ONZH01000230.1:0-63050 GCA_900303285.1 Rhinella marina | reverse complement strand
TGCCTATTCAGAGTCTGGCACACATGGCTGACTTCATGCTGGGCTGCTTTTCCCGGGACACACGTGTTGTCCGGATAGTGGAGAACAAACTGTACTGGGTCTTCGCACTCCTGGACCCCGGTATAAAGATAACGTCTCCTCTTTTATTCCGGTAGAGGAGAGGACGAATCGATTGCTGGAATACCAGAGGGAACTCGTGCAGAACATGATGGAGATTTTCCCACCCACCATCGGCTGGCGCAGAGAGGAGAGGGTCTCCCAGAGTCCCACAACATCGATCAGGCCCACAGCCACCAGGGGAACACTCTCCAAGGTGTGGGACACGTTCATGGCACCCCCTCGTGCAACTTCCATCACTTGCGGGGGCCGCTATCAGCAGGAGGGACAAGTATCGGCGGATGTTGCGGGAGTACCTGGCAGACCGTACCCCTGTCCTCCCCGATCCCTCGGCGTCCTACACTTACTGGGTCTCCAAGTTGGACACGTGGCTGGAACTGTCCCTGTACGCCTTGGAGGTGCTTGCCTGCCTGCCTGCCCGCCAGCGTGCTATCAGAAAGGGTGTTCAGCGCAGCCGGGGGCATTATAACCGATAAGCGCAGCCGCCTGTCAACCGACAGTGCCGACAGGCTGACGCTAATCAAAATGAACAGCAAGTGGATTGACCCGGACTTTGCTTCTCCAACAGTGGAAAGCAGCCAAAAGTGAAGTGCCATCTGTATGAAGTGCCATTTCCTCCTCCACCTCCTCCTCCTCCTCCTTAAACCGCCGTAGAATTGCTCCGTAAAATAAAAAAAATAATATTTATGGCTCACCTCTTGGGCCTCCACATAATTTTTAAGAGGTCTACCTCTTGGGCCTACAAACAATTTTTGGGCAACCTCTTTGCCTACAAAAATTTTTAAGAGGTCTCACCTCTTTGGCCTCCACATAATTTTTAAGAGGTCTCACCTCTTGGGCCTCCACATAATTTTTTCACTCTTGGGTCTCACCTCTTGGCCTACACAAAATTTTTCATGGTCTCACCTCTTGGGCCTACAAAAATTTTTAAGAGGTCTCACCTCTTGGGCCTACAAAATGTTTGGGCCTCCACTAATTTTTAAGAGGTCTCACCTCTTGGGCCTTAATTTTATCATGGCTCACCTCTTGGGCCTAACAATTTTTAAAGCTCACCTCTTGGGCCCCCAATTTTAAGAGGTCTCACCTCTTGGGCCTCACATAATTTTTAAAGGCTCTTGGGCCTCCACATTTTTATCAGGCTCACCTCTTGGGCCTACACAATTTTTTAAGAGGTCTCACCTCTTCGGCCTACAAACAATTTTTATTATGGCTCACCTCTTGGGCCTTAATACAATTTTTAAGAGGTCTCACCTCTTTGGCCTCCACTTAATTTTTTCGAGGGCTCACCTCTTGGGCCTCCACATAATTTTTTCGAGGGCTCACCTCTTGGGCCTCCATATAATTTTTTCGAGGGCTCACCTCAAGCTAACTTTGCGCACTCATTAAAATATTTTCACAACAAGGACCTAAGAGCCCTCGATGGGAGAGCTTTGTGTGGGGGCCTGTTATAGGGAAGAGATGCGGCCCTGCGGGCTCTAGCCTGCCTTCTCCATGAGCCTCTGGCCAGCCACGGCCTCTTCCTGCCTTTTGCGGTCCTACGCATCCCTCAACATCCCCACTGCTTTACCTGCTAGACATGAACACTGGGCCAGGTCGGGTCACTGACTTCGTCATACTCAAACCACCTCCTCTTACACTGCCTCACTTTGCTCCAACAGCCTCCCTTGCTGGCAACTGTGTCTCATCATCGTCCCTAATCATTTTACACTTTAGTGCCCGTTCCACACCACCATCAGCTAGAGATGGAGCTTGCTCCAGTGTTTGGGCATCAGAACAAACAAAATCCTCAGATAGCTCCTACGATTCTTGCATGGGTGGGAACACTGGGTGATAACATTGGGCAGGGTGGGAGGAAGGAGGGTCAGAGTGAGGTCCCTGCAGTTTCTGCAGGCTATCGACGAGACTGGACTTCGTGGACTTTGACTGAGTGGTGGACAGATTTAAAAGGAGAATCTAGAAGGAGAAGGAGGGGTTTGCCGAGCTGTCTGTAAGGGTTGCGGAAATCCAGACAGAACCAAGGCCCAAAACTTGGGTGGGGGTAGCAGGTTTGCCCGTCCCCGCCTCCACAAACATTCACCCAGTGTGCCGTCAGGGAGATGTAGCATCCCTGGCCTCAAACCAAAGTGTTGGTGGTCAAATGGCCTTTTGCAGTAACCGTGTTACTCGGGCGTGGATGATGTTTTGGGACATGTGCCTGGGCAAGGCAGGGATGGCACAGAGGGGAAAAATAGTGATGGCTTGATTGCTTTCCCCCTTGCCTATGCCATCTGTGGTTGTCATAGGCAACGTGACTTTAAGGGGTGCAGAATTTTATCTTCTTTTTTGTCTAGTTTGGCTTGGGGTCCATGGCAATGTAGAGGAAAGAAGGTTTCCTTGTATGGTCTCACTTTACAGAGAGGTTACATTGTCTTTGGAGTGTATTGTTGAGAGGCTGTGATAGTGGCGTAATAGTGCGACTTGGGCGCGTTATATGCACCCAGACATGCTTCCCCTGCTGTCCCAGTTGCATTCCAGCAGTGTTGGCATCCTTTTCTGAGGTTTCAGGGTGGACTTGGTGACCTCCAAGTGGTCGAATTGAGATTTCCAAGTGGCGAGCATTTTTTTCCCATAGACTTTAATGGGATTCGATATTCGGTCGAATAGTCGAATTTCGCGGTCTATTCGAATCGAATTTCGAACTTTCGAATATTTCACTACTCGCTCATCTCTAATAAGGGGAACACTAACAGTTCAATAATATGTACATCCATGAGCCCACATATGTTGTCTCTCACCGCAGAGCTTCCAACTGGCATTTTTCAGCAGGATAATGCTCACACCCACACAGCAAGGGTTTCCCGGAATGTCTCCAGCAGATTACAAGACTTCCTGTCCTACCTGGTGACTAGATTTCTTGAGCATTTATGGGACCAGATGAGATGTCTGCTTAGGCAATCTACAATTGCGCAGGATCGTCATGCGAAACTGCAACGTCTGTGAGCCAATGTGCCAAAGGATACCAATAATGTTGAGCAAGCACCTCTGTGCTCGTATGCTCGGGTGCTCTGGCCGAGCACTAGGGGTTGCTCGAGTGCTCGGCCGAGCACCCGAGCATAATGTTAGTCAATGGGACTAAACCAGGCACCCCCCGCTCGGAAGAGGGGAGGGTGTCTGGTTAATAGAAAAAGTTCAGAATCACGACTTCTCATCCTTTACTTCTTTCACTCATAAAAGTATACTAATAAACTGAATTTGTACGCATTAGCGCACAATGCGTTCGAATTAGCGAACCAAACCGCGTACTAGAGATGAGCGAACATGTTCGTCCAAGCTTGGTGCACATTCGAGCATTAGGGTATTCGTACGTGCTCGATACTTGGACGAGCATATCGCGATACTCGAGGAAATGGCATCTTCCTCTTCCTGCATGTTAGGCGCCTTTTTCTCAGCATTTATCAACATACAGGAGAGTCTTTGGTACCTCCTAGCATCACGTGGAACCCCTACAAGTCGATAGCAAGGATTGGCTGGCCAGATCAGATGACTTGGGAATATAAGAATCTGGTCCCACGCTGCTCGCCTCAGACGCCGCCTGGATGAGATTAGGGATAGAGCTGCTGTCTGTCAGGGAGAGTATTAGGGCCTCAATTTAGATTTTGGTTAGGCAGGAATCATCCTCAAAGAACCAACCCAACAGCCCTTCTAAGGGCTACAAGCACCTTTTTTTTTTGGTCTCCTCCTGGCTGCTGGCTGGGACTTGTAGTGCAGCTACCGCCATCTTGGCTGCACACTGTGCACAGCGACTGGTGGCAGAAAGGGGACAGCACGTGGTCCACACAGGCCCCAAAGAAATTGCCCAAAGTCCTCTCAGTACTCATTTTTGTTGCTGCTGTAACTTGGATTGCTGGGATCTGTAGTGCAGTCTAAGGAATACGTTTTTTTCTGTTATATATACTACAGTGCAGTGAACAATTCTGTAGTGTGCTGTACAGTAGCCGCATTCTAAACAGTACGTTTTTTCTCTCAGTTATATATACTACAGTGCAGTGAAAAATTCTGTCGTGTGCGGTACAGTAGCCGGAGTCTAAAGACTACGTTCTTTCTCTCAGTTATATATACTACAGTGCAATTAAAAATTCTGTTGTGTGCGGTACAGTAGCCACAGTCTAAAGACTACGTTTTTTCTCTCGGTTATATATACTACAGTGCAGTGAAAAATTCTGTCGTGTGCAGTACAGTAGCCGCAGTCTAGAAAATAAGTTTTTTCTCTCAGTTATATATACTACAGTGCAGTGAAAAATTCTGTCGTGTGCGGTACAGTAGCGGGAGTCTAAAGACTACGTTCTTTCTCTCAGTTATATATACTACAGTGCAGTGAAAAATTCAGTCGTGTGCGGTACAGTAGCCGCAGTCTAGAAAATACATTTTTCTCTTAGTTATATATACTACAGTCAGTGGCGTACCGCCCATATAGGCAGACCACGCCACTGCTATGGGGCCCGCGGCACAGGGGGGCCCGGAGCGCACGGAAGGCCCCGCCCCCTACTCTGCATCATTAAGATGCATCCAGTCCCTGCTCTCCGGGCCTCTCCTGGCCCCCTCACCGCCGCAACTTTTACCCTAACGAGTCCTAAGCTCTCCTGTACGCTCCCAGCTGGCCCCGCCTCCTTCCTCATGCCGCGCTGCTGCTCCTGGACAGGGAAGGACCTGTGCAGCGCGGCAAGAGGGGAAAGAAGAAGACCAAGGCCCAGCCCCCTCCAGAGTGGCGTCAGGACAAGTAACTGTAAGTTTTTATGTGTTTCATGTATGTATGTATGTGTGTGTATGTATGTATGTATGTATGTGTGTGTATGTATGTGTGTGTATGTGTGTATGTGTGTGTATGTATGTGTGTGGGTATATGCATACACTGTAAGTACTGTATATTGTACAGCGTGGCGCAGGGATTATATTGTCCGGCATGGTGTAACCGCCATGCATTTGTTGTACAGTATATATTATAATCCCTGTACCATGCTATACAATGTACAGTATAATCCATACACCATACTGTATAATATACAGTATAATCCGTACACCATGCTGTATAATATACAGTATAATCCCTACACCATGCTGTATAATATACAGTATAATCCCTACAATATGCTGTATAATATACAGTATAATCCCTACACCATACTGTATAATATACAGTATAATCCGAACACCATGCTGTATAATATACAGTGTAATCCGTACACCATGTCGTATAATATACAGTATAATCCCTACACCATGCTGTATAATCCATCCTTGTGGCTGCCCCCATTCAGTTAACGTCTCCTTAATTTAAAAAAATCAATAAATAAATAAATCAGTAGCTCATGTATACATTTCTTTATTGGCAAATGAGGGTGTGGCATGGGAGGAGCCAGGGTAGCATGTGGGATGGGCCGGGGTAGTGGGCGGGGTTAGGGGCCCCATTCAGATTCTTGCTATGGGGTCCAATGATTTCTATGTACGCCCCTGACTACAGTCCAGCGAAAAATTGAGTGGTGTGCGGTACAATAGCCGCAGTCTAAAGACGTTTTTTCTCTCAGTTATATATACTACAGTCCAGTGAACAATTATGTGGTGTGCGGCACAGTAGCCGCAGTCTAAAGAGTGCGTTTTTCTCTCAGTTATATATACTACAGTCCAGTGAACAGTTATGTAGTGTGCGGCAAAGGTAGCCACAGTCTAGTGGTGACACCAACAAGTGACCAAGTTAGTTGAGGTAGCAGGTGAGCCACCCAAACATGTAGCCTGACACAGCATGGCGGTGACACCCCCAATTGACCAAGTTAGTTGAGGTAGCCGTTGAACCACCCAAAAATTTAGCCTGACACAGCATGGGGGTGACAACAGAGTGACCAAGTTAGACTGAGGTAGCAGGTGACCCACCCAAAAATTTACCCTGACACAGCATGGCGGTGACAATAGAGTGACCAAGTTAGACTGAGGTAGCAGGTGAACCACCCAAAAATTTACCCTGACACAGCATGGCGGTGACAACAGAGTGACCAAGTTAGACTGAGGTAGCAGGTGACCCACCCAAAAATTTACCCTGACACAGCATGGCGGTGACACCACCAATGCCTTGGTCAGACTGAGATTGCAGTCAAATGGCCTCCCATTGAGCCTCCAAAAAATTTGTTTTGTAGTGTCTGAAGTTGACCCTCCAGAAAAATTGTTTTTGAGTGTCTGTAGTTGACCCTCCTGAAAAATTGTTTTTGAGTGTCTGTAGTTGACCCTCCTGAAAAATTGTTTTTGAGTGTCTGTAGTTGACGCTCCTAAAAAATTGATTGAAGAGAGGACCTGTAAGTGGCCCTCCATAAACATTGTTTGAAAAGAGAGCCAGTTGGCCCTCTGAAAAATTGCCTGTTGGCTCAGTGTTTGTGTACGAAGAGAAGGAGGAGGAGGAGAGGAGAGGATACATAAAGAATCTTCATGTTGAGCTGCTTTCCCCCGGTGGAGATTTGAATTCCGGTGAAATCCGTGCTTTATTCATTTTAATAAGCGTCAGCCAGTCAGCGCTGACAGTTGACATGCGTGTATGCTTATCAGTGATGATGCCACCAGCTGCACTGAAGACCCGCTCTGACAACACGCTAGCGGCAGGGCAGGCCAGCACCTCCAAGGCGTACAGCGCCAGTTCAGGCCACACGTCCAGCTTTGCAACCCAGTAGTTGTATGGAGCAGAGTAATCACGTAGGACGTTGGTATGGTCAGCTTGGTACTCCCTCACCATCTTTCTGAACAGCTCCCCCCTACTCTGCCTAGACTGGGGACGGGTGACATAGTCTTGCTGGGGTGACATAAAACTGTTAAATGCCTTGGAGAGTGTTCCCCTGCCAGTGCTTGACAAGCTGCCTGCTCCCCTCCTCTCCCCCGCTAGTTGGCCCACAGAACTACGTCCTCTGCCGCTAGCAGTGTCAGATGGGAAGGATAGTTTCAGCCTGTGCACCAGGGCCTGTTGATATTGATTCACTCTCATACTCATTTCCTCTACAGGAATGAGAGTGGAATAGTTCTGCTTGTACCAGGGGTCTAGGAGGGTGAACACCCAGTAATCGGTGTTGGCAAAAATGCTTCTAACGCGAGGGTCACAGGAAAGGCAGCCTAACATGAAGTCAGCCATGTGCGCCAGAGTCCCAACACACAAGAATTCCCTCTCCTCAATAGGCTGACTCTCCATTTCCTCCTCCTCCAACTCCTCCTCTTCAGCCCATTCGCACTCAACAGATGAGAAGGAATGAGCATTGGTACCCTCTTCAGTCTCGCCAACATTCTCCTCCTCTTCCTCCTCATCCTCCTCCTCCTCCCCCTCCTCCAATACGCGCTGAGAAACAGACCTGAGGGTGCTCTGGCTATCAAGCAACATATCTTCTTCCCCCATCTCCTGTGACAAGCGCAAAGCCTCTGACTTCATGCTGAGCAGTGAGTTTTTCAGCAGACAAAGCGTCGGGATGGTGACGCTGATAATGGCGGCATCGCCGCTGACCATCTGTGTTGACTTCTCAAAGTTGCTTAACACCTGACAGATATCAGACATCCACGTCCACTCCTCATTGTAGACTTGAGGAAGCTGACTAACCTGACTACCAGATCTCGTGGAAGTTGTCATCTGGCAGTCTACAATCGCTCTGCGCTGCTGGTAAACCCTGGCTAACATGTGTAATGTGGAATTCTATTGCGTGGGCACGTCACACAACAGTCGCTGAGCTGGCAGTTGTAAGCGCAGTTGCACTGCCCTGAGGGTGGCAGCATCTGTGGTTGACTTGCGGAAATGCGCACAGATGCGTCGCACCTTGGTGAGCAAATCAGACAAATTGGGGTAGGTCTTGAGGAACCTCTCAACCACAAGATTGAACACGTGGGCCAGGCATGGCACATGTCTGAGTCTGCCGAGTTGCAGAGCCGCCACCAAAGATCGGTCTGCGCCGTGATGCCCTGTAACAGCTCTTGGGCGGTGTGCCTCTTGTCACCTAAGCTCAGCAGTTTCAGCACCGCCTGTTGGCGCTTACCCCCGGCAGTGCTGCTGCTCCTAGAGCTACTGACTGAAGGCGCCATGCTCACGGATGGTAATTGAGAGTAGGAGGAGGAGGGGTTGGAGGAAGAGGCATAATAAGTCTGAGAAACCGTGACCGAGGTAGGCCCCGCAATCCTCGGTGTAGGCAGTACATGAGCGGCCCCAGGGTCAGACTTGGTCCCAGCCTCCACCAAGTTAACCCAATGTGCCGTCAGGGAGATATAGTGTCCCTGCCCGCCAGCACTTGTCCACGTGTCCGTGGTTAGGTGGACCTTCTCAGTAACCGCGTTGGTCAGGGCACAGATGATGTTCTCTGATACGTGCTGGTGTAGGGCTGGGATGGCACATCGCGAAAAATAGTGGCGGCTGGGGACCAAGTACCGAGGGACAGCCACCGCCATCAGGTTTCGGAAAGCCTCAGTCTCTACCACTCTATAGCGCAGCATCTCCAGGAGCAGTTTGGAGATGTGGACGTTTAGGGCTTGTGCATGTGGGTGGATGGAATTGTATTTGAGCTTGCGCTCCAATGTCTGATGCAAAGACAGCTGAACGCTGCGCTGGGACACATTGGTGGAGGGTGTGGGGGATCGTGGAGGTGAAGGGGTGGTTGTAGGGGGGAGGCGCTCGTGCCGGGGTCCTTTGCGGGGGGTTGACTCGCAGAGCCAGCATGTGACACAGGGGAAGGAGCAGTGGTGTGACCCGCAGGAGGTGAACGGCCTTGGTTCCATTGAGTCGGGTGTTTAGCACTCATATGCCTGTGCATGATGGTAGTGATTAGGCTGGTAGTGGTGGCTCCCCTGCTGATCCTGGTGTGGCACAGGTTGCACACTACAGTCCGCCGGTCATCCTCACTTTCTTTAAAGAACCTCCAGACTTGCGAACATCTAGGCCTCGGCACGGGAGCTTCACTCCATGAAACAGTTGCTGATCTACTTGCTCTGGCTCTGCTTCTCCCTCTGGCCACCCACTGCCTCTTCCAACCTGTTCTGGTGCTGCACTTGCCTCCCCCTCAGTAGCACTGTCTTGATTAGGCTTACCAACCCAGCTCGGGTCAGTCACCTCATCATCCACCAGCTCTTCCTCCCATTCCTCACTCTGCTCCCCCCTCGGACTTACTGCCCTGACAACAACGTCACTGTCTGACAACCGTGACTCATCATCATCATCATCCGACACCTCTTTACACACTACTTGCACTAAGTCCACACTCTCATCACCCACAGACTGCGAAAGTTCTAAATTTTGGGCATAGGGACAGAGCAACTGCTCAGGTTGCTGCTGAGCAGTGGTTTGTGACTCTGGGAAGGGTCCTGAAAAGAGTTCCTGGAAGTATGCGGATCGGATTCCATATTTTCCATGGGGGGGCAGGCTGGTGGGAAGGAGGTTGAGCTGGAGGAGCCAGTGGTCTACTCCCTTGGCTAGCGTGGGTGGACTGCGTGGAAGACTGGCTGGTGGATAACTTACTGGACACATTATCCGCTATCCACGTCATCACCTGTTCGCACTGTTGTGGTTTCAATAGTGCTTTACCACGTGACCCTGTAAGTTGCGAGATGAAGCTAGGGAGCGAACCTCTGCGGCGTTTCACTGCTCCCTCATCAGCAGGTACTGTGTCACCCTGCCGAGGACCACGGCCTCTGCCCCCCTACATCACTTTGACGCCCACGTCCTCGACCCTTACCATTTTCACTAAACTGTAGAATTAATATCTGAGGCCAAAACCGTTTTCAGTAGACTGTAGAATTACTATCTGAGGCCAAAAACGTATTGGCTAGTGTACCGCACACCACACAATTTTTCACTGGACTGTATTAAATGTATCTGAGAGAAAAAAACATATTCTCTAGACTGCTGCTAGTGTACCGTATAACCCAGAATTTTTCACTGGACTGTATTAAATGGATCTGAGAGAAAAAATGTATTCTCTAGACTGCGGGGCTACTGCACCGTCAGGTTACTGTCAGGCTAAATTTTTGGGTGGTTCAGCTGCTATCTTAGTCTAACCAAGCCACTCTGGGGTTCACCGCCATGCTGTAAACTGCAATCTCAGTCTTAACAAGTAATCCTGGGGTTCACCCCCATGCTGTAAACTGCAATCTCAGTCAAACTTTGTAATTTAGGGGTTCACCACCAAGGTGTGCTAGACTACAATTTTAGCGGGTTCACCTGCAATCTCAGTCACAGACTGTCATTCAGGGGTGCACCACCATGCTTTTTTAAACCATTTGTTTCTGAGGGTCTCCTCCAGGCTCTCACCCACGATTTTTTGGAGGCTCGCCACTACACTGTCGGCCAAAATTGTCTTGAGGGTCACCGGCGGCCTCTCCCCCACAACTTCAAGGAGGGTTACTACCAGGCCCTGGCACACAAACATTGTCTTGAGGGGCACTAAAAGGCTCTGCACTCACCCACGTGTGGAGACTAATAGGTGGGTGCAGTCTTAGCCCATCTGGAATTAGGAAAGCTGGGCACTGTGCTTGTAGGTCTTTGTGTCTGCCGTGGACAGGGTGGGTGGGTGGTGGGTGCGTGTTTGCCCGTCTGGGATGGGGAGAGCTGGGCACTGTGCTGGGAGAACTTTGTGTACGCTGTGGACTACTGGGTGGGTGCAGGGAGGGAGACGCTTATGCCTGCGTCGTGGGGCGGGGGATAGGACAGCAGTGCCAGCATGGGCAGTGGTGTCACCCGCAGGCGGTGATGGACCTTCGTTGCACCTAGTTGGGTGCTTTACTAACATGTGATGGGCATGTGCCTTGCCCATCTTGGTCTGGGTCAGCACAATTGTCTTGAGGGTCACCACCAGGCTGTTAGCCAGAATTTGGCGTAATGGTACGATTAGGCAGCCTCAGAGGCATCCATGAATACTGCCCCTGCTGTTTCCTGTCCATTTCCGTGGTGTTTCCATCATTTTCTGAGGTTTCCAGGTTTTCAGGCAACCTTCCCTGTGCAGAGCTTTGGTCCCCTGCAAAAATGCTCGAGTCTCCCATTGACTTCAATGGGGTTTGTTATTCGAAACGAGCACCCGAGTATCGGGAAAAATTCGACTCGAATAACGAGCAAACTAGCTCACAGAGATATAGTAAACTTTGGTAAACGTCCAAAATTAGAAAATTGTCACAGTGAATGTTTGGGCGCTATAAATAAACAAAAAAACTTTATTGAAAATACAACTAATAAAATAGGGTAGCTCAATACGCCCTCAAATACATTGGGCAAAAAGTAATGATCCCAGCCTGATATGTATTTGTAATACAGATGCACAAAAATAAACTGTGTGCTAAAAACGGCCAGGGATTATTAACCCACTCATTGTCTGAATCTTATACTAGATCCCAATATCAGGACTGGAGTAGTGATCTCTCTTTATCACCCCCTGATTCAGACAAGGCTTCCTAGACAGTGCCTCTATCTGTGTGGCTCTGCGGGCTACCACTCAGTAGGCTCAACGCGTTTCTGGGCTCAACTAATTAGCCTACTAGCTATTAGCTACTACGACCCTTCTCAATGCCACATAGAACAAACAAGAGCAGACAGACATAGAATACAGCACGCTCACCACCTCTCACTGTGGCGGCGCCTCCGGCACTAGTGCGGCCATGGCGTAGCCGCCGAACATCACAGGTATATAAGGATGTAGCGCCACCCCTTAGTGCCGACGTCATACCAATCAGCTGTTTGCATTGCCCAACAGAACGGAGCACTAACCAGTAGATGCTCTTACAGGGCATGCAAATGCTGACTCATTGTTTGGTTGAGCGGCTCAAACGTCACAAGAGGACAAACGTCACAAGATGTAACTCCTTGTATCAATGGGACCAATCGGCGGCTATTGTTTTATGTCATAAAATAAAACCAGCAACTTAATGCAACTATTGTTTGGGCACAACACACTTACTATAACCTAAGAAGGAAAATAACAGTTTGGTCTAACTACTATTAGAACGCACTCCAGAGGCATTAATAATATTAATAATAATACATTTAGCAAGACTATACGCGATATAAAATACATATCGCACATATACCGACATAATACCCATAGCAGTATAAGGGCCATAATTAATCCGATCATAAATTAAGCATATTATGAAAGTATATAAGAAGCATTGAATCAATTGTAATGGTAATAAACCAGAGTAACCATCTATTGTCATATCGTAATACCCTGTAAGTCAGCATATAAATGACAAATATAATAAGAGACTACATCAGTGAGACGTCATAAAGACCGGGGTGGACCAAGATTCCCAATTTATGTCTACAACCATGTTAATACCATATTGTGCCACCCTCCTATGACAACACTTAGTATAACGTGCAGCCTCCATATGGTATTGGGTAACAGATGACACAGATGCTAGTATATTCCTTTCATCAAGGTGCGACATCTACTCCCAACTGCATCCCTGGTTTATGTCCCAAGATGATCAATACATGTCAGATGACTATATACCACTACAGAATTAACTGCCAGGGACAAAGATACTGCGGTACAAGTGGTAACAATTGAGATACACCATTACCAATCAGTATAAGGACTTGGGGCCCCCCATTGGCACTTATATAAAACAAGTATATGAAATATGGTCATTTAAACCATCCGGGAGCACCGTTCTCAACCGGAATATCCATTGCGCCTCTTTTTGCAAAAGCCGCCTGTCTAAATCCCCACCTCTGGGGGACAGTCTAATAACTTAAATCCCTTGGAAGTGCAACATGATGCCATCAGATGCATGTGATTCAGTCATATGGCGAGCGATTGGGGTATCAGCACCTTTACGGATATCCCCCAGGTGCTCCCCAATACGCCTCCTAAATTCTCTCGTGGTCTTACCCACATACTGAATTCCACACGCACAAGTTGCCAAATATATCAGACCCGTTGTTTTACAATTAATAAAATTCCTGATATCATATGAGCAACCTGTGCTAGTACTGGTAAAGGTGTTGCCCTTTTTGATGGATTTACAAGCAATGCAATTGCCACATTTGAATGTCCCCTTAGGTGGGTTGGGTAGCCACTGGAGAGGGTGTTGATGGAAGCTGTGCACCAGGTGATTTCTAATGTTACGGCCACGGCGGTATGTAATGGATGGTCTGTCACCCACAAGATGTCCCACATCTGGGACCGCTCTCAGGATACCCCAGAACTCCGAGAGCACATTCTTAACCATCCCATGTGCATCATCAAAATTCCCAATGATTCTGATCATGCCAGGTTCTTCCTCACGTTGTCTCAGATTTAGAAATGGTGTCCTGTCACAGCCTAAAGCATGATGGTAAGCCTGTCTCAGAACTCCAACTGGGTAGTCTCTCCGCTTAAATCTCTGCTGTAGTTCATTTGCTGCCATCCTGAAATCCTGCAGGCCTGAGCAATTGCGTCTTAGGCGCAGATACTGGCCCTTTGGGATGCCCCTTTTAAGCGGTGGAGGATGGTAGCTATCCCAGCTGAGTAGGCTGTTGGTGGCCGTTGTCTTCCTATACAATCGGGTGCCTAGGGTCCCATCCCTGTTCTTAAAGATGGTCAAGTCCAAGAAGGTAATACTTGATGGGTGTATTTCACTTGTAAAATACAGCCCCCAATCATTTTGATTTAATTTGTCAACGAATGTTGCAAAGGAACTCTCATCACCTTGCCACAGGATCAAGACATCGTCGATAAACCTTAACCAGATAATATCCGACGATGTCCATTCTATCAACGTCTCGTCAGACATTATTTCCCATTCCCAACTCCCCAAGTACAGATTGGCGAACGTAGGGGCACAGGGACTCCCCATGGCGACTCCCTTCAACTGGTGATAGTATTTGTTGTTAAACAGGAACGTATTATGTTCCAAAATAAATCTCACCAGTTGAAGGACAAAGTCGCCATGCTGATGCATGTGGGTCCCCCGTTCTTGCAGGTACAAATCTACCACTGCACAGCCCTTATCATGAAGGATAGAACTATAGAGTGCCTCCACATCCAAACTAGCCAGCATTACATCAGAGTCCACCTGAATGACCTCGATCCTTTTGATGACATCCATTGAGTCACGTACATACGAGGGCAAAGCTGTAACAAAAGGCCGCAAGATCCTATCCACATACGTACTGATGGGATGTGTCAGGCTATCAGTACCTGACACAATTGGTCTACCTTTCAGTGGATGCAGACCCTTATGTATTTTGGGTAGACAATAGAAGCATGTTGCTAGAGGATGTGGAGGCATAAGGAAACCAAATTCAGCCTTGCTGATTAATTTTAACCGCAAGGCTTCTGACAGGATGGAATGGAGTTCTCGCCGATCCTGTGGTATAGGGTTAGACGAGAGAGTATGGTAACTCTGGGGGTCTGTTAGAATATTAAGGCACATCTCTGTGTACTGCTGATAGCCTAAGACCACAATATTGCTCCCCTTATCGGAGGGTTTTATCACTATAGAGTGGTGTGATTCAAGCGTCTTCAAGGCCTCCACCTCATCTGATGACATGTTACGTGTACTCCCTTCATGTATCTGCAGCCCCCTAAGTTTATCTGTGACCACTTTCAGGAAAATGTTGCAAGGGGTATTATCTCCTATAGGTGGGTTTTTGGTGGATATAGATTTGAGGTTAGTAAAAGGTCCCTCACCCAAACCTCTATTTCCCTCTTCCCATAACTCCGCTAACATTTGCACATCCGCTAGATCTTCCATCATGATACCCAATGATTCACATTGGGCCCTATCATGGGTTGCAAAAAATTTCTTCCATTTGAGCTTGCGTATGAATAAATGAAGATCTTTGACCCATTCAAATAGATGAAATCTATTGGTGGGAACAAAAGATAAACCCCTTGACAACACTTTCATCTCCATACTATCCAGTGGTCTCTCTGATAGATTAACAATCAGCATTTCGTCAGATGCGGTTTTAACTATGGTCCCTATTTCCTGTTCCGGAGGGGATACCCCGATGTTGACTGAGCGCTTCCTAAAAAACCACCTTGGGGTTGTGAACCTCTTTTTTGTTTACCTTTATATGGTCTCCCACGAAATGCAGTTGTCTGGCCTGTTTATGACTTGGAGGAAGTACTACCCACACTGTCAGATTCTCCTTCTGAGGAGGATGGTTCGGTATCTGCCTCTAATGCCCTACTTGGTTTTTGGCTATAGTCAAAAATATGCCCGTCTCTGAAGTCCGCAGTATCTCTGATGTATTGATAGTGCTTGCGTTCCTTAATCTGACTAGTGAATAGTTCTATTGTTTGCTGTAGTGATTGTTCCTTTCGGGAGAACTCTGGATGACCATTAAATACTTTCACCCCTCGATTAACTCCTTCAAGGCCGAGCTATTCCTTTCATATACTTTTCGCTCCTCCTCTAGGAGAAGGGACATCAGGTGTAACGAAGAATTAATTGACTCTTTTTCCCACCTCAGTAGGAACTCCGGAGAGCGTATATGGGCCACTGGAATCAGGGGGATCCGCAGACCCCTGGGGACAATCTGTAATTTCAAATATGTCTCCAGGGTCTGTATCTCCCACCACCCTCTAATATGGTCCTTATAGGTGTTAGTCAATTGTTTAAAGGACCCATTAATACTTGGAGCACGTGGTTCAGATGGTAGTGTAGCGTCAGAAAAAACTACTTTCGCTTCGTTGTCCCAACCAGACGTGTTAACTCCTCCTGACAAGAAGCCTGCCATCCCACAATCAATAAAAATATAACTGGTAAACTAGCTCACAGAGATATAGTAAACTTTGGTAAACGTCCAAAATTAGGAAAATGTCACAGTGAAAGTGACTTTCGGGGCCTCTGTATGGAGGCCACAGAGGTCATGACTAGCCCTAGCATCCAGCAAGGCAGGGGTCATGCCTGGGTCACATATTCCAGTCAAAACCTACTTTTGATTTCCCTCTCTTATTGGTCACTCCCCTTTGGAGGGAGGGGTTTAGCTCCCATCTTCAGTGTTAGTTCTTCAGCACAAAGTGCATTGCAGCTTCAGTCTTTCAAGGTGACAGTCCATATATTGTTTGCATCTACTGTTTTAGTGCATTTTTTCTGTGAATTTCTAAATTTAGTCTTATACATCTGCACATTTTGCTATCACATGGTGCAGGATGTTTGTATATGTTTTCTGTAAACCTCTCTTTATCACCCCCTGATTCAGACAAGGCACCTAGACAGTGCCTCTGTCTGTGTGGCTCTGCGGGCTACCACTCAGTAGGCTCAACGCTTTTCTGGGCTCAACTAATTAGCCCTCATCAGGAGCTACTCCGACCCTTCTCAATGCCACATAGAACAAACGAATAACGAGCACCCGAGCATTGTAGAGCTCGCTCATCTCTACCGCGTACGCATTAGCGAACAAAAATGTGTACGCAGTAGCGAACAAAAATGCATACGAATTAGCGAACAAAAATACGTACGAATTAGCGTTCCAAATGCATACGAATTAGCGAACAAAAATACGTACGACTTAGCGAACACAAATGCGAACAAAGTGCGTGCGAATTAGTGAACAAAATGCACACGAATTAGCGAACAAAAAAGCGCACGTATTAGCGTGCGACATGCTCACGAATTAGCGAACAAAAATGCGTACGAAGTAGCGTTTAAAATGCGTACGAATTAGCGTGCGAAATGCGTACGAATTAGCAAACAAAACTGTGTACGAATTAGCGTTCAAAATGCGTATGAATTATCGTGCAAAATGGGTACAAATTCGCGTGCAAAATGCGTACGCATTAGCATGCAAATTCGTACGCATTAGCGTACAAATCAACATTACAGTGCGGGGAAGAGACTCAAGCATTGCTCTCGAGTACACTCGGTGTTCGGCCGAACACAGAGCGGACCCAAGCGTAGGCATGCTCGGCCGAATTTGCATGCTCGCTCAACACTAATACCAGTATGCTTCCATGCCCAACCATATCTCATCTTGTATACAGGCTAGAGGCATCCTGACAGGTTACTAGAGTCTCATTTAAATTGTACAGTTGTACCCAATAAATTTATAATTTCACTCTAATATTGTAATCACTTACATATATCAACATTACATTTACACGTAGAAAATTTCATTAGATTCCAACAATTTCTTCTTGGTGTATTATATTACATAGTCATTAATGGTCAAACATCTGATAAAGTATATGCACGGCTTGTGAATTATTTGATCATCTTGTAAAGACTATGGAATCTGCAGCGCTTTACAGACATTATCATTGCTTGCTGTCGCCAATGGAGCTCACAATCTAAGGTCCCTATCAGAATGTCTTTGGCAAGTGGGAGGAAACCAGAGCTCCCCCACGCAAACACAAGGAGCATATAGAAGACCCCATGCAGATGTTGTGCTTGGTTATATTTGAATCTAGGACCCCATTACTGCAAGGCATCAATGCTGACCACCAAGCCATGGTGCTAACACACTGTCGTTGGCAATTGGTGCACTGTGTCTTTGATTGTGGGCACCATTTCTGGCACTGGGGGCTAGCATTGTGACTGCTTGTGAGCTCATGTAAACATGTCCATTTTGGCTTATGAAAAACTTGACCAATCCTCAGGATAGGTCATTATTCTGATAAGTGGGGATTCCAACTCCCGGCAACCCCACCAATCAGGTGCTTGAGGAGGCAACGGCACGTTGGTGAGTGTTGCAGCCTCCTCGCAGCTCACAAAGCAAAACTCCATACATTGTATAGCGGTTGTGCTTGGTATTGCAGCCCAGGCACATTCATTTGACCGATGAACGTGATGTCACTGCAATACTGTGGCCTTTTCAGCCCTAATCAGTGGGCATGCCGCGAGTCAGGCCCTGACCAATTGGATATTGATGACCTATCCTGAAGACAGGTCATCGATATTCCTCTCCTGGAAAACCTCTTTGCTTGACCTTGACGTATGGAGTTCATCTCTCACGCGGTTCTGAGTAGATACTGTATGATAAATTGCTTTGCAGAATGCACAGCTCTGATCATACATCCATTTCTATTATGTAATTTGACCCCAATTGTATCTTGTAGCTCCACATGCAATTGTTTCAAGGCTATAATTTAATCTCAGTTGTGCCGCACAGGCCTAGAATTTGGACTTTCTACCTGATACATTAATATTATACTTTCAATTTACTGACTGGGTAAGTGGATTTCATATAATGTTAGCTTTATTGTTGTCTGAATAAAGAAGAGAATCCAGCTTACCACCACTATAAGGATACAACCACACAGTGTGGTCGTGATACGTTCATGATGTAGTTGTGGGACACATGAACACATGAGTTTAGGGTACTTTTTTGTCTTTGACTATTAATGGTTAATCAAGTGCAGTCTTCACAACTTTCAAAGTGCCAGGTGTGTCTCAGAAACCTATTTTCCCATTGACTTCTATTGGGAAAAGAGATGTTGCATTTCCTAACCGCATCATGACCAGACCACAACTGCGTCATGTGGTTGTAGCCTTATGGAACTTGTGCTTGTGACTAGCCCCTGGCTTGTTGACTCCCTCCTCCTGAGCTCAGGAATACTGTTCACTGGAAAATGTGTAATATTCAAATGTGAATATAATCTTGACCAAATCTCCAAATCCGTTTGTCCAAACAACGCCAAGTAACTCAACTATGCCCAAAAACATAGGAACTGGGATGTAGAAAAATTTTAAATATTTGTGCAGCGACCGGGACCACAGGGGCAATGTGTGAGTGTGGTGGCCTGATGGGTGTAGTACTTGGTACTCACGTTTCTGCAGATCCCTGGGCCGGCGTGCAGTGACGGGATGGAAATAAAGAGGAGTCCCTTTAAATAAATAACTAGACGGGCCCATGTAAACAATGAAGAGGCAATGCGGCCCCTTCAAGCAAATGATCAGTGGGGTTGCCAAGAGTCATAATAGAGGATAAACCATCCATATTCTGATCCTAGAAAACCCCTTTCAGGTGGCATTATTTGCATACTATGAGTAAGCATTGCGTACACTCTTTAGGGAGTATTATTTGGATACTGCATATTATTTATGTCCATATGGCAGTATTCTCTCAAATGGGTTCTCTCACTTCAGTAAGTGGCATTTATCATGTACAGAAAGTTAATACAAGCCACTTACTAATGTATTGTTATTGTCCATATTGCATCCTTTGCTGGCTGGTATAATCACATTATACACTGCTTGTTTCCATGGTTACAGACCACCCTGCAATCCATCAGTGGTGGTTGTGCTTGCACAATATAGGAAAAAGCACCAACCTCTGTGCGCTCCCATGGTCCTGGCTACCAGAGAGGCTGATGCTTTTTCCTATAGCACGACCACCACTGATGGATTACAAGGTGGTCTGTAACCATGAAAATGAATGTATAATGTGATGGAAAAATGAATCCAGCCAGCAAAGAAAGCAATATGAACACTCGCAATAAATTAGTAAGTGGCTTGTATTAACTTTCTCTACAGGATAAATGCCATTTACTGAAGTGAGACAACCCTTTTAAGGACCAACCCAATTTTGGGGTTGTTTTGTTCCCTCAGTGCTTTAAAAAGCCATATCCTCATTATTTTTCTTTCAGCCTAGCCATATGAAGGCTGCTTTTGCAGAGAATGAGTTGTACTTTTTAATGACACCAAGTTATGGTACCTCAGGTGGAATAGGAAAAAAATGCAATTCTGCCTGTGATTTTTGGCTTATTTAATATCCGAGTCTTGTCTCATGGCCTTTTTAAAGGGACTTATAGGATAACTACCTTACATCTGGTTGCATTAGAGGACGAGTTTGCTAAGATCTCCTTTGCATCTCTATGTCACAGAAGTGATATACCACCCAAAGCGCTGTGACCACTGAAACCACTGTGACAGAGCCAGGGACAGAGCAGCGTCGCGACTACGCAAATGTGAGTGAAACTTTTGTTATGTTCAGGGGTACAGGAGAAGACCCTTGGACAACCCTTTTAACTCTATTTTGTGGGTCAATATGATTACATTGATACCAAATTTATGTAGTTTTTGTTATATTTTACTAGTTTAAAAAAAAGAAAGAAAAGAAAAACATTGCTTTGTGTCACCATATTCTGACAACCACAAGTTTTATTCTTCTGTTGATAGAGCCATGTGAAGTCTTGTTTTTTAATGGGGTGAGCGGTTTTATCAGTACCATATTGGGATACATATAACATTTTGATCTTGGGGTACATACGACTTTTTGATCTTGTTTTTTTTTAAGGCTTGGATTTAAGATATCTAAGATCCAAGCTGCTTAGGCGGATATCAGCTGTGTGACACAGTCATGCTTAACTCCTGAGTCTGCTCCATACAATCCCTCGTAACTCAATTTGGTTCAAAGTATAAGAAAACTTAGATTTGCAACAAATCCGAATTTCCTTGCGCTTCGTGGTAACAAATAAGGTTTTCCTAAAAGGCATAAATAACATGTGTTATAAAGCAAAATTAAGTGTAGAGGAGACAAGCCCGGGTATGCTAGATTGCCCATAATGCCGTGCAGCCAGCCAATCCACAGATAGCCATCTCCTGTGATGTCACAGCCCTATAAAACCCTCATCCCTTGTGATCTCTGCCATTGTCCTGTTAGCTGAGCATAGGTAGAGACGGGAAAGCACTTATGCGCTAGGGACAATGTTGATGAAAATTATAAATAGAATATTGTAGAGGGACAGTGCAGGAAGACTGCAGGGAGACAGCAGGGAGAATGCAGGGAGAGTGCAGGGAGAGTGGAGAGAGATTATACATCAGTTTTATTTATTCCTACATTTACTTATTCCTACATCAGCCGTAAACTAAGATATGTAATTCAATACCAATAAGATGGAAGCATTTATTATACCACTGCCAGCATGCCAACCAATACCATCCAGTCTGCACCCCTTAGGGGGCACAGGTCTTAATGATGACCATCCTCATTTTTTGCTGGCTTTACTTCTTCCAAATCATCCTTCAAATTCTCCATGTCCTATAAAAGTCAGCCAGATGCAGAGAAAGGAGGAGCTGGAAGTTTCTGATGACATATTCTCATCGATATTATATGATGTGGATAAGGAGGAAAAGCAGATGGCAGAAGAGGGGCTCCCACCTATGGGGCAGGAGAGCGCTGGTGTTGCAGAAGTGGGTACAGCCTCTGTTTCAAGGTGCACTAAAGGTGCCGCACAGCCATTAACAATAAATACTGACTATGTAGTGCAGTCTTCATTATTAAATGAAAGGCAGCTGTGTGTGTGACTGTACCCTAAGGCAGAGTGGCTTGGGTGTACCTGATTTATAGCAATTGGTGATGATTTACTTTTTAACGAATCAAATTTCCTGTCGAACTTCAGCGAAGCTGCTGAACAGAATTTTTCAAAACTCCGTTCATCTCAACTCATGCTAAATAGGGCACTTTATGGTGTTACTGTATAGGTGATATATGAAAACATTATTTTGGCAGTATACTGTATGGCAGTATTAAATGGGCTGTATATGCAATAGTATGGAAAGTATTATGTAGACATTCTATGGTGGTATTTTTACAGTTTACAAAACTATCTAAAAAATGATATGGGGTGGAAGCCCTGCAAGGAATGCGGCATTATTTTCTTTGAAACTAGCCCTGCTTTTCTGGGACTAGTGACATACAGTAATCGTATCAACAATGCGACATTATGCAGTGTGAGAAAGCTAAGCATTACATTTTCACAGCTGTCATTGGCATCTTCAGGTAGGTTTGAGTCAACATGCAAATAGCCTAATAGCCCTTAGGTTTTGTCTTCAACAGTGAAATTTATTAGCACCGTGTGGTACAAGTTCCTGCTTACAAACTGCATGGTGATGACAATGAGTGGGCATGTTGAATATAGAACTAGTAAGGTTATTGATAATACTGTTACGCTCAAGAAATACATCCAGGCCCCTCTAGAACTATTTCTAGAAGATAATTCCACAGTCTCATTGCTCCTACAGTAAAGAATCCTCTTCTGTGTTGGTGTAGTAACCTTCTTTCCTCTAGACATAGAGGATGTCCCCTTGTCCTGGGTATAAATAGATCATGAGAGATTTCTGTATTGACCTTTGATATATTGAGACAAAGTTATTAGGTATCCCTTCCCCGGACTGAAGTCCATGCCAGCCAGGCTCAGATTGTTGTATTCCAGTTTTCTCGCATAAATTGTAATAAATGTGCTGGGCTACCTGTTCATCTTTTTTTTTTTTATAAAAGTGGCAAGTGGGAAATAAAATCCTCAGTCACAAATTTTTAGACAAGCAGGCTTATGAGAAAATGTGTAACTTTTTTTTGCATTCTTTGCCAGTGGGCCTATGTGCATGCTGACTAGTAATTTGTAAGTTGATACAACTATGTACTTGTCATTTAAAGCTTTGCCCTTTTAGATGCACTCCATCTTATCAGCCTTGGCAGCAACTGACAGTTTAAACATATTGATGACCTGTCCTCTATCCTATCTTTTCTGAAGCCTGCAGTGTGCCCAAACAACAGTTTACAACCACATATGAGGTGTTGCTGTTACCCCTTGTGAAAAAAAATTGATCTGGAACGTATGCAACATTCTATTGGAAGAAATGAAATTTTTTCATTTTCACAACCAAGTGTTTCTAAATTCTATGAAATGCCTGTGGGGTCAAAGCTCTGACTACAGCCCTCCATAAATTCCTTGAGGGGTGTAACTTTTTGGTAGTTTCCAATGTTGGAGTACCTCAGGGTCTCTTCGAATGTGACATGGCACCCAAAAACCATTCAAGCAAAAACTGCTTTGCCAAAAGCTATGGCACACCTTTCCTTCTGAGCCGTGTGCTCTGCCCATATACTAGATTTTGATCACATTTTTAGTTTTTTTTCTGTAAACTGCAGAATTAGGGTAATAAATATTAAGGTTTGTTTTGCTGTGACACCTTGCTGTGATACAGGAACAATGGATTAAAATGGAAAAATCTGCAAAAAAAGGGACATTTGAAATTTCACCTACATTTTCATTTCTTGTGGAATGCCTATTTCTTGTGGAACATCTAAAGGGTTAACAAAGTTGGTAAAATCAGTTTTGAATAATTTGAGGGGTGTAGTGTATAATGGTGTCATTTATGGGTTGTTTATGTAAGCCTCTCAAAGTGACTTCATATTTGAATTGATCCTTACAAAAAGTTAACATTTACTTGAAATTTTGAAAAATTGCTTCTAAAATTCAAAACTTTTTCACATCCTAAAAAATAAATTGACACAAAATGATGTCCAGATAAAGTAGACATATGGTGAATATAGTAACAATTTTATGAGTTATCACTATCTGTTTTAAAAGCATAGCTATTAGAGATGAGCGAGCGCTAAAATGCTCGGGTGCTCGTTATTCGAGACGAACTTTTCCCGATGCTCGGGTGCTCGTTTCGAGTAACGAACCCCATTGAAGTCAATGGGAGACTCGAGCATTTTTGCAGGGGACCAAGGCTCTGCCTAGGGAAGGCTGGGTGAAAACCTTGAAACCTAAGAAAATGATGGAAACACCACGGAAATGGACAGGAAACAGCAGGGGCAGCATGCATGGATGCCTCTGAGGCTGCCTAATCCCACCATTACCCCAAATTCTCCTGCAACAGCCTGGTGGTGACCCTCATGGCAATTGTGCTCACCCAGACCAAGAAAGGCGAGGCACATGCCCATCACATGTTAGGGAAGCACCCAACTAGGTGCAACGAAGGTCCATCACCCATGCCCATGCTGGCACTGCTCTCCTATCCCCAGCCACACGATGCAGGTATAAGCCTGACACAGCATGGCGGTGACACCAACAAGAGACCAAGTTAGATGAGGTAGCAGGTGAGCCATCCAAAAATTTACCCTGACGCAGCATGGCGGTGACAACAGAGTGACCGAGTTAGACTGAGGTAGCAGGAGGTGAAGCACAAATGGTAATTCGAAGGAGGAGGAGCAGGGGTTGGAGGAAGAGGCATAGTAAGTCTGAGAAACCGTGACCGAGGTAGGCCCCTCAATCCTCCAAGTGGGCAGTACATGAGCGGCCCCAGGGTCAGACTCGGTCAGAGTGACCGAGCTACACGACGGTAGCAGGTAGAGCACATAAAAAATTTAGCGTGGCCCTGTATGTGGACGTTGAGGGCTTGTGCATGTAGGTGGGCTGAACTTTTTTTCTGCTTGCGCTCCAACGTCTGCTGTAATGACAGCTGAACGTTGCGCAGGGACACATTGGTGGACAGTGTGGAGGATCATGGAGGCGAAGGGGTGGTTTTCCAGTGGGAGGCGCTCGTGCCGGGGTCCTGGGCTGGGGGTTGACCCGCAGAGGCAGCGAGTGACACAGGGGAAGGAGCAGTGGTGTGACCCGCAGGAGGTGAACGGCCTTGGTTCCATTGAGTGGGGTGTTTAGTACTCATATGCCTGCACATGCTGGTAGTGGTTAGACTAGTAGTGGTGGCACCCCTGCTGATCCTGGTGTGGCACAGGTTGCACACCACAGTACGTCGGTCATCCTCAATTTATTTAAAGAACCTCCAGACTTGCGAACATCTAGGCCTCGCCACGGGAGCTTCACTACATGAAACAGTTGCTGCTGATGCACCAGCTCTTGCCCTGCTGCTCCCTCTGGCCACACCACTGCCTCTTCCAACCTGTTCTGGTGCAGCACTCGCCTCCGCCTCAGAAGCACTGTCTTCACTCGGCTTATCAACCCAGCTTGGGTCAGTCACCTCGTCATCCTCCGATTCCTCAGTCTGCTCCCCCCTCGGACTTCCTGCCCTGACAACAACTTCACCACTGTCTGACAACCGTGTCTCCTCATCGTCCAACACCTCTTTACACACTTCTTCCACTAAGTCAACAATGTCATCATCATCACCCACAGACTGTGACAGTTGGAAAACTTGGGCATCGGGAAAGAGGTCAGCAGCAACCTGAGAAGTGGTTTGTGACTCTGGGAAGGGTCCAGAAAACAGTTACTCAGAGTATGCCGGATGGCATTCCAAATTTTCCTGGGAGGGGGCAGACTGGGGGGAAGGAGGTTGAGGTGGAGGAGCCAGAGGAGTGCTCCCTTGGGTAACGTGGGTGGACTGCGTGGAATACTGACTGGTGAACAAATTACTTGAAGCATTGTCCGCAATCCACGACATCACCTGTTTGCACTGTTGTGGTTTCAACAGTCCTCTACCACGTGTCCCTGTAAGTTGAGACATGAAGCTAGGGAGTGTAGCTCTGCGGTGTTCCCCTGCTCCCTCATCAGCAGGTACTGTCTCACCCCGCCCAGGACCACGGCCTCTGCCCCCTGCAGTAATTGAATGCCCACGCCCTCGACCCTTAGCACTGGGTTTCAACATTTTCTGTATATAAGTGTATTATATAAAAAGAAAATAAAAAAAAATGGGCCTGCTGTGCTGAAACCTGCAAACTTGTTCAATCTGAACAAGTTAATATATAGGTGGATAAGTTACAGCAAAATTACGTATGTTATTACGTACCGTGCAGTATGGAGCAATTACACTGAAACTACTAGATTAGGCAGACTTGGTCTGCTTAAGTGCAACCTAGACAAATGTCGCACAGAGATTTTTGTAATGTAGCTGTGTCAGTGAGAGCAAAAGACCTTTTTTAATTACGTGACGTACAGAATTGGTCACCTGGACAGAAAATACGGATTGTGGATTGTGGTGACTGGACAGCTGAACTGTGACACACAGAATGGTTACACACAGCTGTATGAAATGCATTTGCATCACTGCGATAAAACAACAAAAAAACTATTTTATTTTTTGGTTTTGTTTTTTTTAACGTGACGTGCAGAATATATCAGAGAGCAAACTCAGCCCCTGCTGACTGTGGCTATTTTGACTGCAACCAAGAAAAATGTCGCACTCAGATTTTTGTAATGTAGCTGTATCAGTGAGAGCAAAAGACCTTTTTTAATTACATGATGTACAGTATAGGTTACCTGGACAGAAAATACGGATTGTGGTGACTGGACAGCTGAACTGTAACACACAGAATGGTTCCACACAGCTGTATGAAATGGATTTGTATCACTGAGATAAAACAACAAAAAAACTATTTTTTTTTTTTAACGTGACGTGCAGAATATATCAGAAGCAAACTCAGCCCCTGCTGACTGTGGCTATTTTGACTGCAACCAAGAAAAATGTCGCACTCAGATTTTTGTAATGTAGCTGTATCAGTGAGAGCAAAAGATCTTTCTTAATTACGTGACGTACAGAATTAGTCACCTGGACAGAAAATACGGATTGTGCTTTGTATATAGGTGGATAAGTTAGAGCAAAATTATGTATGTTATTACGTACCGTGCAGTATGGAGCAATTACACTGAAACTATTAGATTAGGCAGACTTGGTCTGCTTAAGTGCAACCCAGACAAATGTCGCACAGAGATTTTTGTAATGTAGCTGTATCAGTGAGAGCAAAAGACCTTTTTTAATTACGTGACGTACAGAATTGGTCACCTGGACAGAAAATACGGATTGTGCTTTGTATATAGGTGGATAAGTTAGAGCAAAATTACGTATGTTATTACGTACCATGCAGTATGGAGCAATTACACTGAAACTATTAGATTAGGCAGACTTGGTCTGCTTAAGTGCAACCCAGACAAATGTCGCACAGAGATTTTTGTAATGTAGCTGTGTCAGTGAGAGCAAAAGACCTTTTTTAATTACGCGACGTACAGAATGGGTCACCTTGACAGAAAATACGGATTGTGGATTGTGGTGACTGGACAGCTGAACTGTGACACACAGAATGGTTCCACACAGCTGTATGAAATGGATTTGTATCCCTGAGATAAAACAACAAAAAAACAAATTTTTTTTTGTTGTTTTTTTTTTTTTTTAACGTGACGTGCAGAATATATCAGAGAGCAAACTCAGCCCCTGCTGACTGAGGCTATTTTGACTGCAACAAAGAAAAATGTTGCACTCAGATTTTTGTAATGTAGCTGTATCAGTGAGAGCAAAAGACCTTTTTTAATTACGTGACGTACAGTATAGGTCACCTGGACAGAAAATACGGATTGTGGTTTGTGGTGAATGGACAGTTGAACTGTGACACACAGAATGGTTCCACACAGCTGTATGAAATGGATTTGTATCACTGAGATAAAACAATAAAAAAAAAATGTTATATATGGTGATAGCTGCACTACTAGTGCCAGCCAGCCCAGGCAGGAGACAAAAAAAATGTCTTGTAGCCCTTAGAAGGGCTGTTGGGTTCTTTTGAGATCACTCCTGCCTAACAGAGAACTAAATCCAGGCCCTAACACTCTCCCTGAAACGCAGCAGATCTGTCCCTAACGACATCCAGGCAGCGACTGAGCCGAGCACCGCGGCCAGTCACTAGTATATTCCAGGGTCACCTGATCTGGCCAGCCAACCCCTGCTATGGACATGTAAGGGCCCCACGTGATGCTGGGTGTACCGGACAGTCTCCTGGCTTGTGGTTGGCTGAGTTTATAGGCGCCAAAAATTCAAAATGCGGGAAATGCCATTTCCTCGAGCATGGCGAGATGCTCGTCCGAGCATCGAGCACTTACGAGTACCCTAATGCTCGAACGAGCACCTCATCTCTAATAGCTATTCAAATTTAGAAAATAGCACATTTTCCCAAATTTACTGTAATTTACTGTAAAAAAGTCAAAATTATCACAAACATTATGTACAACGTGTCATAAAAAAACAATCTCAGAATCACTTAGATAAATAAAAGCTTTCCAAAGTTATTACCACATAAAGCAGGGGTGGGGAGCCTTTTTGCTGCCGAGGGCCATTTGGATATTTGTAACATCGTTCAGAGGCCATACAAAATTCTCAACAAAATTTGTCAAACATATAAGTGATTTAGGGGTAAGTTACAGAAATTGAGCTTCAATTAAAAAAAATCTAGAGGGCTGTATTTTTGCAGCACAATATGTCACTTGTACTATATATATAGTACAGGCACCATTTTGAGAATGTTATATATTTAGTTCTTTATTTGGCACAATGGCAGCCAAGCTAAAGCCTTTGTCCCTTTCTCAGCTTCATATCTGCCCCCTACCTCCATCAGCCTCAGATCAGACCCTCATCAGACTCTCCCCAGCCTCATATCAGGCCTTCATCAGACCGCCAGCCTCAGATCACACCCCCATCAGACCTCCCAACCTCAGATCAGACCCTATAAGACCCCCCAGCCTCAGATTAGCCCCCATCAGACCCCCCCAGTCTCAGATCAGACCTCCATCAGACCCCCCAGACTCAGACCAGACCCCCAGCCTCAAATCAGACCCCTCCAACCTCAGATCAGACCCCCAATAGGCCCTGCCATCTCAGATCAGACCCTCATCTGACCCCCAGCCTCAGATCAGACCCCCTCAGCCTCAGATCAGACCCCATCAGCCCCCCAGCCTCAGATCAGCCCCCATAAGACCCCCCAGCCTCAGATCCCCATCAGGCACCCTCCATTAGTCTTAGATTAGCCCACAGAGTCAGGTCATAGTGCGCGTCTACGTGCACTTCTGGAAGCGGTCATTAGCATTTTCTCAATATGTTCTGACAGGGGGCCGTTTGTGGCCAGCGGGCCGGAGGTTCCCCACCCCTGACATAAAGTGACACATCAGATTAGTCAGATTTGCATAGACTTGTATTTACGTGTAACCTAATACTTCAGCAAAGCTGGTTCTACCTTGGACGGTTTTAGAGCATATTTTAGAGTGAAAAGCAATTTGCAATGGGAGGGGGGAGGGTTAAACAGCTGATAACATGAGATCTAGATATTTTTCACTGATAAGACATATTACAAAGTTTCTTTTGTTCGTTTGTGTTATTGATTTATGCAAAGTTGTGTGAAAAGTTAAGGCTATATTGCACAGGTCAATGATTTGTTCCTCCCTCATTCAGTTCTATACATTATCGGCAGAACAATTGATGAATGAGCGTTGGCTCAATCGTCATGTGATTGGCTGCTTGATTATACAAGCTAAATATCGAGAATGAGCATTTGTAAGTCTTGTTCCCGATAATAGCCCTGAAAACCAGTCAGTGTAATATAGGCTTTAGTGACCATTTAAGGCTAAATTTACTCTTTTCAGCTACAAGTATCTCTGTCTACAGCTTTGCTGCCTTTATCTGTTTTTACATAATTTATTTTTTTCTTTGTAGCTATTTAGTAGTTTTCTATTTTTGTTTATTTTTATTCATCCACATTGCTTTTTTTCCTGCTCCGAACTCTTTTATTTCGATATGGTATATACCTCTCACAATGGAAATTTAGAATATTTGTAAAATTAGCCAATGTCTGTACTGTTGTTTTTGAGGACAGTCAATGAGGTTAAGCTTGCAGTGTCCCACTACAGAGCACAACATTTATTTTCCTGTATAACATACATTTGCTGTATTTTGCATGCACATGGTATTAATAGGCTATATCCACAGCCTCCACTAGATAGGGCTGGTGTCACCCTCTCTATATAGATTTTAGAGACAAGGTAGTTTAGTCTTGGACATCAAAGGAAGCACATGCAAAATGTGGGAGCTGACAGTTTAGTCTGTCTTGGAACAGGTACCAACGAGGCAAGACTTAAAAATAACCTACAAAAGCAAAAAAAGAAAGACAATCTACAAAAGAAAGACATAGAGAGGTGCAGACTCTACAGCCATAGTGTAATGTTATGTAAAGGCTTCCGGCCCTGGACATATTTGGCAGCTTGATCACCTGCACAGAATATATCCACATTCCATACACTGTGGAAGCATACGGCAGTTTGTTCAAAGCTGCACAACTGCTCATCATTGCATTCTGCATTGCTACACTACACCAACATACACAGCTGCACCAAGGGGACCTGCTTTATACCTCAAAACCCCCAACACCAAGGGCACCTCAACTGTCATCAGGCAGGAGAACTGGTGTACCGTTTCTATTACTGCACGAGCCAGGGGAGTGGTGCGCTGCAAGGGCATCCCTAAATTGATCACATTATGCCTTCTGAAATCTCTGTGTTTTTTGGCTCTCTGACAAAACCTCTTAAAGAATGACAAGTGAAAATTAGAGATGAGCGAGCATGCTCGTCCAAGTTTGGTGCTCGTTCGAGTATTACGGTACTCGTAAGTACTCGCTGCTCGGACGAGTATCTCGCCATGCTCGAGGAAATGGCAACTTCAGCATTGTGCATTTTTGGCGCCTATAAACTTAGCCAATCACAAGCCAGGAGACTCTGCGGTACACCCAGCATCACGTGGGGCCCTTATATGTCGATAGCAGGGGTTGGCTGGCCTGATCAGGTGACCCTGGAATATACTAGTGACTGCCCGCGGTGCTCGGCTCAGATGCTGTCTGGATGTCGTTAAAGATAGAGCTGCTGCGTTTCAGGGAGAGTGTTAGGGCCTGCATTTAGTTCTTTGTTAGGCAGCAGTGATCTCAAAAGAACCCAACAGCCCTTCTAAGGGCTACAAGACATTTTTTTTTTGGTCTCCTGGCTGGGCTGGCTGGCTGGCTGGCACTAGTAGTGCAGCTATCGCCATATATAACCCTTTTTTTTATTGTTATATCTCAGTGATACAAATCCATTTCACACAGCTGTGTGGAACCATTCTGTGTGTCACAGTTCAGCTGTCCACTCAACACAAGGTCTTTTGCTCTCACTGATACAGCTAGATTACAAAAATCTCCGTGCAACATTTTTCTGGGTTGCAGTCAAAATAGCCACCATCAGCAGGGGCTGAGTTTGCTCTCTGATAGTTTCTGCAAGTCACGTTAAAAAAAAACAAAATATAAAACAAAATATATAAAAAAAAATATATAAAAAAATAGTTTTTTTGTTGTTTTATCTCAGTGATACAAATCCATTTCACACAGCTGTGTGGAACCATTCTGTGTGTCACAGTTCAGCTGTCCACTCAACACAATCCGTATTTTCTGTCCAGGTGACACATTCTGTACGTCACTTAATTAAAAAAGGTCTTTTGCTCTCACTGATACAGCTAGATTACAAAAATCTCTGTGCAACATTTGTCTGGGTTACAACTAAGCAGACCAAGTCTGCGTAATCTAATAGTTTCCGTGTAATTGCTCCATACGGCACGGTACGTAATAACATACGTAATTTTGATCTAAATTATCCACCTATATATTTACTTGTTCAGATTGAACAAGTTTGTGGGTTTCAGTACAGCAGGCCCATTTATTTTATTTTTTTAATATAATACACTTATATACAGAAAATGTTGAACCCCAGGGCTAAGGGTCGAGGGCGTGGGCATTCAATTACTGCAGGGGGCAGAGGCCGTGGTCCTGGGCAGGGTGAGACAGTACCTGCTGATGAGGGAGCAGAGCTACACTCCCTAGCTTCATGTCTCAACTTACAGGGACACGTGGTAGAGGACTGTTGAAACCACAACAGTGCGAACAGCTGATGTCGTGGATTGCGGACAATGCTTCAAGTAATTTGTCCACTAGTCAGTCTTCCACGCAGTCCACCCACGTTACCCAAGGGAGCACTCCTCTGGCTCCTCCACCTCAACCTCCTTCCCCCCAGTCTGCCCCCTCCCAGGAAAATTTGGAATGCGATCCGGCATACTCTCAGGAACTGTTTTCTGTACCCTTCCCAGAGTCACAAACCACTTCTCAGGTTGCTGCTGACCTCGTTCCCGATGCCCAAGTTTTCCAACTGTCGCAGTCTGTGGGTGATGATGATGATGATGACAATGTTGAATTAGTGGAAGAAGTTTGTAAAGAGGTGTCGGACGATGAGCAGACACGGTTGTCAGACAGTGGTGAAGTTGTTGTCAGGGCAGGAAGTCCGAGGGGGGAGCAGACTGAGGAATCGGAGGATGACGAGGTGACTGACCCAAGCTGGGTTGATAAGCCGAGTGAAGACAGTGCCTCTGAGGCGGAGGCGAGTGCTGCACCAGAACAGGTTGGAAGAGGCAGTGGTGTGGCCAGAGGGAGCAGCAGGGCCAGAGCTGGTGCATCAGCAGCAACTGTTTCACGTAGTGAAGCTCCCGTGGCGAGGCCTAGATGTTCGCAAGTCTGGAGGTTCTTTAATGAAAGTGAGGATGACCGACGGACTGTGGTGTGCAACCTGTGCCACACCAGGATCAGCAGGGGTGCCACCACTACTAGCCTAACCACCACCAGCATGCGCAGGTATATGAGTGCTAAACACCCCACTCAATGGAACCAAGGCCGTTCACCTCCTGCGGGTCCCACCACTGCTCCTTCCCCTGTGTCACTCGCTGCCTCTGCTAGTCAACCCCCTGCCCAGGACCCCGTCATGAGCGCCTTCCGCCGGAAAACCATACCTTCGCCTCCACGATCCTCCACAGCGTCCACCAATGTGTCCCAGCGCAGCGTTCAGCTGTCTTTACAGCAGACGCTGGAGCGCAAGAGGAAATACAGTTCCACCCACCCACATGCCCAAGCCCTCAACGTCCACATCTCCAAATTGCTAAGCCTGGAGATGCTGCCCTATAGGCTGGTAGAGACCGAGGCCTTTCGCAATCTCATGGCGGTGGCTGCCCCTCGGTATTCGGTATGCCCCAGCTGCCACTATTTTTCCCGATGTGCCGTCCCAGCCCTACACCAGCACGTGTCACAGAACATCATCCGTGCCCTGACCAACGCTGTTTCTGAGAAGGTCCACCTAACCACGGACACGTGGACAAGTGCTGCCGGGCAGGGACACTATATCTCACTGACGGCACATTGGGTTAACTTGGTGGAGGCTGGGACCGAGACTGACCCTGGGGCCGCTCACGTACTGCCCACACCGAGGATTGCGGGGCCTACCTCGGTCACGGTCTCTCAGACGTACTATGCCTCCTCCTCCGACCCCTCCTCCTCCTCCACCGAATTACCATCCGTGGGCACGGCGCCTTCAGTCGGTAGCTCTAGGCGCAGCAGCAGTGCCGTGGGTAAGCGCCAGCAGGCGGTGCTCAAACTGCTGAGCTTAGGTGACAAAAGGCACACCGCCCAAGAGCTGTTACAGGGCATCACGGTGCAGACCGCTGTGTGGCTGGCACTGCTGAACCTCAAGCCAGGCATTGTTGTGTGTGACAACGGGCGTAACCTGGTGGCGGCTCTGCAACTCGGCAGACTGACACATGTGCCATGCCTGTCCCACGTGTTCAATCTAATAGTTCAGCGGTTCCTCAAGACATACCCCAATCTGTCTGATTTGCTCACCAAGGTGCGCCGCATCTGTGCGCATTTCCGCAAGTCGACCACAGATGCTGCCACTCTCAGGGCAGCGCAGCGCCGCCTACAACTGCCCGCTCACCGACTGTTGTGAGACGTGCCCACAAGATGGAATTCGACATTAAACATGTTATCCAGAATTTACCAGCAGCGCAGAGCAATTGTAGACTGCCAGATGTCAACTTCCACCAGAACTGGTAGTCAGTTCAGTCAGATTCCTCAAGTCTACAATGAGGAGTGGACGTGGATGTCTGATATCTGCCAGGTGTTGAGCAACTTTGAGGAGTCAACACAGATGGTCAGCGGCGATGCCGCCATTATCAGCCTCACCATGCCGCTGCTTTGCCTGTTGAAAAACTCACTGCACAGCATGAAGTCGGATGCTTGTCACAAGAGACGGTGGAGGAAGATACGTCGCTTGATAGCCAGAGCACCCTCCGGTCTGTTTCTCAGCGTGTATCGGAGGAGGGGGATGAGGATAGGGGGGAGAGGAGGAGAATGTTGGCGAGACAGAAGAGGGTACCAGTGCTCAGTCCTTCTTAACTCTTGAGCGTGTATGGGCTGAAGAGGAGGAGGAGGAGGAGGAAATGGAGAGTCAGGCCAGTGAGGAGAGGGAATTCTTGCGTGTTGGGACTCTGGCGCACATGGCAGACTTCATGTTAGGCTGCCTATCCCGTGACCCTCGTGTTAGAAGCATTTTTTCAAACACCGATTACTAGGTTTTCACTCTCCTGGACCCACGGTACAAGCAGAACCTTTCTACTCTCATCCCTGCAGAGGAAAGGAGTATGAGAGTGAATAGATATCAACAGGCCCTGGTGCACAAGCTGAAACAATCCTTCCCATCTGACGCCACTGGCGGCAGAGGGCATGGTTCTGTGGGCCAAGTAGCGGGGGAGAGGAGGCGAGCAGGCAGCTTGTCCAGCACTGGCAGGGGAACGCTCTCCAAGGCCTTTGCCAGTTTTATGTCACCCCAGCAAGACACTGTCACCTGTCCCCAGTCTAGGGAGAGTAGGTGGGAGCTGTACAGAAAGATGGTAAAGGGAGTACCTAGCTGACCATACCAACGTCCGGACCGATCACTCTGCTCCATACAACTACTGGGTTTCAAAGCTGGACACGTGGCCTGAACTGGCGCTGTACGCCTTGGAGGTGCTGGCCTGCCCTGCCGCTAGCGTGCTGTCAGAGCGGGTATTCAGTGCAGCTGGTGGCGTCATCACCGATAAGCGTACACGCCTGTCAACTGACAGTGCTGACAGGCTGACGCTTATTAAAATGAACAAAGCCTGGATTTCACCAGAATTTAAATCTCCTCCAGGGGAAAGCAGCTAAAGATTTACATTACTTATGTATCCGATTCCTCTTCTCTACTCCTCCTACTCCTCCTCCTTGTCGTCTTTGCCTAACGCTGACCAAAAAAACACCATTTTTTAGAGGTCCAACTGGCACTCTTTTACCACAATTTTTCAGGAGGGCCCCCTACAGGCCCTCTCTCCAAACAATTTTTCCGGAGGTCCACCTACAGGCCCTCTGTCCAAACAATTTTTCCGGAGGTCCACCTACAGGCCCTCTCTTCAAACAATTTTTCCGGAGGTCCACCTACAGGCCCTCTCTCCAAACAATTTTTCCGCAGTGTCATCTACAGACAGTGTAAAACAATGTGTCAGGAGCGTCAAACAGCCAGTTCAAAACAATTTTTCAGGAAGCGCAAGTACCGACATTTAAAAAAAATTTTTTTCGCTGAGGGTAGACTTTATGCACTCCGAAAAGAAAAAAAATTTTGGAGGCTCAACAAAAGCCATTTCACTGCATTCTCAGTCGGACAAAGTCATTGGTGGTGTAACCGCCATGCTGTGTCAGGCTAAATTTTTGGGTGCTTCACCAGCTACCGCGTACTAACTCAGTCACTTTGTTGTCCCCGCCGCCATACAGGGCCACAAAAACTGTTTATGTGGTTCGCCTGCTCCCGCAGTGTCACTTGCTCACTCTGTTGTCATCACCATAGTGGTTTGCACTATAGCAGCCCAAGTCTGCACATTCCCCTTTTTATCTCTAAATGATCTATACTGCATGTCACGTAATAAAATAGGTTCTTTTGCTCTCTGTGATACAAATCCATTTCATAAAATCCTTTCTTTCTCTTTAACTGATCTATACTGAACGTCACTTTTAAAAATACGAAAAAAATTCCTCTCTTTCTCTCTCTCCAAACTATTTTTACGGATAGGTGCCATATACGGTATTAAACTGAGAAGAATACATAGAACACATACCACACTTGATCAATCTCATAGTTGACAACTGTACCGGTTGATGCTAAATTTTTAAGTTGCGGTCCTGCGTTGTCATTCGAACTCCATCCGGCTGTTGTCACCACCACACACGCTAGCCAAGGGGGCACTCCTCTGGCTCTTCCAGCTCAACCTCCTTCCCCCAGCCTGCCCCCCACCTACAGGCCCTCTCTCCAAACAATTTACCCGGGTAGGCGACGTATTAGATATTGTACAGATTTTTTTTTTGGTTTTTCTTTTAATTGCCTCCTGCGATAGTGCGATAGACGGGAATCGAACCCGGGTCAACTGCTTGGGAAGCAGCTATGCTCACCACTTTACCTCCAACAGCCACAGAAACTGATAAGAACAGATACTAAACTTGATGTAAGCCAACATTTCGACAATCGATAACCCGAAACGGGTCCGCCGTCGAACCCGGCGTTCGGCCACCCTGAGCATTTCACATACTCTGACCGAATCTGACCCTGGGGCCGCTCATGTACTGCCCACCTAGAGGATTGCGGGGCCTACCTCGTTCACGGTTTCTTAGAATTACTATGCCACTTTCTCCAACCCCTCCTCCTCCACCTTCGAATTACCATCCGTGCTTCACCTCCTACTACCTCAGTCTAACTCGGTCACTCTGTTGTCACCGCCATGCTGCGTCAGGCTAAATTTTTGGGTGGCTCACCTGCTACCTCATCTAACTTGGTCACTTGTTGGTGTCACCGCCATGCTGTGTCAGGCTTATGCCTGCATCGTGTGGCTGGGGATAGGAGAGCAGTGCCAGCATGGGCATGGGTGATGGACCTTTGTTGCACCTAGTTGGGTGCTTCCTTATATATTCCCACCATGCCAGCCATGGGTTTTACATTAACTAATAACAGGGAAAACAAAAATAAATATTTTACAGGAGGGTCAACCGCAGACACTCCAGAACAATTTTACATGAGGGAGTGTCTCCCCGTCTGCCATCGTGTTCGCTCAGGCTGTCAGTAGGTACACCACCTCTGTCGTTCGCAGAAGCGGCCACTATGAGGAAGGCCACGGCAAGAACATCCCCTTTTCAATTGAGAGCAAGTGTAGAATTGTAGGAGGATGACACTTTTGTTCAGCAGTGGATTCACCTTCCCCTTTATCATTGCCAGACAACAGTTGGTGAAAAAGTAATTGGCAATGATGAAGAAAATGTAACGGTGCAGTGGACTGTCTGTGATGCAAAACCTATATATTCCCACCATGCCAGCCATGGGTTCTACATTAACTAATAACAGAGAAAACAAAAAAAATATTTTACAGGAGGGTCAACCGCAGACACTCCTAAACAATTTTTTAGGAGGGTCAACTTCGGACACTCCAAAACAAATTTTTGGGAGGCTCGCCTACAGACATTTGACTGCTACCTCAATCTAACTTGGTCACTTGTTGGTGTCACTACGCTGTCACCATGAGGTGTCAGGCTTATGCCTGCGTCGTGGGGCAGGGGATAGCACAGCAGTGCCAGCATGAGCAGTGGTGTCACCTGCAGGCGGTGATGGACCTTCGTTGCACCTAGTTGGGTGCTTCCCTAACATGTGATGGGCATGTGCCTCGCCTTTCTTGGTCTGGGTTAGCACAATTGCCATGAGGGTAACCACCAGGCTATTGCCTGAGAATTTGGGGTAATGGTGGGATTAGGCAGCCTCAGAGGCATCCATGCATGCCGCCCCTGCTGTTTCCTGTCCATTTCCGTGGTGTTTCCATCATTTTCTGATGTTTCCAGGTTTTCACCCAGCCTTCCCTAGGCAGAGCCTTGGTCCCCTGCAAAAATGCTCGAGTCTCCCATTGACTTCAATGGGGTTCGTTACTCGAAACGAGCACCCGAGCATCGGGAAAAGTTCGACTCGAATAACGAGCACCCGAGCATTTTAGTGTTCGCTCATCTCTAGTGAAAATGTATTATTTTATGGCAAATTTTTCCCAGGTGTCCACTAACCTGCATCTTTGTTACTCTGTCAGGTCTATTGGTTAATATTAAGTCTAAAAGTATAATCCTTCTTAGATTAGATTCTGCACCAGTTGCAAAAGGTAATGTCATGTTCTAGGTGTCAGCAGAACCCCTGAACATATCCTGAGCATACAAAAAAACTGGCAAACGGATCACAAAAGGCAAAACGAGACTTTATTAAACATGACTAAACATGAAAGACATAATCCTGGACAACAGGCATTGTAATCAGTGGCAGATGGATCACCACTGGACCAAGTGCACTGGTTTGACTTGGGGCCCTTGATCTTCACAGTACCCCAGTACAGGTGACCACACAGATCAGGGCAGATGGCAAACCCCCAGATCAGCAGCATACGTCCTGCAAACAGCCATGCTGGAGAAAGACTCCACAGTTCACACACAGAAGGAAACCTGGTGCACCACCCAAGCGACCAGCATACACAGGAGTTGTCCTATAGCCAGTATGGAAAGTATACCAGTATACACAGCAACACATGTAAACCATGAACTGTCCTGTGATCCAAACACATAGAGTATCGACATTCACAGGCCCACAATCACACACAGAAAGCTGCAGCCAACACACAGCCCCAAGCAACTAGCATTCACCAGAGACAGCCTACAGCCAGTACAGAGAGCTCATGCAGCCAGTCTGCACCGCAACAGCGTCAGGAACTACACTGTGATGCAGACATGGCAGCAAGTGACCCAGTGTGACAGGTAATTATCCTTAGTTATTGACAAAAACCTATTTCTTTTATGAGATACAGGCTTCAGTTTCCCAGTCTATATCTGGGTAGTTAAAGGGAGTCTGTCACCTCATTTTCACCTATATAACTAACAGCACTGCCCCACAAAAGATTGCATACACATCCCACACATACCTGTGTGCACTTTGTGTCTGTATTCCATGTCCAGAAAAAGCACTTTTATTCTGCTAGAAAACAGCTCCCAAATGCCCGGCTCTGCTGCTGCAAGTGCTCAAAGCAAACCAGACTGAAGAGGGGAGGGCTGCTTTAGCTGCTCATATCTTGGAATTGGTAGCAGATAGAAAAATGGTTCTGACCTTCTTTGAAAGCTGGCTTCTTTAAAATGGCAAGCTTTAAAATGATACCAAAATCACAGCATTATATCCAGTATATCAGAAGATATAGCTGTTAGAAATGGAGTAGGGAGAGAAAGCTGTTTTTAAATTAACTTTCAAACCAGGCACTTGGGAGCTGTTTTCCTGCAGAATAAAAGTGTTTTTTCTGGACATGTAATATAGACACAAAGTGCACACAGGTATGCCTGGGATGAGTATGCAATCTTCTGTGGGGCACTGCTGTTAGTTATATAGGTGAAAATGAGGTGACAGACTCCCTTGGTCCCCCTATCATAATGACCTCACTATGATTTGCTGTGTCATCTATTTCTCTTAGCAGATTTTCTGTGGACTTAGATATTTTATTATTGTTTCTCACTCCATTTCTGTCCACAGGGACTCCACATTTCCCTAACTTATGTTTCCCTGTAGTGTCGGCTTTAGACAGGAATTTATATAAATTCAAAGCCCTCTGCCTTTCCAGTTTTTACAATCCATTCTAAACTAACTGTAACCCAGTAAATTAATTACCCAGTCATAGCCATCTTTCAGCCATGGTATTCACACAATGTTGTGGTGGGTGTACTTGTTGGATGCAGAACTATAGAAGCTTACAATATTCAAATATAGAAGCTAAATAGTAGGTAATGTCAACATTTTGGATCTTAAATATTCAGAACATCTTCTATGATGCTTATTCCTGATAATTAGCCTATTTAAAGGTGCTGCCAATCATGGAGTGAAAACATTTCTGATGCAGAACCTAGAATCATTGTTTATGGGCAGCAGATTATCCCATGTAAACTGTAAGAGCAGGACATTTTTTGGGAACAAACTGCATGGGCAAGCAATTATCGGGAACCAATGGTTCATTCCTGATAATTGCCTGCTTATATGGCCTGAGTTTTCATAGCCAGGGTTTGCCCCGAAAGGAAGAAAGGGTGTGCCCTTCCCATCACTTCATGACCAAAGGGAGCATCCGAGTAACAACTACAACCACTATTCTTGCTACTATCACTAATATCTAGTGATGTTCGGGTGCTCTGGCCGAACACTAGGTGGTGCTCGAGTGCTCGGCCGAGCACCGAGTATAATGAAAGTCAATGGGAGAAGACCAGGCACCCCCTGCTTTGCAGAGGGGAGGGTGTCTGGTTGATAGGGAAACGTGAGAAAAAGGTGGAAACACCACAGAAATGGTTAGGGAACAGCATGGGGAGGGTGTTTGGTTCATAGGAAAAGGTCAGAATTGCGAGTTCTCCTCTATCACTCCTTTCACTCGTAAAAGTACGCTAATTAACTGAATTTGTATGCATTAGCGCACAATGCGTAGCATTAGCATACAAATTTGTACGTATTAGCGTACAATGCGTAGCATTAGCATACACATTCGTACGCATTAGAGTACAATGCGTAGCATTAGCATACAAATTCGTACACATTAGCGTACAATGCGTAGCATTAGCATACAAATTCGTACGTATTAGCGTACCATACGTAGCATTAGCATACAAATTCGTACGGATTAGCGTACAATGCGTAGCATTAGCATACAAATTTGTACGCATTAGCGTACCATGCGTAGCATTAGCATACAAATTCGTACGCATTAGCGTACCATGCAGGGGCGTAGCAATAGGGGAAGCAGGGGAAGCAGCTGCTTTGGGGCCCAGACCCACAAGGGGCCCCCTCAGGAGGGAGACTAAAAGATTTTATTGTCAGGCCCCCCTCAACAGTATTATACAATGACATTATATACAGTGACACTATAAGAAACGGATGGAATGGCTGTCAGGCCTTGTCTGGGAGAACTCAATCTTGACTAGCCACAAGAGTGAGGGTTGCATGTGAGTTCGGGGTTGCGAGGAAGTTTCTGGGGGGGCCCCATTCAAAAATTTTCTGTGGGGCCCAGTTAGTTGTAGTTACGCCACTGGTACCATGCGTAGCATTAGCATACAAATTTGTACACATTAGCGTACAAATCAACATGGCTACGGCATTACAGTGAATGCCATTACTCTCCCGCACGTTTATTCGCTGCGTAGCAGCGAACAAACGTGTGGGGAGGAGACTCGAGCATCGCACTCGAGCACACGCGGTGTTCGGCCGAACACCGTGATGTGCTGAGCATACCGATGCTCAAGCGAATATAGTGCTCGGGCGAGCATGCTCGCTCAACACTACTA
The DNA here is from genome assembly GCA_900303285.1 of Rhinella marina. Taxonomy (NCBI): domain Eukaryota; kingdom Metazoa; phylum Chordata; class Amphibia; order Anura; family Bufonidae; genus Rhinella; species Rhinella marina. The sequence goes on along the minus strand of ONZH01000230.1, from coordinate 22,252 downwards.
ATCTCCTCTGGTGCCCTCTCCTTGGCAAGTTGGAGTAGATTTCAGGTGTAAGATGTGCCATGGAGGTCCCACATGCAGTCCAGCTCTTTCCCAGTTATTGTAAAAGTGGCAAAGGTGTCACATTTTTGACATTTGCTACTTTTCTACACCAGAACACTGTCATAGAATGATAATAAATGCTCCCCATTGTTTTCCTACCTAAAATTTACATCCGTACATGGTGACTGACATTTGGTCATCAATTTATAATGTAATGGTTTTATTATGTATTTCAAAAGTTTTTGTATGGATATGTTCAGAGGTGAATAATGTAGCCACAGGGCCTCCGTGAATCTATAACAGGTAGAGTAGATTAGACTAGTTGGTGTGATAAAGACGCAGGTTAAAACTTCATGTCAATATCCTGTCTGGTAAAAATCAAGAATATATATTGTTTTAATTCCCTTCCTTGCACAGCTATGAGATTACAAAGACAACAGAAAGTAAGAGCAGCTCCTTAATCCATAACCTGCTGAGGTCTGCATGCATTGTATTAATAAAGTTCTGGATTCATGACAAATCTGGAGCTTATTCTCACCCAAGGTGCAGAGAACCCTTTCAGGAATGGCCTTCACTGCCTGTAAATGTTTCTCTATGGAACAAAGCAGGGCATTTTTCCATTGTGCCCCAGGCTAACGCTGCTGGCATTTCATGTACTTACTGTATTCACTCTCTTGAACCTCCTGCCAAGACTTGTGGTCACTGTGAATCTTCACTATGTGAGTCCTCATTAGGTCACCAGAACATCCACATTGTCCTGGAGAATATATCTTCAGGTCTTGTAGACTGAATTAGAAGCACAAATAATATTGTCTAAACAAGAAAATGGTCTGTGATTGATGTCTGTCATCCCTTATGACCTGGGAATCATTCCCTGGCTGTGCTCTCCCCAGCAGGCTCGATGCAATTACACAGCGCCTGCTGAGTAGAAGAGCACTCAGGCCGAGGATCATTCCCCAGCCTGACCCTGGCCTGTGCACTCTCTCAGCCCAGCAAGTTTGAAGACATAACTTCATTACGCCTGCTGGGGAGAGCTGTTTATGCTCTGTTAATCGGGGAAACGGGGCTAGCTGAGAATTGCTGTTTTTTATTTAATTAACACCACAGTGGCTTCACTAATGTGAGGTGGCACTAAGAGGGAACACTACAATGTGGGGACATTAAGGGGACAAGGTACTGTGAAGTTGGCACAAAGGGGGATCATTATTGTGTGGGGCACTAAGGGGGCAAAACTACTGTGAAGGGGGCAATAAGGGGGAGCATTACTGTATGGGGGCACTAAAGGGGAGCATTACTGTGTGGGGGTACTGTGAAGGGGGCACTAAGGGGCATAACTACTGTGTGTGGGGCACTAAGTGGGCTTAACTACTGAGTAGGTGGAGGGTTGTATGGTGAGCATAGGTGGTCTTGACTAACCTCGGGAGTGGGGGTTCAGGGCAAGTTGCTTGAGCTGGAAAGGCTTAAAAAATTTGCTATGGAGCCCAGCCTTTTCTAGTTATGTCACAGAATAGGAAAATGATAACTTGGCCAAGAGAATACTTCACCTTGAGAATTTATGTTATGAAGCTGACGCATTAATCACCTTACAAGATAAATAGCAATTCCAAGGCAATCCTTGGAAAAGGGCACATCATGCCTTTGGTCAAAGGTCCTGCATACAGTATCTTGAGTCAAGTTAAACAAAGTTGGAAATTCTACTAGATAAAGACTGAAAATTTGGTCAGTGTGTCCAATGACTGGAAAATGGCCTCAGAATAGGGTTCATCTAAATCAGTTTGAACACAGCAAAGTATTAAGTGTGATGAATTTCTTACCTGGACAACTTTACTGGGAATTTGGAACAAAGACAACAGCTTTCTTGGGAATAATCAGAAGTCTTGATGTATTTTGTAGTGTTGAGCGAGCATGCTCGGCCGAATACGATATTCGGCCGAGCATGGCAGCGCTCGGGACCGCGCGGTGTTCAGTCGAACACCGCATGTGCTTGAGTGCCATGCTCGAGTCCCCTCCCCGCACGCTTCTTGCCAATCAGCGTGCGGGGAGGGGGGGGTACTGGCATTCGCTGTAATGCTATAGCCATGTTGGCTACTGGCATTACAGTGATGGGCTTACCGGGAACGCGTCATCGGGTGCTATACAGCACCCGGTGACATGTGAACCGGCTCAGACTGAGTCCGGGCGAGCTGCTGCAAGGAGGGACAGATAGTGTAGGCATAGAAATTGGCTAGGCATGGCTATTTTTTTTTGTTGAAAAGACCCAAAAGCCCTTTTAAGGGCTATTTTATCTGGCTGCAATATATTATTTTTTTTGGGGGGGGTCAAAAATTGCGCAAGGTTGCCTGACCTAAACACCACCTGCGCAGCGTGTGCATTATAATGTTTCTTTATCCTATATACCTGACATCCGTTGCTATTTTTTCTGCCGCTAATCAAGGCGACATTACCTGCGCTGCGTCTGCTATATAACGTTTGCGCAAGGAGGGACAGATAGTGTAGGGATAGGATTTGGCTAGGCAGGGCTAGTTGTTCTGTTTAAAAGACCCAAAAGCCCTTTTAAGGACTGTTGTTATATCTGGCTGCAATATTTTTTTTCTTTTGGGGCAAAAATAATGAAGTTTGCCTGACCTTAACACCACCTGCACAGCGTGTGCATTATAACGTTTCTGTATCCTATATACCTGACATCCGGTGTCATTTTTTCTGCTGCTAATCAAGGCATTTTTTTGGTTTTGGGGGGTATTATTGTCATTCCGTAAAAGTGGCGTAATACTTGCACAACATCGTTCCCAGCAGCGACTTTGGAGTCCAAGATGAATCCAGACATCCTCCCCATGCTGTTCCCAAACCATTTCAGTGGTGTTTCCACCATTTTCTCACCTTTCCCTATGAACCAGACACCCTTCCCGCTTCAGAGCAGGGGGTGCCTGGTTTAGTGCTCGGGTTCTCCCGTTGGCTTCCATTATGCTCGGGTGCTCGGTTCAGTACTCGAGCACCACCTAATGGTCGACCCGAGCACCCGAGCACTACGGTGCGCGATCAACACTAGTATTTTGTACTTCATGACCAAAAACAAATTCATATTCCATTTAACATTTCTTGGCAGAGCTTCAGAGCCTGTTTATAACATGGGGTGCTTGTAGTTTTGTACCTTGTGTGACCCCAGCAGACTCCTGCACACATTTACCACTACATTTACTGAGCCTCTATGTACACAGATAGTAGTCATATCTGGGCCCTTATGCCTGAAGAGACCAAAGGTCCCTCTGTCTCCTAAAAAGACATCAGTATTATACTAGCAGTTGAGGGTCCTGCTACAGATTTTGCATTGGGTTCCAGGAACTTCAAGTTATGCCTCTGCTGGTATATATGTAACACAGCTATAGGATGGCATCAGTGTGTCTACATCTAGCATGTTGCAATGAATGAAATTTCTTGTCTTATCCAGTACAGGAAAATATGATTACATCATTAGTATAAGGAAGCTTCACTATATTATGTCATTTTATAATAGTTCCCAATAAAAATCTGTAATATTTTTGCATATTGATTGCAGTCAGCTTATGTACTAAGAATCTACACAGTTGAATCACATTATTATGACAACTTCCTCCTTTGACATCAGAGGCGCGTAGCTCATGAAGGAAGTCGCGTCCCGTGAACTGGCTTGGTGGGTATATAAGGTCCCTATAAAAAATGGGCCCTATAAAAAATTTTTTGAATGTGGCACCCCCGGCACCTTCCCCGCAACCCCTTCCTTCTGTGCAGCTTGGGACCTGTCACTGCTGTGGCCAGTCATTGGCCGAAGTGGTCACGTGCCCCTTGTCAAAATATTGATGCAGGGAGACCTGAACCTGCAGAGTCAGTGGTAGAACAATGGAGCTGAAACGCAGCTGCAGGGATCAGGTAAGTATGATCACCACCGTGGGAACGGCAATGCTTGACAGAGCTTGAAAAAAGGCAGACAACCCCTTTTTTAATAGAATATCTTAATGGGTCCCACACAGGAGTGACAGCACCTCAAAACTCAGTCTGCAGTGCTGACTTAGTTTTGGGGTGCTGTCAGTGCAGTGAGCCACCGTGGGAGCTGGTGTAGAGGATGGGAGTGGTAGTGGCCCTGATGTAGTGTTGTAGTGTTACGGTGTCCTACCTCAGACTATCACTCCCCGAGGCCATTGCAGCGAAAGTTATAGCACTGAAGAATGAGGCCAGACCTAAATAAAGAAAGTCCTTTTTTACTAAGTGCAACATAGAATTTTTTGGTGCAATTCTTCTCTGGCACCAGCAAGGATATGGATGCAGTTTGGTTGGTGATAATGCTGCACTTAGGTGATACTGGCCTAGTGGTATTCTGATGATGGGTGGCTTAGCTGTATCCCCTCACTTCACAGCAGTGTCTATAGAAGATGAATTTAGCAGTTCACTCTGATGTCTTTATCTTCTCAATGCTTTACTTGAAACAAGTTACTGATGGTTATCTCTGGAAAATCCTTTGTAGGGGCATGAGCACTGCAGGGTGTGTCCTCTCCTCTCTCGTCTCTGGAAGGGGACTCTCTTTTCTTGGCAGGAAGCAGGACCAACCCACTCCTACCAAGAAGGAAGGAACAGAGTGGTCCTTCCTTGCTGGTAGTAATAGCCAGGAAACAAACTGTGAAATACAATGCATAACAATAAACAATTTGTACTACCTCCAGGTGTGGGGTACTACACCAGCAGCACTTTCAGGCAGTGGTGTAACTATAGGGGTTGCAGAGGTAGCAGTCGCTACCGGGCCCAGGAGTCTGAGGGGGCCCAAAGACCCCTGTGCCACATGGCATAAGGGGGGTGCCATTTCAATTTTTGCCTCAGTCAGCACGAAAGGTATGTGCTTACCTGTCCCTGGCCACAATGCACTGAGGAAAGGGGGGCCCAACTTGAACTCTTGCACCAGGGCCCATAAGCCTTTAGCTATGCCTTTGCTTTCAGGCCAGTGGGCACTATTCATGTGTCCATACCCACCAGTGTCCCCTACCTCTGACTGAGCCCCCTCTTCTCCCTCTCCTTTCCCGCTTCACTCCACTTCTTTTGTTTCCTACAAGTCAGTGACAGAGACAGTAACTTGCTGTCCTGACCTTCACAATCATTTCAGTCCTCAGCGATTCAGCTCCCTGATGCGCAGACTCTGGCCCCACTCTGGATGCACTGGGTGACTGCATGCTGCTGCTGCGCTCCTCTTCCGGTCCTAAACTGTTTACGGATGTAAAAGGGAATATTAATTATTGGTATTTTGGGATGTACCAATAATTAATATCCATAAATAGGCGTACACCCCGCTTCCGCTAGTTCCGCCTATTTATACCTAAGTAAACACCTATTGCCTTTCACACGACCTAAAGGGGACTCAAAATACACGTTACAAAACAATAAACACTGCACACTGTATTATAAATAAGAACAATATTATTTATTAACAATACAGTACAACAAAACCTAACTACACTGCACAATCCCGTTTAACTCCACCCGCGTTACTAACTAAACAATACACACTCACACACACACATGTAGCAGCCCTCCCCAACCTAATCTATATTACTGTCCCTGGGAACAAAGGGTTAAAAGCAATCAGGGGATAAACCGTATGGTTTTATGGGACAACAGGGAGGTTCAGGGGTTGCAGCAGGGCAGGGGTACACCAGGGGTAGTTCAGAGGTATGGACAGGAATGGTAGGGCAAGGGTTAAATATGAGGGAAGCAAGGCAGGGGTCTGGATTGCAGGGGTTGTGGAGCAGGGGTTAATGCAGGGCAGGGGTACACCAGGGGTAGTTCAGAGGTATGGACAGGAATGGTAGGGCAAGGGTTAAATATGAGGGAAGCAAGGCAGGGGTCTGGATTGCAGGGGTTGTGGAGCAGGGGTTAATGCAGGGCAGGGGTTACAGGGAAAGCATTGGTGGTTCAGGGGTATGGGCAGGAGCAAGGCAAGGCAGGGGTAAACACCAGGGGTTGCAGGGGACACAAGGGGTTAATTTGCAGGGCAATCAGGGGTTAATCAGGGGTTAACAGGGGTTGCAGGGATACTTAGTCCAATGCTCGTCTCTAGGGGTGTCCAGGGGATGATCCAGCTCGTTGTCCAGGGGATGATTCTTGTAGGGGCTCTTCTTGCTGGGGAGGCACGGCTCAACTGAAGAGCGCAGCGCGATCGGGTTATTTAAACCCGGTCGCGCTCGCTCCCGTGCTCCCGCGCTGCCGGCGAGCGAGCACGCCGGCAGCATGTGCACTAGTGCCGGCGCGGTGCTATGACGTCACCGCGCCGGCCCGCGCTGTTTCCCGGGCGGAGGATCTCTTTGATCCTCCGACTGGGGAGCGCTTTGTATCTCCGGCGCTTGTAATTACAAGCGCCGGAAGTACGCGCCATGCAGAGACAGGGAAACCTATTGTTTCCCTGTCCTGTTAATTGCCCCCAGCAGCGCTGAGGGTAATTAACAGAAGGGACAGAAGATCATATCGATCTTCTGTCCCTTTGAAGTACCTGGGACTGGACTAATTAGTCCAGTCCCATGTCTCCAGCTATCCCCAGCAGATGGGCCATTGTCCCTCTGCTGGGGACTATGGACGGGGGGCACCCTAGTTGTGACATGTATATAGATACATGTACATAACTGGGGATCATGTACATGCATCTATATACTACTGGAGGATATTAGGGGTATATATATGGCATAAAAAGGGGGCAATATATAAACAGGGGACATTATATATATCTGGGGCATAAACAGGGGCCATATTTTATACAGGGGCAATTATATAAATATATATATATATAGACATAGGTGCATGCTAATGGGGCACATGCACACATATCTATATATACACAGTTAGAGCACCTGGTGGATATCCACATCCACCAGGGCTACAGGCATATGTAGCCATGGGGCCACAGACCCTTAATTTGGGGCCACCCATATATGCATATACATATGGGTATATGCATATATTATAGGCGGCACCCACACTTCCTTCTACAACGGACAGGGTGGGTGCTGCATAGGTAGAGGACTTCATAGCGTTGGCTAGCATCATGATGTTCTTTACCAGCGTCAGGTCTTCCTGAGTTCTTTCACTTGCTAGCACAGAGGTGGACTCAGAGTGCCTACCAGTGCCACTGTAAGGTTTATGTGCCGGTCCTGGGCCCTAAAAGTATTAGCACTATAAGACGTAGTCTACGATGTTTAAGGGGTCATGCCCCCTTCCTCACGCATGTGCTGTATTGATCCTGTAGGTTTAAATCACTCACCAATCACAAAAATACACAATACAACCAATTACTTTTTACAAATAATAATTTTTTGCAGTTGTATTAGCTATGCAATAAGATTTATTATATTTCCATATTAGGTCTTCTTTTTCTCCAGAAAAAAAATCAATGTTCAAAATGTGAGCAAATTGCCTGCTTGGAATCGCACATCGTGTATATAACCAGGCGAGTTTCAACACTGAGAAACACTGACAATTTGGACAAGAGGTTGCTGCTCACTGAGCAAGCACACTAGCAGGGGACCAGGAGAGCAGGGCAGGTCAGACAGGTCCTGGTAGTGAGAGAGACTCAGTTATTAGTGGTACAGATAGGGCGATCTGTCACAAAGACCGGGATCTCCGAACGGTGTCTTGTCTTCCTGGCACTCGAGTTCGACACATCGCGGATCAGGTTGACAGATTACTGGGAGGAACTGGAGAAGATCCAGCAAAAATGGTCCATATCGGAACCAATGACAAAGTTAGAGGTAGGTGGAGCCTTAAAAATGATTTTAGGGATTTAGATCATAAGCTTAGGGCAAGGACCTCAAAGGTAGTGTTTTCCGAAATACTACCTGTACCATTAGCCACACAATAAAGGCAGCGGGAGATTAGGGAGGTAAACTTCTCTGTTGGCTACAGGTTCTACCGTAGGGATGGGCTGCACTTCAATGGAGAAGGGGCAGCTGTGTTGGGGGAGAAGATGGCTAGAAGGTTGGAGGAGTGTTTAAACTAGGGACTGGGGGGAGGGTAATTACGTTATAGGAGGGGAAAATAGTGCAGATAGAGAGCTGGGATGAGTTAATGGAACTGGGGGAGGAATGGAAGGAGGGACTAGAACAGTTCAGAAGGAAAGGTGTAGGGTAAAAAATATACATAAACCTCTTAATTGTGTGTACACTAATGCCAGAAGCCTAACTAATAAAACTGGTGAACTGGAATTAGTGATGTGTGAAGAGGACTACGACATAGTGGGAATAACTGAGACATGGCTGGATGATAGCTATGACTGTATGACTGGGCAGTTAACGTACAGGCAGGGGCGTACATAGAAATTTGGCCCCATAGCAAGAATCTGAATGGGGCCCCTAACCACGGATTATACTGTGTATTATACAGCATGGTGTACGGACTATACTGTATATTATACAGCATGGTGTACGGATTATACTGTGTATTATATAGCATGGTGTATGGACTATACTGTATATTATACAGCATGGTGTATGGATTATACTGTGTATTATACAGCATGGTGTACGGATTATACTGTATACTATACAGCATGGTGTACGGATTATACTGTATATTATACAGCATGGAGTACGGATTATACTGTTTATTATACTGTATGGTGTACGGATTATACTGTGTATTATACAGCATGGTATACGGACTATACTGTATATTATACAGCATGGTGTATGGATTATACTGTATACTATACAGCATGGTGTACGGACTATACTGTATCTTATACAGCATGGTGTACGGACTATACTGTATACTGTACAGCATGGTGTACGGATTATACTGTGTATTATACAGCATGGTGTACTGATTATACTGTATATTATACAGCATGGAGTACGGATTATACTGTATATTATACAGCATGGTGTACGGATTATACTGTATACTATACAGCATGGAGTACGGATTATACTGTGTATTATACAGCATGGTGTACGGATTATACTGTATACTATACAGCATGGTGTACGGATTATATTGTATATTATACAGCATGGTGTACGGATTATACTGTATGTTATACAGCATGGTGTACGGATTATACTGTGTATTATACAGCATAGTGTACGGACTATACTGTATATTATACAGCATGGTGTACGGATTATACTGTGTATTATACAGCATGGTGTACGGACTATACTGTATATTATACAGCATGGTGTACGGATTATACTGTATATTATACAGCATGGAGTACGGATTACACTGTATATTAAACAGCATGCAGTATGGATTATACTGTGTATTATACAGCATGGTGTACGGATTATACTGTGTATTATACAGCATGGTGTACGGATTATACTGTATACTATACAGCATAGAGTATGGATTATACTGTATATTATACAGCATGGTGTGCGGATTATACTGTATATTATACAGCATGGTGTATGGATTATACTGTATACTATACAGCATGGTGTATGGATTATACTGTATACTATACAGCATGGTGTACAGATTATACTGTATATTATACAGCATGGTGTATGGATTATACTGTATATTATACAGCATGGAGTACGGATTATACTGTATATTATACAGCATGGAGTACGGATTATACTGTATACTATACAGCATGGTGTATGGATTATACTGTATATTATACAGCATGGTGTACGGATTATACTGTGTATTATACAGCATGGTGTACGGATTATACTGTGTATTATACAGCATGGTGTACGGATTATACTGTGTATTATACAGCATGGTATACGGACTATACTGTATATTATACAGCATGGTGTACGGACTATACTGTATATTATACAGCATGGTGTACGGACTATACTGTATACTATACAGCATGGTGTACGGACTATACTGTATACTATACAGCATGGTGTATGGATTATACTGTATACTATACAGCATGGTGTACGGATTATACTGTATACTATACAGCATGGTGTACGGATTATACTGTGTATTATACAGCATGGTGTACGGACTATACTGTGTATTATACAGCATGGTGTACGGATTATACTGTATATTATACAGCATGGAGTACAGATTATACTGTATATTATACAGCATGGAGTACGGATTATACTGTGTATTATACAGCATGGTGTATGGATTATACTGTGTATTATACAGCATGGTGTACAGATTATACTGTATACTATACAGCATAGAGTATGGATTATACTGTATATTATACAGCATGGTGTGCGGATTATACTGTATATTATACAGCATGGTGTATGGATTATACTGTATACTATACAGCATGGTGTACGGATTATACTGTATACTATACAGCATGGTGTACAGATTATACTGTATATTATACAGTATGGTGTATGGATTATACTGTATATTATAGATTATGGTGTACGGATTATACTGTACATTGTAGAGCATGGTACAATAATATATACTGTACAACAAATGCATGGCAGTTACACCATGCCGGACAATATAACCCCTGCGCCACGCTGTACAATATACAGTATATACACAGTAGAGGTATAATGTATATTGTCTGGCACAGTGTATGCATATACCCACACACATACATACACACATATATACATACACACATACATACACACACATAACACATAAAAACTTACAGTTACTTGTCCCTTGTCCTGACGCCACTCTGGAGGGGTCTGGGCCTTGGTCTTCTTTCCCCTCTTGCCGCGCTGCACAGGTCCTTCCCTGTCCAGTAGCAGCAGCATGGCATGAGGGAGGAGGCGGGGCCAGCTGGGAGCGCACAGGAACGTCCGGGTCGCGGAGGTGAGCAGGCCAGGAGAGGCCCGGAGCGCAGGGACGGAACGCATCTTAATGATGCAGAGTAGGCGGCGGAGCCTCCTGTGCGCTCCGGGCCCCCCTGTGCCGGGGGCCCCATATCAGTGGCGTGGTCTGCCTATATGGACGGTACGCCACTGCGTACAGGGTTACAGTCTTTTTAGAAAGGATCGTCAAAACCAGAGAGGGGGTCTGCCTGTATGTAAAGTCCTGTCTAAAGCCAACACTTTGGGAACATATAAGGGATGGACAGGAACAGGTGGACAGGTGGAGTCACTGTGGGTAGAAATACATTGAGACAAAAACAATAATAAAATACTAATAGGAGTTTATTATAAGCCACCTAATATACCAGAGTCCACAGAAAATCTACTACTAAACGAAATAGACAAGGCAGCAGATCATAATGACGTCGTTATTATGGGGGACTTCAACTACCCAGATATACTCGCAGCGAATAAACATGCGGGAGGGTAATGGCATTCACTATAATGCCGTAGCCATGTTGATTTGTACGCTAATACTATGCATTGTATGCTAATGCATACGATTTTGTATTCTATTGCTACGCAATGTACGCTAATGCGTACAAATTTGGATGCTAATGCTACGCATTGTGCGCTAATGCGTATGAATTCAGTTAATTAGCGTACTTTTACGAGTGAAAGGAGTGAAAGAGGAAAAGTCGCGATTCTGACCTTTTCCTATGAACCAGACACCCTCCCCATGCTGTTCCCTAACCATTTATGTGGTGTTTCCACCATTTTCTCACGTTTCCCTATCAACCAGATACCCTCCCCTCTGCAGAGCAGGAGGTGCCTGGTCTTCTCCCATTGACTTCCATTATACTCTAACCCTAAAATGTTCTTTAATTATATAAATGGTAAAAAGTATAAACCTGAAGGTGTCGGCCCCTTACAGAGTAATGAGGGGGGAGTTGCAGAGAGCGATGAGGAGAAAGCAAAGCTATTCAATATTTTGTTCTCCATTGTATTCACTGAGGAAAATAAACTGTCAGATGAAATACAGAATGTAAAAGTAAATTCCCCATTAACCCCTTAATGACCGGGCCATTGTGCACCTTTGTGACCAGGCTTATTTTTGAAAATCTGACATGTATCACTCTATGTGGTAATAACTTTGGAACACTTTTACTTATCCAAGCCATTCTGAGATTGTCTTCTCATGACACATTGTACTTCATGACAGTCATAAATTTGAGTCAATATATGTCACCTTTATTTATGAAAAAATCCCAACTTTACCAAAAATTTTGAAAAATTCACAATTTCTCTGCTTTTAAAATTGAAAGTGATGCCTCATAAAATATTTATGATTTAACATTCCCCATATGTCTACTTTATTTTTTCATCATTTTGTAAATGTCATTTAATTTTTTTGGGACATTAGAAGGCTTAGAATTTTAGAGGAAATTCTTAAAATTTTTTTAAAAATTTCCAAAACCCACTTTTTAAGGACCAGTTCAGGTCTGAAGTCACTTTGTGGGGCTTACATAGTAGAACATCCCCATAAATGATCCCATTTTGGAAACTACACCCCTCAAGTTACCTAACACTGATTTTATAAACTTTGTTAACCCTTTAGGTATTCCACAACAATTAAAGGAAAATGGAGATGAAATTTAGTGTTGAGTGAGCATGCTCGGCGCAATGTAATGAAGAGGCTCCGCTGCTGAGGAGAAGAAGCCTGAGGAGGAGAAGGTAAGTGGTTTGTGTTTGTTTGTTTGTTTGTTTTCTATTTTTCATGATCGTGAATGCAGAGGACTACGTCGGATTCGTTGGATTACGTCAGACCAGCTTTTTTATTATTTTTTTTAAATGGTCAAACAGGGGTCTGGGGGAATATTTATTTCAATAAAATATTTTATAAGTGTGTGTTTTTTTTTTTTTCCACACTGCAGTTTTAGTAATCACGGCTATCTACAGACTGCCCTGATTACTAATACTGGGCTTAGTGCTTGCTGGTATGGCCAGCACTAACCCCAACATCTATTACCTCGGCACCCACCGCCACCAGGGGTGTCGGGAAGAGCCGGGTACCCGCAGGACTGGACCTTCTAAATTGAGGGTCCGGTTCTTGGGCAGCGGCAGGCTGTTACTGTTAGGCTTGGAAGGGCCAATAACCATGTCCCTTCCCACCCTGGTAGTGCCAGGCTGGCACTGCTGGTTGTATCTGACTGGAGAAGGAAAAAAAGGGGGACCCAACGCCATTTTTTTTTAAATTATTTAATTATTTTTGAATAAAATTTGGTGGCGCTGTGGTAAAACTTACCACTCTGCGCGCCGTCTTCCTGCTGGATGGGAGGAGGGAGCTGCCAGAGAAGGTAAGTAGTGTCTCTGTGTGTCTGTCTTTGTACTTTTTTTAAAAATTTTGGTGTAAACCGAGCGGGGGGTGCCTGATTTACTCCCATAGACTTCAATTATGCTCGGGTGCTCGGCTGACCACTCGAGCACCCCTGAGGTGCTCGATCATCACTAATGAAATTTCTAAATTTCACTTTTTTGGCAGATTTACCATTTTAGTCCATTTGTTCTTTAATAAATCTAAAGTTAACAGCCAAACAAAACTCAAATATTTATTACCCTGATTCTGCGGTTTACAGAAACACCCCACATGTGGTGGTAAACTGCTGTATGGGCGCATGGCAGGGCACAGAAGGAAAGGAGTGCCTGGTTTTTGGAAGGCAGATTTTGCTGGACTGGTTTTTAGACACCATGTCCCATTTGAAGCCCCCCCAGATGCACCTTATAGTACAAACAATCAAAAAGTGACCTCATTTTGGAAACTATGGGAAAAGATGACAGTTTTATTGGTACTATTTTGTGGTACATATGTTTTTAATCGCTCTATATTATTTTTTTTGGGAGGCAAGGTAACCGAAGAATGGATGTTTTGGCACTGTATTTATTTTTTGTTTCCCTACGGACCGCGGCATGGAAGGGGTTAAACGGCCAACATCACTGCCAGCGGCCAGATGTCGGCCGTTACATTAGATTGTCAGCTGTATGTTACAGCTGACGATCTAATACCGCTCTGCCATCCTGAAAATGGGGGGTGATTGAAAGGGAGGGGGGAGTTAATTACTTACAGACGACGCTGCTGCTGCAGGAGGGCGGGGAGTGGAGTCCGTTTGGCCATTCTGAAATATTAAAACATAGCAGTGCAGCCCAATGTCCTCAGGTACATCGGCGCTGCGCTGCTAAACTCTGCGATTGGTCAGTCAAATCTGACTGACCAATCACAGGGGTTCTAAGGCAGGGACCACTGTGATTGGTCCCCTGCCGGGTGCATGGACAGCTCTGCTGTCTGTGACACCAGTTTACAAGCAAGTGTCACCGCAAGTGTACTACCACCACATCATGACGTACATAGTACGTCACTCGTCACTAAGGGGTTAAAAGTGTCCTGTCTGACCCAGGAAGAAGTACAGCAGTGTCTTAAAAGACTAAAATAGACAAATCGCTATGACCAGATGGCATACACCCCTAAGAGAATTAAGTAAGGTCATAGCCAGACCCTTATTTCTGATATTTAAGGACTCTATACTGACAGAGGTGTTCTACAGGATTGGGGCATAGCAAATGTGGTGCCAATATTCAAAAAGGGTCCAAAAACGGAGCCTGGAAACTATAGGACGGTAAGTTTAACATCTGTTGTGGTTAAACTGTTTGAAGGTTTTGTAAGAGATCCTATCTTGGAGTACCTCAATTAAAATAAGCAAATAACGCCATATTAGCATGGCTTCTTGTCCAACTAATTGAATCAGTTTCTATGAGGAGGTAAGTTCTAGACTTGACCGCGGCGAATCAATGGATGTCGTATATCTGGACTTCTCCAAAGCATTTGACACTGTACCACATAAAAGGTTAGTATATAAATCTCTTGACGCTGAAAAAGCGTTCGACAGGGTGCACTGGGGATAATTGGGCATGGTTCTTCAGAAGTTCAGCTTCTGTGGACCCATCCTCTCTGCTATCCTGGCCCTGTATACTACACCATTGGCTAAATTGCTGGCCTCTGGCTTCATGTCTGATTCGTTCCGAATTTCTAACGGCACGAGGCAGGGGTGCCCATTGTCACCTTTAATTTTCGCATTGGTCATGGAACCCCTAGCGGAATCCATCCGTTGTGACTCGCGGATTTCTGGTATAAATGTAAGAGACCATTCTCACATCATCGGTCTATATGCAGATGACGTTATTCTCATTCTCACCAACCCTGAAGCATCTTTAGAGGCTGCACTATCCATTATTGACAGCTTCTCAAGCTGTTCATATTACAAGTTGAATGCTTCAAAAACGAATGTGTTATCCATCAGTTTGTCGGATGAAGCCAGGGGCCAGCTACAGTCCCGATACCCCTTTCAATGGTCTACAAAGTCTATTTAATATCTGGGGATTAAGTTGGTCAGCACCGTATCGGATACCTTATCCATTAACATTTCTAATTTACGTTCAGATTTGAAAAAAGATTATGTAAATATGTCCAAAGTCAATCTTTCCTGGGTTGCTTGCATAAATGCTGCTAAAATGTTGTCTTTACCAAAGATATTATATTGTTTCAGGTGTCTTCCTCTGATAATTTCTACAAAGCAGATTGCACTGCTTAAGTCGGATCTCATGTCCTTCATTTGGGGCACTAAAAGCCCGAGAGTAGTTAAATCCGCTCTACACCCTCCAATCCGCTTGGGGGGATTAGGGGTTCCAGATATTTATAAATACTATCTGGCAAGTCTTGCTGAACAGGCGTTGGAATGGTGGTCTCCGTGTGCGCCTTAAAAATGGATACAAATAGAGGAGTCGTATACTAAAAGTTTGTCCCTGAAGGCACTCCTTGCAGCACGTATTATAAGACACTTCCCCTATGAGCCCCCTCTTGCAACCATGCAGGCCACTTGGTTCGCTTGGTCCAAGCTTGTAGACTCCAAGTCTTATTTCCATCTTCCCATTACCCAGCTACCTCTTAGGGCCTTGGAATACCATTCCACTAATATCCCTGTCTGAGTGGATAGCAAAAGGCATTCATTCTGTTGGTTGCCTGTATGACAACTCCTCTATAGTGGATTTTGCTACACTCCATACTAAATACTATTTGCCCAATAGAGTGTTTTATCAATATTTGCAAGTATGGCACCTTTTAAACTCGGTCCATATCCCACCGCCACAGTCTCCAGGAGTCAAGTCAATCATAGCGTTTCTAAATGGTAGGCCATCTCAGAGACCCAAAATCTCTACCTTGTACCTTATCTCTTTAAATCTGAGCTCGGACGCTAAACAAGCTTATATGGTGAGATGGGAGCAGGAACTAGAGAAATCCTTTTCTGTAACCCAATGGCGCCAGGCAATGCTTTGTTCATTTCGCTGTTCTAAATGTATAAATCATATTGAACAAGCTAGGAAAACACAGCTTCGCTGGTACTTGACGCCCAACAGCCTTGCCCATCTGGTTCCTGATTATTCACCCTTGTGTTGGAGAGGCATTGGTTCTCCTCTACATATGTGGTGGTCATGTCCCTCTGTTAGAGGTTTTTGGCCTAAAATAGTTGACATGATTGTAGCTTGTCCAGAACTTTTTGTGTTAGGTATAGGCTTGGCATCCCTTCCTGCCAATAGTAGATGGGTTATTTTTTCATATCCTGTCAGCAGCAAGGAACGTCATAGCTAGGCAGTGGAAGCACAGACGACTTGAAGGCATTGTATTGCTTTGCTTTATTTTGTGTTTATGTTGCTCGTGTACATGTTGTACTCTCTTTCATAAAAAATCCTCAATAAAAATTATTGAAAGTTAGTTTATAAAATGAGAATGCTTGGACTGGGAGAAAATGTCTGTATGTGGGTAAGTAACTGGCTCAGTGATAGAAAACAAATGGTGGTTATTAATGGTACACACTCATATTGGGTCACCGTCACAAGTGGAGTACCAAAGGGTCAGTATTGGGCCCTATTCTCTTCAATATATTTATTAATGATCTTGTAGAAGGCTTGCACAGTAAAATATCAATTTTTGCAGATGACACTAAGGCTACTTTCACACTAGCGTTTTAAAATTCCGGTATTGAGTTCTGTCATAGGGGCTCAATACCAGAATAAAACGCTTCAGTTTTGTCCCCATTCATTGTCAATGGGGACAAAACTGAACTGAAGACAACGGAATGCTCCTGAAAGCATTCCGTTCCGTCTTCAGACCGGAGAACAAACCGCAGCATGCTGCGGTTTGCTCTCCGGCCCAGACATCCGCACCAAGACGGATCCGGAATGACCCCCAATGCAAGTCAATGGGGGTGGATCCGTCTGGTGTGACCACAATGGTAACCGGATCCGCCCTCCATTGACTTTCAATGGAGTTCATGACGGATCCGGCTACACATACACATATACAGACATAGACATACACATAAACATACACAGACATATACACATACAAATACACATACATACTTACATGCTCCCCGGCAGGTCTTCAGAGCGTCGGAGGGACAGGACGGCGCGCACAGGTGACAATTCCACCAAGGCGCCCAGCAGAGGGCGCTGTGGGGAATCGTCACCTGTGCGAGCCGTCCTGTCCCTCCGACGCTCTGAAGACCTGCCGGGAGCATGTAAGTATGTATCTGTATTTGTCTGTGTATATGTGTGTGTATGTTTATGTGTATGTATGTACTGTGTGACATGTGTGGGGCCGGAGCGCGGTTCCGGCTCCACACATGTCACTGCGGCAGGCCTGATCCGGCACACCCTTCACCTGCCGGATCAGGCCTGCCGCTAGTGTGAAAGTAGCCTAAACTATGTAAAGTAATTAACACAGAAGAGGACCGTACACTGCTACAGATGGATCTGGATAGATTGGATGCTTGTAATGCTGGCGTCTTTGGATCTTGCTCATATAGAGAAAGGGTAAAAGAGACCAAGGGCGCACAATCGTGAAGTACGTTTCAGTAATACAGTTAGTAACAATATGGTAAGATGAAGGCTCACCTTGTAGGGTTGTGCTGTAGGCACAACGCTATTGTAGGCGTAGAAATTTGTAGGGACTTTGCTCCAGAGGATGCAGCCGTAGATGTTTTGTCTTCAGACCAGTATGCCAAATCCCACCAAGAGAGTATCGTATAGAAAAATAGAAAATCTGCTTTCTGGCGCAAAAGGAATCTGGTCCAGACGTCCCCAAATATTATTTTATGACAATTCTTTATTGTCAGACATAAGGTGCACAGCCAATAAAACAATGCGTTTCGGGGCTAACAAGAGCCCCTTCTTCAAGTTACAAACATATATACACACAGGCAGACATACATATATTTATGTAGAGTACATAACTTAAAAGAACCGTCAAAAAACCGGTACGCGGTAGTAGGCGGTACGTAGTGGGTGGAGCTACCCAACAATGTCATTTCCAATCAACATAAGTCACTAATATTTTCATACATACAAAATCCTTGTCTAGATGTCTATAAATAATGTGCAGGTTTAAAGATAATATATTCTATAGAAAGCGCTAAAGAACGAGCGGGTAGTTTATAAAACGATCTATAACTAAAATAAGTCATGTGACCAGCCGTGGAGCGCAAGTGTGGAACGCTTGCAACTTCAGGGCAGGTCATCACGTGGGTAGGAGGCCAGTAGAGCGTGATAGTCTCCACAAGCTTCAGTGGAGAGCGGGAGGCTGGCCCATGATGCGGGGAAGCTGTCACGTGACCGCACCAGGGCGGTCATGTGACCTGTTGCTAAGAGACCGAGACGCTAAGTACCGCCTACACATGTGTTTTTTTGGCGGTTCTTTTAAGGTATGTACTCTATATAAATATATGTATGTCTGCCTGTGTGTATTATGTTTGTAACCTGAAGAAGGGGCCCTTGTTAGCCCCGAAACGTGTTGTTTTATTGGCTGTGCACCTTATGTCTGACAATAAAGAATTGTCATAAAAAATATTTGGGGACGTCTGGACCAGATTCCTTTTTGTTGCCAGAAAGCAGATTTTCTATAAGATTGGATGCTTGGCAGAGAAGTAGCAGATGAGGTTTAACACTGACAAGGAGGGCTCAGCCGGGCCCCTGGGCATTGGCCCATAGGGAAATTCCCTTGTAAGGTTTATGGCCAATCCGCCCCTGCACATGGGAAGGAATAATGCAAGTCACCAGTACATACTAACTGGTAAATACTGGGTAACACTGACATGGAAAAGGACTTAAGAATTTAGTGAACAGCAAACTAAGCTGTAGAAACCAGTGTCAGACAGCTGCTGCCAAGGCCAATAAAATAATGGGCTGCATCAAAAGGGGCATAGATGCCATGATGAGAACATAGTCCTGGCACTTTACAAATCACTAGTCAGACCACACATGGAGTACTGTGTACAGTTCTGGGCTCCTGTGAACAAGGCAGACATAGTACAGCTGGAGAGGGTTCAGAGGAGGGCAACTAAAGTAATAACTGGAATAGGTGGACTACAGTACCCTGAAAGATTATCAAAATTAGGGTTATTCATGTTAGAAAAAAGACAACTGAGGGGAGATCTAATAACTATGTACAAATATATCAGGGGTCAGTACAGAGATCTCTCCCATCATTAGAGATGAGCGAATCTATTCGCCGCTTCATAGATTCGTTACGAATCCTCCTTCATTCCTACTATGAAGTGAATCCGGATTTATTCAGATTCGCTTCGTATTATTCGTAAATGTTCTTAAAATTTTGAACGCTAACGCTACGTACGCATTCTAATTGCCTACCGGCCCCAGAAGCGGGGAAAATGATGATATGCCCCCTCAAGAGCGGGAAAGTGCAGATACACCCCCCTCAGAAGCGGGAAAAACCAGCCTGGCCCACCTGGAACTATCTATTTGCAAGTATAGGGAGTGAAGACTCCTCCCTCATTAATCCGCCCTCCTCTCCAGTTCAAGCCAGCGATGAACAAGATACCACAGCATGGTGAAACAACTGCGACCAAAGTGGGGAGAGATGGTGTTTGTAGCGAGTACCCACCGTCCATTTGAGAGGAGATCACAGTTTCACAATTGGCCAAGAGAATCTCACCGGTTCCTGACTCGATGTTCGCCGTGCCGGCTGGTGCGGCGGAGGCGGCTGGAGCGTCCACTCTGCCGCCCAGGAGGAGAACAATAGCACCTTCCATGCAGGCAGAATCCCATTGTGCCTGCATCAGTGACGGCCCATGGCCAGACCCTATCGGACTACAAGAATGCGGTGGAGGACTGGGTCATCCAAGTACTGGACTATCCGAGGCTGGGAGACCCTACACTAGAAAAGCGTAAGGGAACCGTCCTATGGTTTTCAGTGGAGCGAGGCTGTGGCTTCCTTGCGGAAGATGAAGACTGCAAGAAGTACTTTGTGGGCCGCAGGTCTGTGTAACGGCCATACCTGCCCCAAACCCGTCACAGCCTATATGTGGGGGATCAGGTGGAATATACCCCCACTGCATCCCTAAAAGACCCCTTTGCTACCGGGGGTTACTTTATTGTCTAAGCCCCTGGTACCCTGCATCCCCACCAGAAGTTTGGCCGGAGGAACCAGCAGGTGCAGGACGCGTGCACTGCCTACAGGAGTCACCAGATGGCAACCCTCTGTTTCAGGGAGAAGCCACAGCCAGAGCCTCTGATCCCTGGATTGCCACCACCACCACCAACACAGTCCTTTCACCTGGGTCAGCTGACAACATCATCGTTTACTTTCCAGTCCACGGTAATCCAGTAACCATGGAAAATGAAGTCAGCAGCAGCCTGAGAAGCTGGCGGTTCTACCTTGGGTGCAGCCTAGCATCAAAACCGCTGCAGCCAGAAGTCCTTACATCTGCTGTCCCGGCAGGAGAATTTGGAAAAGTGAAGGCGCAAGTGGCTGCAGCGCTCACCAGTGTGACCACCACCCGGTCAAGTCTGAATTCTGGCAGAGGAGGGCAGTGGAGCTCAACCACGGCAGCCAGCTTGGCCTACAGGAGGCAGGAGCGTCCTCTAATGTCATTTAGCAGCAGTTCCAGCGAGGAGGACTTCAGGTCCCTCATCTGAGGAACCCTTCTACTGGCTGTCAGTCTGGCTGATTTAAAGGACACCTCTGGACCTATGGGAGCCACAACATGGACTGCACCTGACGGGTGAGAGCTAGTTGGCACTTGTTTATAGTTTATCTTGTTTTTATTGCCCCCTGTTTGACTCTCACCCAGATGGACATGGCTTGTCAGGACTCCCCCCATTCTGCAAAAAATTCCCAGTTGCGCCTATTCCCCCCCCCTTCTCAGGTTATTTGGGAGCCCCCTTTGCAAAAAAGGGTTCTCTATTTGCTGCTATTAATAGTATCCATGTGGATTACACGTTGCCTGTTTGGATTACAAAATTACCTCCCGTGGATTACAATTGAATTTTGGACTGTGTTCCAGTGTTTTATGCCAAGCAGCCATAAGGAGAGACTCAAACGTATATCTGAGCCTATTATGCTTGCAAATGTGAAATTGATTGCACTAAAATGTTTGCATAATTATGTCTTTTCAGTATTTTTAGCATTAATGTTTTTACGGGTTCCAGCAATGTTCAAACACTTTAGCCCATTGTGTGTATTCTTTTTCAGGTACTGCAATGTGTCCTATTATGCACTATTGTATGGTGTTTTTAGTAAATTATGCACTTAGCCGGATAGCTAGTACTTTTCTACCTCATATGGACTGCCTCTGCTGAGAACCGTGGCCTAGCCTCGTGCGTGCGTATGATGCAATTCGCGAATCAATAGTACGCTAAGGATTCGTACGCACTTTGTACGCTAATGCTTACGCAATCAGTTCAGTAGCGTACTTTTCACAACGCTTAGACTGTATGTTTGTAATTTGTGCCAAAATGTTCGCAATGGCGAATCTTGTCATAAATTCGTTGATTATTCGCCGAAGCGAATTTTTTGATGGTTCGCTCATCTCTACCCATCATCTATTTATCCCCAGGACTGTGACTGTGATGAGGGGACATCCTCTACGTATGGAGGAAAGAAGGTTTGCACACAAACATAGAAGAGGATTCTTTACAGTAAGCGCAGTGAGACCATGAAACTCTCTGTCCGAGGAGGTGGTGATGGTGAGTTTACTAAAAGAGTTCAAGAGGGGCCTGGATGTATTTCTGGAGTGTAATAATACTACAGGTTATAGTTACTAGAGATGGGTTGTTGATCCAGGGAGTAATTCTGATTGCCTGACTGGAGTCGGGAAGGAATTTTTTCCCCCTAAAGTGGGGAAAATTGGCTTCTACCTCACAGCACTGGCGTAGCTATAGGGGTCGCAGAGGTTGCAGTTGGCGACCGGGCCCCTAAGCCAGGAGGGCCCTTGCCAGAAGTGCTCTACCTAATTGCCTATTTTTCGTTTTATAAAATGCAGTGCATCTTATAAAGCGAACACTAGTGAGCGCTTCCATATTGG
>ONZH01000229.1:0-40114 GCA_900303285.1 Rhinella marina | reverse complement strand
AAAACTATGAATTAACACATATGAAATTATACACTTAACAAAAAAGTGTGAAACAACTGAAAATATGTCTTATATTATAGGTTCTTCAAAGTAGCTACCTTTTGCTTTGATTACTGCTTTGCACACTCTTGGCATTCTCTTGATGAGCTTCAAGAGGTAGTCACCTGAAATGGTTTTCCAACAAGAAAACTTGAAGGAGTTCCCAGAGATGCTTAGCACTTGTTGGCCCTTTTGCCTTCACTCTGCGGTCCAGCTCACCCCAGACCAACTCGATTGGGTTCAGGTCTGGTGACTGTGGAGGCCAGGTCATCTGGCGTAGCACCCCATCACTCTCCTTCTTGGTCAAATAGCCCTTACACAGCCTGGAGGTGTGTTTGGGGTCATTGTCCTGTTGATAAATAAATGATGGTCCAACTAAACGCAAACTGGATGGAATAGCATTCCGCTGCACGATGCTTTGGTTGCCATGCTGGTTCAGTATGCCTTCAATTTTGAATAAATCCTCAACAGTGTCACCAGCAAAGCACCCCCACACTATTACACCTCCTCCTCTATGCTTCACGGTGGGAACCAGGCATGTAGAGTCCATCCGTTCACCTTTTCTGCATCGCACAAAAAAAGAGTGGTTGGAACCAAGGACCTCAAATTTGGACTCATCAGACCAAAGCACAGATTTCCACTGGTCTAATGTCCATTCATTGTGTTCTTTAGCCCAAACAAGTCTCTTCTGCTTGTTGCCTGTCCTTAGCAGTGGTTTCCTAGCAGCTATTTTACCATGAAGGCCTGATGCACACAGTCTCCTCTTAACAGTTGTAGAGATGTGTCTGCTGCTAGAACTCTGTGTGGCATTGACCTGGTCTCTAATCTGAGCTGCTGTTAACCTGCGATTTCTGAGGCTGGTGACTCGGATGAACTTATCCTCCGCAGCAGAGGTGACTCTTGGTCTTCCTTTCCTTGGGCGGTCCTAATGTGAGCCAGTTTCTTTGTAGCGCTTGATGGTTTTTGCGACTGCATTTGGGGACACTTTCAAAGTTTTCCCAATTTTTTGGACTGACTGACCGTCATTTCCTAAAGTAATGATGGCCACTCGTTTTTCTTTACTTAGCTGCTTTTTTCTTGCCATAATACAAATTCTAACAGTCTATTCAGTAGGACTATCAGCTGTGTATCCACCTGACTTTTGCTCAACACAACTCATGGTCCCAACCCCATTTATAAGGCAAGAAATCCCACTTATTAAACCCGACAGGGCACACCTGTGAAGTGAAAACCATTTCAGGTGACTACCTCTTGAAGCTCATCAAGAGAATGCCAAGAGTGTGCAAAGCAGTAATCAAAGCAAAAGGTGGCTACTTTGAAGAACCTAGAATATAAGACATATTTACAGTTGTTTCACACTTTTTTTGTTAAGTATATAATTCCACATGTGTTAATTCATAGTTTTGATGCCTTCAGTGGGAATCTACAATTTTCATAGTCATGAAAATACAGAAAACTCTTTGAATGAGAAGGTGTGTCCAAACTTTTGGTCTGTACTGTATATACATATATTGTATATAGATATATATATATATAGAGAGAGAGAGAATGGCGAACACCAGGTGCAAGGGTAGAGGTGCGAGACGTGGGCGTAAAACTGGTGTGGTGAGCAGAGGCGGTGCCAGTGGTAGTGTGCGGGGTGACACTGTGCCTACTGCCGTGGGAGCAGTTAAAAGACAGCAATTCAAAATGCCTGATTTTCTGCAAAAGCTTTCAGGGCCGCAGGGCTCACCTTTGACTGACCCCCAAGAACAAAAGAGTGTGCTCAAATGGATGGCGGAGAGCACGTCCAGCCAGATGTCCACTGCCCCGTCTTCCAGCCAGTCCACTCATGACAGCCAGTGGAGTGGACCTGTCCATCCTCCACCTCGCCCTCCTTCTCCCCAGCCTAGATCCTCCATGGTCCAATCTCATGTGGAGACTTATTCACTGGAACTGTACAGTGAACCCTTCCCTGATGTGCTACCGGAGGAGATTCTTGCCCCAATTTGCAATACCTGGTGCAGTCTCCGGGTGATGAGGGTAGGGATTTACCTGTGGCTTCTGAGGAGGTGGTGGACGATGACGAGACACAGGTGTCAGGGGGTGAGGTAGTTGGCAGGGCATTAAGTCAGGATCAGGCACACCAAGAAAGCGGTTCGGAGTGTGAGGCAACATCCTCACCACAACCGGTTGGGAGAGGCAGTGGGCTGGGCAGAGGGAGAAGCAGGGCCCGAGCTACTACTCCTAAGTGTTCCCGGGGTCAAGTTCCAGTGCGCAAAGCTCGATACTCTGTAGTTTGGGAGTATTTTAGGGATGAGGAGGGAGAACGGCGGGTAGCAGTGCACAAACTGTGCCACACCAAGATAAGCAGGGGAGTCAACAAAAAAAACCTGACCACAACTAGCATGCGCAAGCATTTGGAGAAGAAACGCCCCACTAAGTGGTTGGCACTCCAGTCAGCTGGTGACGGTGACACTGCTGCTTCAGCCCCTGTGTCACATGCTGTAAGTGAACTAGTAGCCCCCGGCCGGGATGCTCCAGCCTCCAGCCCTGCAAGGACCCCTGCAACTCCATATCCCTCCACCGCCTCCACTCATGTGTCCCAGCGCAATTCAAGTGTTCAATTGTCGCTACAGCAGACCTTTGACCGCAAGTGCAAGTATGCAGCCATCCACCCCCATGCACAAGCCTTAAACGTGCAGATCAGTAAACTACTGAGCCTGGAGATGTTGCCGTATAGGCTTGTGGAAACGGAATCATTCCACAACCTCATGGAGGTGGCAGCCCCCCGTTACTCGGTCCCCAGCCGCCACTATTTTTCACGCATTGCCATCCCCGCCTTACACCTCCATGTGTCGGATAACATCATCCGTGCCCTCAGAAACGCGGTTTGTGGGAAGGTCCACCTAACCACAGACACGTGGACAAGTATGGGTGGGCATGGACACTACATCTCCCTCACGGCACATTGTGTCAACCTGGTGGAGGCTGGGACCGAGTCTGACTGTGGGCCTGCTCATGTGCTACCCACACCCGGCACATTACGCCTCTTCCTCCAACCCCCCTGACCTCCTCCTCTAAAAGAGTTTTGATGGCCATATTGCCGAGTGTTAGTGCGGTAGGGAGGCGTCAGCAGGCCGTGTTGAAACTCCTTAGTTTGGGCGACAAGAGGCACACGGCTGAAGAGCTGTTAGAGGGCATCAGGGGGGAGACGACTGTGTGGCTTGCGCTGCAGAACCTGCAACCAGGTCTGGTTGTTTGCGACGATGGGCATAACCTGGTGGCGGCTCTGAAACTTGGTGGACTCACACACGTGCCATGCATGGCCCACGTACTGAACATAGTGGTCCAGAGGTTTCTTAAGACCTACCCCGAGCTTGCTGTGTTGCTCACTAAAGTGCGTCGCATCTGTGCACATTTTAGAAAATCCACCACAGATGCTGCCACCCTCAGGACAGTGCAACAGCGGTTACAACTCCCTGTTCACCAGCTGCTATGTGACGTTCCCACACGTTGTTATTCAACATTCCAAATGATAGCCAGGGTGTACCAGCAGCGAAGGGCAAAAGTAGACTGCCAGCTGACAGCCTCCCAGAGAGGTGGTAGTCATGGCAGTCAGCTTCCTCAGGTGTACAATGAGGAGTGGACATGGATGGCTGGCATCTGCCAGGTCTTAGGCCCTTTTGAGGAGGAAACATGTATGGTTAGCGGCGATGCGGACATCATCAGCGTCACCATCCCGCTGCTGTGTCTCCTCCAAAAATCCTTAAAAAACTTAATGTCTGAGGATTTGGGCATGTCACAGGAGATGGGGGAAGACAGTCCGTTGTTTGCCAGCCAAAGCACCCTCACATCAGTTTTGCAGAGCGAATTACAGGAGGAGGAGATAGAGGAGAAGGAGACTGTAGGCCACACTGCAGGGGGTGATTCGATGACAGCAGTTCAGCGGGTATGGGCTGAGGAGGAGGAATTGGAGGTGGGGGTAGAGGAGGAGGAGGAGATGGATAGTAGTCAGTCGACTGAGGAGTGGGAAGTGTTGCGCTGTGGGACTGACTTTCTGCTAGGCTGCCTTTGTCGCGATCCTCGAAGACCAGTAAAGAACATTCTGTCCACCAGTGATTACTGGGTGTACACCCTCCTAGACCCACGGTGTAAAGACAATCTCCCCACTCTAATTCCTGTGGAGGAAAGGTCTACAAGGGTCAATGCTTACCACAAGGCCTGGTGCAAAAAATGCTGCAAGCATTTCCATTCGACACCACTAGAGACAGGGGATGAACTGCAGTGGGCCAAGTAATAGGGGAGAGGAGGGTAAAAAGCAGCGTGTCCAGCAAGGGTATGGGTACACTGGGTCAGGCCTTTGCAAAGTTTTTGTCACCCCAGCCAGAGTGTACCACCTGTCCACAGGTTAGGCAGAGTAGGGCGGAACTGTACCGCAAGATGGTGAGGGAGTATGTCGCTGACTAGACCAGAGTCCTGAGCGATCACTTTGCGCCATACAATTATTGGCTGTCCAAGCTGTACAAATGGCCTGAACTGGCGCATTGCGCCTTGGAGGTGCGGGCCTGCCCTGCCGCTAGCGTACTGTCTGAAGGGTCTTTAGTGCTGCTTGGGGGGTAATCACCAACAAACGGACCCGCCTGTCGACTGACAGCGCCGGCAGGCTGACCTTCATCAAGATGAACATATCGTGGATATCCCCCCACTTCTCTATGCCACCGCAGGAAAGTGGCTGAACACTTTTAGGGTGTATTAGATACACTGTTTTCTCATGTAGGCCCTCAAAAATAATGTTTTCAAGGGTCTGTTAACCACCAGTCCCTCAAAAATAATTTATTCAGATGTTTGTTCACCCCAAGGGCTTCAACCATAATGTTTTCAGGGGTCTGTTCACCACAAGGCCTTCAACCATAATGTTCTCAGGGGTCTGTTCACCAACTGGCCTTCAACCATAATGTTTTAAGGGGACTGTTCACCACCAGTCCCTCAAACATAATGTTTTCAAGGGTCTGTTCACCACCAGTCCCTCAAAAATAATTTTTTCAAGGGTCTGTTCACTACTAGGCCTTCAACCATAATGATTCAGGGGTCTGTTCACAACCAGTCCCTCAAAAATATATTTTTCAAAGGTCTGTTCACTACCAGGCCTTCAACCATAATGTTTTCAAGGGTCTGTTCACCTCCAGGCCTTCAACCATAATGTTTTCAAGGGTCTGTTCACCACCAGGCCTTCAACCATAATTTTTTCAGGGGTCTGTTCACCACCAGGCTTTCAACCATAATGGATTCAGGGGTCTGTTAACCACCAGGTCATCAACCATAATGTTTTCAAGGGTCTGTTCACCTCCAGGCCTTCAACCATAATGTTTTAAAGCGTCTGTTCACCACCAGGCCTTTTACGATAATGTTTTCAGGGGTCTGTTCACCACCAGGCTATTAACCATAATTTTTTCAGGGGTATGTTTACCACCAGGCCTTCAACCATCAGTTTTCAGGGGTCTGTTCACCACCAGGCTTTGAACCATAATGTTTTCAGTGGTCTGTTCACCACAAGGCCTTCAACCATAATGTTTTCAGGGGTCTGTTCACCACCAGGCTTTCAACCATAATGTTTTCAGAGGTCTGTTGAACACCAGGCCTTCAACCATAATGTTTTCAGCGGTCAGTTCACCACCAGTACTAAAAAATAATGTTTTGAAGAGTCTGTTTACTACCAGTCCCGCAAAAATAATGTTTTCAATGGTCTGTTCACCACCAGTCCATAAAAAATAATTTATTCATGGGTCTGTTCACTACCAGGCCTTCAATCATAATGTTTTCAGGGGTCTGTTCACCACCAGGAATTCAACCATAATGTTTTCAGGGGTCTGTTCACCACCAGGCCTTCAACCATAATATTTTCGGGGGTCTGTTCACTACCAGTGTCAAGGTTGGGGTACACAGAAAAGGGGGATGTGATTCCTGAGCTCTCCCCAACCCCTGTCCCTGCCTAATTGCCTCCGTGTCTTAGGTGACACGGCGACAACCACGAGGACTGCAATTACACTGACTAAGGTGCAGGGAAAAGGGACAACAAACAGAGACGAACAATACACTGAAGAAAAGTCAACAAGCCGCGTCAGTAAACCAGAGATAACGTAAGTGCCAAATCAGAAGACGGTAGAGTAGTCAGGTACGAGCCAAGGGTCAAATATAGCAGTCAGGATACACACGATACAAACGCACAAGCAGGTAAAGCAAGGATTTGTAAAAACCGGCAAAGACCAGAGAAGAAGGCAGGTATTTATGCAGGAAGATAT
This sequence comes from Rhinella marina, assembly GCA_900303285.1. Taxonomy (NCBI): domain Eukaryota; kingdom Metazoa; phylum Chordata; class Amphibia; order Anura; family Bufonidae; genus Rhinella; species Rhinella marina. The sequence continues at coordinate 33,794 of ONZH01000229.1, read as the reverse complement.
CCCACCCCCAGGTTCTGAATGGATCAGATTCTGAGAAGCCACTCAGCCCAGCACCTGAGTATTAACCCTATGTAGAAAAACAAAACATGAAGATGGGCGTTGGCTCCAATACAACTCCACAGTGTGAACATGGTTAAAGGCAAGGCGTAGGCACTAAACAGAAACATACAAAAACTCAGAATTACCAAGCAAAAATAGAAAACCTATGTTCTCCGGTGACCAGTCCTGACAACCAGGCCTTCAACCATAATGGTTTCAGGGGTCTGTTCACCACCAGGCCTTTAACCATAATGTTTTCAGGGGTCTGTTCACTACACGGCCTTCAACCATAATGTTTTCAGGGGTCTGTTTACCACCAGTCTCTCAAAAATAATGTTTTCAATGGTCTGTTCACTACCAGTCCATAAAAAAATAATTTTTTCAAGGGTCTGTTCACTACCAGGCCTTCAACCATAATGTTTTCAGGGGTCTGTTCACCACCAGGCCTTCAACCATAATGTTTTCAGGGGTCTGTTCGCTACCAGGCCTTCAACCATAATGTTTTCAGAAGTCTGTTCACCACCAGTCCCTCAAAAATAATGTTTTCAAGGGTCTGTTCACCACCAGTCACTCAAAAAATTTTTTTTCAAGGGTCTGTTCATTACCAGGCCTTCAACCATAATGTTTTCAAGGGTCTGTTCACCACCAGGCCTTCAACCATATTGTTTTCAGGGGTCGGTTGATTACCAGGCCTTCAACCATAATGTTTTCAGGGGTCTGTTTACCACCAGGCCTTCAACCATAATGTTTTCAGGGGTCTGTTCTCCCCCAGGCTTCCAGTATGGCGCTGGTCGTGAAGGGGTTAAAGAGATGTTTATAGTTTATTGATATGTTCTAAATATATCTGGTAGTAAAACCTTTACATCCTGGAATAGTAATGTTGTTGGAAATAGTATTCCAAGGATTGTATGGACATTGTTACTTGTGACATGGGGAGGAATCATGAATGAACAGTCGATCAACAGCTCAAGTAGATTTGTTGATAATATCCTAAAATAGGAGAAGATGGATCTGGCGCAACAGAATGGAGTACTTGTTCGAAAGAAATTTGGGGAGGTACGATTAGAGGTGGGAATGCAAACATGGATTCACCAGCTAGATGCTTGATACTGAAAGTACATGATCTTCGAGTTGTCCAAAATGTGGTTCTAGTCAGATTAATTCAGGATGAATTAAATATTATTTTCTGTGATTTTTCTGCATTCCGTTTATGAATATGAACACATATTTTAACAAGTTAGACCAAGATGTACATAAAACACCCTGATAAAAGACGAATTATTGAGAAAACAGATCTCATGGTAATGCAGTATTTCTTCATTGCTAACATCCATCAAAATCCATCAAAATGGCAGGTTTATGACAGAAATAAAATATAAAATAATAGGCTTCTGGGCTTAATCATTCACTCTGAAATGGGTTAATGCTCTTAAACAATCACAGTAGCATAGGTCTGTTCTTAAAAAAACAAAAAAGGCTAGATTTTCAAGTTTCATATGTATGAGAAAAAAAAAAACTCTCACACTGCTACTTACAAGCAGTCTTCTTTTGTCCAGACGACTAGTGCTGGAAAAAGGTAGAATCCCCGCTAGGTCCCATTATACTCAATTGGCACCGGTAGGGAAAGATATTATCCAGTTATGCTTCTACTTGAACAGCCTGCCGGAACAGTTTAGCCCTAGTCTGAAACTAGACTAAGTGCTACAGCAGCAGCACCACCAACAACTTGGCCAGGTGGGATTTCACAACTGCTGACAACTGGATTGCTAAGCTCAGAGAGTTGTTTGCTGGCCACACATTTCATTATCGATGACTTATGACAGAGAGCAGTGGCGTTGAAGTCTGAGTGAGAGCAGGATCTGGGGATGCCGCCTCTTGGGCTGCAATTGAGCCCTAGTACCCATGTTTGTAATTGAATGCTCACAGCTTATGTTTATCCTACAGATCTTGCACACAGCAGTGGTTTTGTGTGCTGACCTTGTGGAGAAAAACCATGGCCTAGGTATGGCACGTTTTAAGCCTGCTCCCACAGTATCAGCGGCATCACCAGTTCCTGAGCCGACCACAAAAGAAGCAGATCTGACTCTGGCAGTTTTGTGGGAGGCTTTGGCTGTAAGTTGGTTCTATTCTTTATTGTCACCACGGCCACCACCCTTCTCCTCTGATGTCACATGCTCCTCAGACCCCAATCCGACTCCAAAGTTGTCACAGTGTTGTTCACTGTAGCACCACATTGCCTTGTAGGCTGTCTGTCTGCGTTCTTGTGTACTGGCTGTGGTTGACGTGTCCTGTGTATGCTGGTTGCTGGTTTAGTGCTATAAATGTATCCATTAAATCCAGGGAATACAGGTACCAACATGCATGCTAAGCCCACTCTATACCTCTCCTGATGCCAGATGGCTTCCAAAAAATGCAATGAGAGTCCTCTCTATACCTATCCTGGTGCCAAAAGGCTTCCAATGAGTGCAGTGAGAGCAGGCTACAGCTACTTACACTAATTAAAATCAGCCTATGGGGAAGACAGGCTGGTCAGGAGTACAAGACTAAATTGAGTCACCTCCACCTCCATTCCCTGGATTTAATGGAGGCCATTATGGCACCAAAAATGGTAAAAAGCAGAGTTGACCCAGTATGCATGTGGAACCTGCACTCCCTGAATTTTATGATGTCGCTTCCCATCTATAAATACACTGAACACTGGTATTTACAATAGTATACTGACACAGTCCAATGTGTTGAATTTAATAGGTATATTAACACAATAATAATGGGTTAATCTGTTTTTTTATGCAACAGTTTAATGAGTTGAATTTAACAGGTGTATTAATGCAACAGTATAATGCATTGAATTTAACTGCTTTATTAAAGCAATAGCATAATACATTGATTTTAACAGTTTAATAGAACCGTATAATATGTTGAACTGGTATATTAATGCAGAAGTGCAATACTTTGTATTGAAGTAGTATATTGACACAGTGCTACAATGCAATGAATTTTGTGCAATTTTAAATGGTAGCAAAATTACAGCTGGTTTTTAGAAAGAAAAAAGTGCAATTTCAGAGCATAGCCAGGAAAATGTATGCAGCTGTGCAAGGAATGCCTGGGAATATGCCTATAAAACACGTAGAAGTATTTTTTTAAGACTGTCTTGCTGCTAAAAAAAATTGATGTTTTTGCTGACACTGCAAGATTTTGGCTATTGACGTGAGGAGATTTTAACTTACAGCACCTGCCTTCAGTATAAAACATACACACACAGAACTTTACATGACTGTATACTTTCTGTCTGATAAAACCCTGACTTTTCTACCTATTGATTCAATCTGTTCTTATATTGTCCCTACAACACACTACGGTAAGATAGCTTTTTAGACACATCCATCAAACGTCCTCTCACATCACAAGCTGTCTTTGTGGATCACCAAAACTTTGGATTACTTTGGCAGCTGAATTTTTGTATAAATTTGTAACAAATCCGATTAAATCAAAATTGATTGGTTGATCTCTACTCAGGATCTAATTACTGTATAGTAACAGTGCTAACCACTGAGCCTGTCTATTGTTCAAAACTATCCTCCCAAATCATTAGACATCAGAGTACACATGATTAGAGATGAGCGAGTAGTGTTCGATCGAGCTGGTATTCGATCGAATACTACGATATTCGGCGTGCTCGATTTCTTTCGAGTATAACGGCGATGGCACACTTAGAATTCATTTCCCCTCCCACCTTCCCTGGCGCTCTTTTTCCACCAATCACCATGCAGGGGGGGTATGACAGGCACGCTGAGCACGCTGGCAGCGCGAAAACGGCGTCTACATGCATTGGCTGGAAAAACCATGTGACCTCGAATATTAAAAACTCAGCTCTTCCTGCTCGTTCGCATATGCTGCGTGAACTTAGTCAGGGACAGAGGCTGGAGAAGGGAGAGACAGGTTTTAGCTGTTGGACAGGCAGGAGCGTGATTAAAAGCCCTTATCAGGGCTACTATAGTGCAGTACAGTGATAGCTTTACTACAAGATACACTTTACAGAGAACGGCTGCCGTATTCAGGAATAGCTGCTGGAGTAGGGACAGAGAGAGGCATTAGTGGTGTATTAGGTGCTCTGCTACATACCAAACTATATTTGGCACTACTGCTGTGTACCTTGAAATATAAAATATATAGGCCTTTCAATTGGCAACTGTACTGTGCGTTCTCTTGCAAAGTAATTTCTCAAACCTGGTGTTCATACACACCGTCTGATCACTTAGTACACGGCTGTGTACCTTGAAATATACAATATATAGGCCTTTCAATTGGCAACTGTACTGTGCGTTCTCTTGCAAAGTAATTTCTCAAACCTGGTGTTCATACACACCGTCTGATCACTTAGTACACGGCTGTGTACCTTGAAATATACAATATATAGGCCTTATAATTGGCAACTGTACTGTGCGTTCTCTTGCAAAGTAATTTCTCAAACCTGGTGTTCATACACACCGTCTGATCACTTAGTACACGGCTGTGTACCTTGAAATATACAATATATAGGCATTATAATTGGCAACTGTACTGTGCGTTCTCTTGAAAAGTAATTTCTCAAACCTGGTGTTCATACACACCGTCTGATCACTTAGTACACGGCTGTGTACCTTGAAATATACAATATATAGGCATTATAATTGGCAACTGTACTGTGCGTTCTCTTGAAAAGTAATTTCTCATACCTGGTGTTCATACACACCGTCTGATCACTTAGTACACGGCTGTGTACCTTGAAATATACAATATATAGGCCTTATAATTGGCAACTGTACTGTGCGTTCTCTTGCAAAGTAATTTCTCAAACCTGGTGTTCATACACACCGTCTGATCACTTAGTACACGGCTGTGTACCTTGAAATATACAATATATAGGCCTTATAATTGGCAACTGTACTGTGCGTTCTCTTGCAAAGTAATTTCTCAAACCTGGTGTTCATACACACCGTCTGATCAGTTAGTACACGGCTGTGTACCTTGAAATATACAATATATAGGCATTATAATTGGCAACTGTACTGTGCGTTCTCTTGCAAAGTAATTTCTCATACCTGGTGTTCATACACACCGTCTGATCACTTAGTACACGGCTGTGTACCTTGAAATATACAATATATAGGCCTTTCAATTGGCAACTGTACTGTGCGTTCTCTTGCAAAGTAATTTCTCAAACCTGGTGTTCATACACACCGTCTGATCACTTAGTACACGGCTGTGTACCTTGAAATATAAAATATATAGGCCTTTCAATTGGCAACTGTACTGTGCGTTCTCTTGCAAAGTAATTTCTCAAACCTGGTGTTCATACACACCGTCTGATCACTTAGTACACGGCTGTGTACCTTGAAATATACAATATATAGGCCTTATAATTGGCAACTGTACTGTGCGTTCTCTTGCAAAGTAATTTCTCAAACCTGGTGTTCATACACACCGTCTGATCACTTAGCACACGGCTGTGTACCTTGAAATATACAATATATAGGCCTTATAATTGGCAACTGTACTGTGCGTTCTCTTGCAAAGTAATTTCTCATACCTGGTGTTCATACACACCGTCTGATCACTTAGTACACGGCTGTGTACCTTGAAATATACAATATATAGGCCTTATAATTGGCAACTGTACTGTGCGTTCTCTTGCAAAGTAATTTCTCAAACCTGGTGTTCATACACACCGTCTGATCAGTTAGTACACGGCTGTGTACCTTGAAATATACAATATATAGGCATTATAATTGGCAACTGTACTGTGCGTTCTCTTGCAAAGTAATTTCTCATACCTGGTGTTCATACACACCGTCTGATCAGTTAGTACACGGCTGTGTACCTTGAAATATACAATATATAGGCCTTATAATTGGCAACTGTACTGTGCGTTCTCTTGCAAACTAATTTCACGGCTGTGAAGGCAAAATATTGTAACCAAAAAAAAATAAAATGCGGCGGGGGGCTAGCGGAATAGGACGTGGACGTGGACGAGGACGGGGGCGCGGAAATGCTGTTGGGGGCCTTGTTGAAGCCAGTGGGGATACAATGCGTGCTGGTGAGGGTCAGCCAGGATCCCGCTCATCCAGAATCCCTGCCTTTATGGGACAGTTAAGCAGGGGGCGGGTTACACCGCTGTTGAGGCCTGAGCAGGTTGAACAGGTGGTGCAATGGATAGCCGATAGCGCTTCCACACAGTTGTCCACCAGCCAGTCATCCACACAGTCTCACTCTTACCCTCCTTCCTCCACACCTGGCCAACAGAGTCATCCCACCATTGACCCCTCCCAGGAGCTCTTTTCGGGTCCTTTTTCAGATGTGCCGGAAGAATCCCAGGAGCTAGCAGAGGAATTTGTTTGTAGTGATGCCCAAACACTGGAGTTTTCGCCATCTCCTGCTGATGTGGACCCTGAGCCAGCATCTGTTATCATGAGCGATGATGATGATGAGACGCAGTTGCCATCAAGGGAGGCTATTGGAATGTCCAGTGGGCAGGAGGAGGAGCAGAGTGAGGAAGTTGAGGAGGTGGATGACGAAATGACCGACCCCACTTGGCCAGGGGTGATGTCCAGCGAGGAAAGTAGTGGAGAGGTGGTGGTCTGCGCAGCACCGAAAAAGGCAGCAAGAGGCAGAGGGATGTCCACAGGCAGAGGGATGTCCACAGGCAGAGGGATGTCCACAGGCAGAGGGATGTCCAGACAGAGAAGTGAGGCCACAGCCAGCAGGGCCGAAGCTGTTCCCGGCAGCGGGCAGTCGCGCAAAGCTCCCCCATCGAGGCCTCGTACTTCTGTGATGTGGAGATTTTTTAATGTTTGTGCGGATGACAAACTGAGCGCGGTTTGCACACTCTGCCACTCAAAACTGAGTAGGGGCTCTGAGAAGAGCAATATGACCACCTCAGGCATTCGGCGTCACTTGGAAGTCAAGCACTGGGCTGAGTGGGAGAGAGCAAACGCAATACAACCTGCGCCCGGTCTTGCTGCCAGTGCCTCTTCCCCTGTGTTGTGTGCTGCCACTGCGGTCTAGACCTCCAGCCAGGACACCTCCACATCTGCCTCTGCCTCGGCTACTTTGGGGCCTTCTCCTTCAACCTCCCCTTCCCCCGCCTCTTCGCCTGCACCTTCACACTCCTCGTCCCAACAACTGTCCATCTCGCAGGCGTTCGACCGCAGGCGGAAGTACGCCTCGAGTCACCCCCAAGCCCAAGCCTTAAACTGCCACATCTCCAAACTGCTGGCCCTGGAGATGTTGCCGTTTAGGCTTGTGGAGACGCAGGCCTTCCGCGACCTGATGGCGGCTGCCGCACCTCGCTATTCCGTCCCCAGCCACCACTACTTTTCCCGGAGTGCCGTCCCCGCCCTGCACCAGCACGTGTCGCGTAACATCAGGCGGGCCCTGAGGTACGCAGTCAGCGCAAAGGTCCACTTGACCACCGACTCGTGGACAAGCGCTTGCGGCCAGGGACGATACATTTCTTTGACGGCACACTGGGTGAATGTTGTGGAAGCGGGGACGGGGTCGCAAACAGAGACGGCCTACCTACCACCCCCGCCCAAGATTGCCAGCATGGGTTCTGATACACCCCCCTCCTCTTCCTCCTCCTCCTCCTCTGCCTTAACATCGCCCTCAGCCGCTAGCTGGAAGCGTTGCAGCACTGGCGCGGGGAGACATCAGCAGGCGGTGCTTAAGCTCATCAGCTTGGGCGACAGGAAGCACAGTGCCCCAGAGGTGAGGGACGCCATATTGCAGCAGATGGAGATGTGGCTGTCGCCGCTGCAGCTAGGACCAGGCATGGTCGTGTGCGATAACGGCCGTAACCTGGTGGCGGCTCTGGAGCTTGCCGAACTCAATCACGTACCATGCCTGGCCCACGTTTTTAATCTGGTAGTCCAAAAATTTCTAAAGACTTACCCCAACCTGGCAGAGCTACTGGTGAAAGTGCGGCGCTTGTGCGCTCACTTTCGGAAGTCAACTGTAGTTGCTGCTAGCTTAAAAAAACTCCAGCAACGCCTCCATTTGCCTGAACATCGGCTGTTGTGCGACCTGCCGACTCGCTGGAATTCCACCTATTCCATGTTGGCCAGGGTGTGTGAGCAGCAGAGAGCATTGATGGAGTACCAGATTATGAATCCACGCGTGCCTCCAACTCAGCTCCCTCAGTTTGCCAACCACGAGTGGCCATGGATGGCAGACATATGCGATGTACTGCGTATCTTTGAGGAGTCCACCAAGAAGGTCAGCAGCGAGGACGCTATAGTGAGCGTAACCATCCCGCTCCTATGCGTCCTTAAAGAATCCCTCATCGCAATAAGGGAGAACGCATTGCACGCAGAGGAGACGGGGGTAGGAGGAGACGCAACGGAGATACACAGTCAGACCACACTTTTGTCTGCTTCACGGTGGCAGTTGCAGGAGGATGAGGATGAGGAGGAGGAGGACGATGTGGAGGTGGCTGTGGAAGAGGAGGAGGATGCTGGCGGCGAGGGTAGCAGTCAGGCTGTGTGCGTCCCATTGGTTCAGTGCGGATGGGGCGGAGAGGAGGCGGAAGAGGAGGAAATGGCAAGTGATCCTTCTGGTGGGGGCAGTGACGTCATGCCTATTCAGAGTCTGGCACACATGGCTGACTTCATGCTGGGCTGCTTTTCCCGGGACACACGTGTTGTCCGGATAGTGGAGAACAAACTGTACTGGGTCTTCGCACTCCTGGACCCCCGGTATAAAGATAACGTCTCCTCTTTTATTCCGGTAGAGGAGAGGACAAATCGATTGCTGGAATACCAGAGGGAACTCGTGCAGAACATGATGGAGATTTTCCCACCCACCATCGCTGGCGGCAGAGAGGAGAGGGTCTCCCAGAGTCCCACAACATCTATCAGGCCCACAGCCACCAGGGGAACACTCTCCAAGGTGTGGGACACGTTCATGGCACCCCCTCGTGCAACTTCCATCACTGCGGGGCCCGCTATCGGCAGGAGGGACAAGTATCGGCGGATGTTTGGGGAGTACCTGGCAGACCGTAACCCTGTCCTCCCCGATCCCTCGGCGTCCTACACTTACTGGGTCTCCAAGTTGGACACGTGGCTGGAACTGTCCCTGTACGCCTTGGAGGTGCTTGCCTGCCCTGCCGCCAGCGTGCTATCAGAAAGGGTGTTCAGCGCAGCTGGGGGCATTATAACCGATAAGCGCAGCCGCCTGTCAACCGACAGTGCCGACAGGCTGACGCTAATCAAAATGAACAGCAAGTGGATTGACCCGGACTTTGCTTCTCCAACAGTGGAAAGCAGCCAAAAGTGAAATGCCATCTGTATGAAGTGCCATTTCCTCCTCCACCTCCTCCTCCTCCTCCTTAACCGCCGTAGAATTGCTCCGTAAATAAGAAAAATTTATATATTTATGGCTCACCTCTTGGGCCTCCACAAAATGTTTAAGAGGTGTCACCTCTTGGGCCTCCACATAATTTTTAAGAGGTCTCACCTCTTGGGCCTCCACAAAATGTTTAACAGGTCTCACCTCTTGGGCCTCCACAAAATGTTTAACAGGTCTCACCTCTTGGGCCTCCACATAATTTTTAACACGTCTCACCTCTTGGGCCTCCACATAATTTTTAACACGTCTCACCTCTTGGGCCTCCACATAATTTTTAACACGTCTCACCTCTTGGGCCTCCACATAATTTTTAACACGTCTCACCTCTTGGGCCTCCACAAAATGTTTAAGAGGTGTCACCTCTTGGGCCTCCACATAATTTTTAAGAGGTCTTACCTCTTGGGCCTCCACAAAATGTTTAACAGGTCTCACCTCTTGGGCCTCCACAAAATGTTTAACAGGTCTCACCTCTTGGGCCTCCACAAAATGTTTAACAGGTCTCACCTCTTGGGCCTCCACATAATTTTTAACACGTCTCACCTCTTGGGCCTCCACATAATTTTTAACACGTCTCACCTCTTGGGCCTCCACATAATTTTTAACACGTCTCACCTCTTGGGCCTCCACATAATTTTTAAGAGGTGTCACCTCTTGGGCCTCCACAAAATTTTTAACAGGTCTCACCTCTTGGGCCTCCACATAATTTTTAAGAGGTCTCACCTCTTGGGCCTCCACAAAATGTTTAAGAGGTGTCACCTATTGGGCCTCCACAAAATGTTTAAGAGGTTTCACCTCTTTAGCCTCCACACAATTTTTAAGACGTCTCACCGCTTGGGCCTCCACAAAATTTTCCATGAGCCTCTGGCCAGCCCACGGCCTCTTCCTGCCTTTTGCGGTCCTACGCATCCCTCAACATCCCCACTGCTTTACCTGCTAGACATGACACTGGGCCAGGTCGGGTCACTGACATCTCAAGCGCCAACAATTTGGGCATTTTAAGGCTTCTGCATGTGTTTGAGTTGTTTTTACATTTTAAAGAAGACATGTCTGACCACATCTCACACACACACACAATGACAATTAGGGGTGGGGTCTATTTGATTTCCCCCTTGTCTATGCCATCTGTGGTTGTCATAGGCAACGTGATTTTAAGGGGTGCAGAATTTTATCTTCTTTTTTGTCTAGTTTGGCTTGGGGTCCATGGCAATGTTGAGGAAAGAAGGTTTCCTTGTATGGTCTCACTTTACAGAGAGGTTATATTGTCTTTGGAGTGTATTGTTGAGAGGCTGTGATAGTGGCGTAATAGTGCGACTTGGGCGCGTTATATGCACCCAGACATGCTTCCCCTGCTGTCCCAGTTGCATTCCAGCAGTGTTGGCATCCTTTTCTGAGGTTTCAGGGTGGACTTGGTGACCTCCAAGTGGTCAAATTGAGATTTCCAAGTGGCGAGTATTTTTTCCCCATAGACTTTAATGGTTTTCGATATTCGGTCGAATAGTCGAATTTCGCGGTCTATTCGAATCGAATTTCGAACTTTCGAATATTTCACTACTCGCTCATCTCTACACATGATCATTGACTCTGTGCCAAGGTTGAGAATCTACAATGACCATCACATACTGTATAAAAATAGGCTGGACAATACTAATCTGAGTAATCAAAAACGTGTTCAGAGTGAAAAAATGTTATTTAATCACCATTGACTGGACACAGTGACTGAAATATCTAAAAGCATGAGTAATATGAATAACATTTTGCAGGTTCATTGGCAAATTCATCAGGTATTAGGGTATGAACCTCAAGGCAAGTATGTACCTAAAGGCAAGTGACTTTGTTGGTATATGTTTGGAATAGATACAGAAACAGTTACATCAATATTTACCGGGAAATGGTACAAACTAAATTTCTAAAATTGTGGATTGCCATATGTTGACAGCTTTTCCTTGGTTGGTGTAATACTCTAGTTATGCCTGCCATTGACTACTCTAGTTATGCCTGCATTGACTGCTTCGGTAAAGCATATTAGTTTACTGGCATCAGAGAGTAATACGTTGGCCGATTACATAAATGGCTAATAATGACATAAAGCAGAATAATCATTTAATGTCATTACTGGTCCATAGCCCAGATCTACAGAATATTTGAGAGCACTTAGAATTAATGGACAAAATTACTATAAAAAGACTGTAAACATGTCCTTTGTACATTCTCTATAAGCATTACAAAATAACACCTAAAAACTAAGAGTACAGAACAATTTCAGATGCATGTTACAATTTATATATGTAATGATGTTTTTTGCTTTGGTACTTTATTTATACGATACAGATTAAATATACAGAGCAGTATGAAAGAAAGGTTTTCATATTATAACTTATTTATAATTGTTGCCTTGGAGTGCACTTCACAGTACATTATTTTACTGAAAGAGCTGGCAAGCAAGCTGTGTATCTTGTCTAATGTTTCTTGCATTCTTTTGAACTGAACAAAGTAAAAGGGGTCGTCTGGCTGTTTAAAAAAATTGAAAAAGGCTATACATGGTTTAAAATAAATCCCTTGCCAATTATGTTCTGATGCAGCAGGGACAGTGAATGGTCAAATTCTGTGTGTTGAGAACAGTGCTGGGACTAGGCAGTTTGGTGCCCTAGGCAAAGTAGTCAAATGGTGCCCCCCAAATTGGCCCCACCCATTATTATAAGCCCCTCCTAAATATAATAGACCACTCCCAGCAAACACTGTACAGCTGAAATGATATTGTAGAGTCCCGCCTGTACACATCATACAGAGAGGGGAGGATGTGTCCTGGCTGCACTGCCTGCCTCACATTATACAATAGACAACAGCAGGCTACAGCAAGGAAGCTCCTTCCCTCTCCTCAGATCCTGCTCAAGGCCTGTGGTTCCCCACCACCATCTGCTACCCACCCGTGACCTGTCCTCACCCAGCTCTGAATCCTCCTTCTGCAAATGGCAGAGGGAGGAGCCGGAGCATCTCCTCTCCTACATAGTGCCCCATACCTCTTACATCCAGTGATGTCACCTTTGTTGTAGACGTTCTCTTTCCTCATCTTCTCCATTCCGACCAGACCGCCATGAAGATTTTTCAGCCATCTCTCGTATCTGCAGAGATACAAACAGACATTAGTTTCCCACATTTCCATCATCTTCACATCTTCTGAACACCTCATCCTGCCACCCCCCAATAATGTGCCCCCTAATACTATACTGCAGAAACTGTCCCCTGAAAAATACAACTACTACACAGATAGTGCCCCCTACAACAATTATTGGCACAGAGTCCCCTAAAAAATAACTGCGTCCGGACACTAATAGTATAAAGATAATGTCCCCCAAAAATAATTGTGCTAAATTGATACTGTGCCAGGGTGCCCCCCAAAGTAACAGTGCTCCCCAAAATCCCACCAATAGAAATAATTATCTGCCAGAGCACACTTAATAGTAATGCCCCCATAGTGCCCATACTAGACATTGTGTTCCCCATAGCCCCCAGTAGTAGTAAAGCTCACCATAATACCCCCAAGTAGTAATAATTCACTTTGTAATATGACAGAACAAGAGATACCTTAGTGCTTAGTGCCTGCAGTTGAGCTAATGTCCCCATAATGTATGCCAGTATAAAATACCCCTATATAGTGCCCTAGTAAATGCCCCCATAGTGTCCCCCATAATATGATAGGAAAAAAATGCCCCTTCTTGCTGCCCCCACCAGATGCCCCTATAGTGCTCCTCTCCCCCATAATGTGCCAGTAAAAATTGCCCCCTTAGTGCCAGATGCCATAGTGCCCCCTATAATGTGCCAGTAAAAAATGCCCCTTTAGAGCCACCAGATTCCCCCATAGTGCCCCCAAATTATGCCCCTATAGTGCTCCACTCCCCCATACTGCCCCCAAATAATGCCACCAGATGCCCCATAGTGCCGCTCTCCCCTATAGTGTCTCCCATGTGCCTATAAAAAATGCCCCCTTATTGCCACCAGATACCATAGTGCCCCCATAATGTGCCAACAAAAAAGGCCACTTTAGAGCCCTCATAGTGCTCCCTTCCCTCATAGTGCCCCTATAGTGCCACCAGATGCCCCATAGTCCAGCTCTCCCCTATATTGCCCCCCCATAATGTGCCCAAAAAAAGGCCCACAGATGCCCCCACAGTGCTCCTCTCCCCCATGGTCCCCCCCCCTTAATGTGCCAGTAAGAAATGCCCCAGTAAATGGGCCAGTGAGAAATTGCCAGCAGGTGCCCCCTATAATATGGCATCTATTAAAAAAAAAAAAAACAGAAAAAAAAACAAAAACCACTAATACTTACCTCTATCAGCAGCGATGAGGTGCAGGCCTCTTCCGGCCTGTGTACTGCGCTGTGTGCTGCCCGGCTCAGGCGAGTTATCATTAACGATGATAATGACGTCATCGCGCTGCCTGAGTTGGCCTCTGATAGGCCGCAGCCATTAGTGCCTGCAGCCTATCAGAAGAACAGGGAAGGGAGACGCCTCTCCCTCCCCTGCCGCAGCACAGGCATCTGTATCGCTGTCCTGAGGACAGCGATACAGATGAATATAGAGATGAGCGCTTCCACAATGGAAGCGCTCATCTCCTACTGCCCCCACACGCCGACTGCACTTAGATCCAGGGCCGCACCGCCTGTGGAGATCGGCGGTGCAGCCCTGAGGAATTAAAAAAAAAAAAGTGAATGGTTCTAGGGGGGGTCCAGACCCGTTGGACCCCCCTGTGGCTGCGCCCCCCTCCAGATGGCGCCCTAGGCAGTCGCCTCCCCCGCCTACCCCTAGTCCCGGCCCTGGTTGAGAAGACCAGTGGGGGACTGTTAAGCATCAAAACAGTAGCGTCAGGAGAAAGGTGAATGTGACTTATTTTACACCATGCAAAAAGCCTTTTTATTGTTTTTAATTGAAATCACCAGACAACTTTTTAACAACTTTCAACTTTACTGATAGCCATACAGACTCATATTTATTGAAAGTGCCCATACATCTTCAATAGCTGTCTGCCAAATGCTTGCACAGATGACAGTTATTACCCCCCCCAGTACACATGCATACTCAGCATGCATGTGTTGACAATGGAGAGAAGAGAGTAAACCACAGCCAAACACCTCTGGTTCTAGCTTATCTCTCCAGGAAATAGAACATTGTTTCTGATAGCATTTAACGTGCCCTATTCTTCTTTCTCCTTACATCATCTGTCAGGAAACAGTTGGGTGGGGGGCAGGGGTGGAGCTAGAACTGACTGAACCCCACAGCAAAATTTTGAATGGTCCCCCCAACTAACTAATGTCTCTAACTAGCAACCCACTACCCCAGTGCAACTGCCATTCCTATGGGTAGTCAAGATCGCTCCATCAGAGCAAGCCTCGACAAATCACACATCCTTATCTTTTTTCCCTATCTTTTTCCCAGTAGAACATTCAAAGTGCAGGAAAATTATTTTTATATTTTAATAGTTCAGACATTTTAGGAGGTGATACCTATTATGTTCATTTTTTATTGTTTATTTTTATATATAAAATTGAATTTTTTATATTTTGCGACTTCTGTTTTCTTTTTCTTTTTTTTTTAACTCTAATTTTTAGCATCCATTTTATGTGGAACATATGACCACTGCAGTCAATGACTGCCTGCTGTGGTGGTGTCATCTGTGTGGCACATGACCCAATGACATGCTGCATGTCACTGGTGCAACCAGTCATTGGCTGCAGTAATCACATCAGTCACTGTGTTGAGACCTAGGACCTGCAGAGCTGGCAGTGGAGGAACACAAATGGAAGCTGTCTCCCAACATCTGCCCACTCCTTCCTCTATCAGTCTCCTGTACTATAGCATGCGGTACATTCCAGCCTCCTCTCACTGCTCCTCTGTGTACTGTTGCTTATTATGGCACACTTCCGTACATATGTACCCAAAGACAGGACCATCCTGGCATTGGGTACTTATTTATATAAGTGAGCAGCAGAGGCAGAGAGAGGAGGCTGTCATGTACTGCATGCTATATAGTACAGGAGGCCAAAAGAGGAAAAAGTGGGCAGAGGTTTGGATGGCTGCCTGGCAGCTGCATGCCAAAGTCGCCAACTCAGCCTCTGCCCACTCTTTCCTCTGTCAGCCTCCTGTACTATAGCATGCATACAGCAAAACTGACTGATGGGTCTCTGGGAGAGTATATCCACTACACTAACTGAAGGGGTCTTGGGGGATTGGGCCCACCAAACTGACCAAGGGGCCACCCATTGAAAGTAATTAGCCAAAATGTATATGTCACTAGAAAAAGCCTGTTGGAATCCCACTTTTATACTGCTGTTTGAGCTCTGTAGCCACTGGATACATCCTACTGTAGTCCATCTTCATCCAGGACGAATATTCACAGTTTCTCTCTTGCTTTGGTAGTCTCAGATCCATACCACAGAACCATGTGTACAGTCATAACAGGCCCATCAGGAATAATGCACATATGCATTATATACATCTTGCTGCACAGAATGTTAGCTGTTAGGAGGGATCCATATCCTGTAGACTGTAGATTAGTGCACCATCTGTCATTTTTCTTTTTACCTTCCCTGACTGCTGGGTTATCAGAGGCTGTAGATCAGTATCCCTATGGTGTTCTGAGGCAGTGCTGATAACAGGAGTGTGCATTATGTGTCTTACACAGGTTAGGGAGGTCAGCAACTGGGGTATCTGCTCCAGAGACATGGCCATTGCTAACAACGAGCTTATACAGGTCAGGGAGGTCAGTGACAGCCTGCACTGGGACTATCTGTGCAGCATGCTCTGCTGAGGGCTCAAGTACTTCATTACAGAAAAAACTTAGCGTTGTTGCAAGCCGAGCTTCACTTCAGCTCCAGCCCCTCATTCTCTCTCTGCTAATTAGTAGCGGGGATACACATAAGTAGCGGAGACCAGGCAATGTATAATAACTAAGAAGCGCTACAGTCGGCCAGTTTGACATTGTCTTCCTTTCATGCCTTGAAGTAGCCACCCTCCCTGGTATCTACGCCACTGGTGGGAGCTTTCACATACTGTGAGATAGCTGGATAGTCCTGTGCAGTAGGACTTGGTTTGGGGAAGCACCAATGCTATGCTAGCTCCTCCAGACTCTGTTGAGGTGTTACCATGTGTTGCTGCTTTCTGGAACAGATGTTAAGGAGCGGTTGACCTTCTGAAAGTTTCTCCCACCTGCACCCAGGAACTTTGGAGTTTATCAAGAATGACCATTGGGTTCTTAGTCACCTCTCTTACCAGGGCCATTTTCCCCTGACCAGGGCCGGTTTTAGACAAAATGTGGCCCTGGGCAAAAACAAACGCGGGGCCCCAAATCTTGTAATAATGGGTAGAGATGAGTGAATCAAAGCTGACGAAGTGGAATTCGTTACAAATTTCATGGAAAATTCGATTCGTCACGAAAGAGAATTTCATGGCGATTCGTGGTAACAAATCTTTTTTTTTTTCCCTAAAATGGCCGCAAGCACATGGCATGACATGGGGGAAGGATTTCTGGGACAAAGAAGTAAACACCCACAATGCGATCACATGCAGACATGTAGCCAATTAGCAGCCAGCCAGGTCCTGTGATGTCGCAGCCCTATAAATAGCTCTGCAGTGCTGGAATCTGCCATTTACAATTGATTTTAGACCAGAGACAGACGTCAGGAGAGATAGGGCAAGTGATAGAAAAACGTTGCTAAAGAAAAGAAATAAGGAGATCAGGGATAGATAATCTGAATTGCAGGGATAGGAGAGGGACGATTTCTAGACAGAATCCATAGGGGATTATCAGGCAGTGAAATCGCGATTCTGGTACACTGAGCAGCAGTGACTGGGCATTGTGGTTTGGGGCACTCTGTTCTAAAGGCTGTATTGGAGTGCTTTATTCAAAGAAGCACCACTTGTGTTCCTTGTTGCAGTGCAGTAAGAGGGTCAGAGCTTTGTTTGGGGTACATATATAGAGAAAAAAAAAATTATCTGTTGGGTTGGGTTCTGTATTCTGCTGTCCTTTTTAACATACATATGCTACCTGAATCCTCTCTGTTTCAACCATGTTTTACCCATTTCTCGGCCAGTATAGAGGCTTGGAGATGATAATTACCAAGATTAGCTGCTTTTATCAGACAGAGGTTTCTCTTGGCACAGTAATTTATCATCTCCAGTCTTCTACACTGGCAGAGAACTAGGTAATATATGGTTGAAACAGAGAAGGTTCTTTAAGTGTTGTTACACAAGGAGTGATGTGTGCAAGTAAGGATAGTATATTTTCTTCCACATATACAGATATTACCCAATTACTGTAAATTTTTCATAAATTTTAATATGATAACTAGAGATGAGCGAGCATGCTCGTCCGAGCTTGGTGCTCATTCGAGCATTAGGGTACTCGTAAGTGCTCAATGCTCGGACGAGCATCTCGCCATGCTCGAGGAAATGGCATCTCCCGCCTTTTGAATTTTTGGCGGCTATAAACTCAGCCAATCACAAGCCAGGAAACTCTGCGTACCACCCAGCATCACGTGGGGCCCTTACATGTCGATAGCAGGGGTTGGCTGGCCTGATCAGGTCACCCTGGAATATACTAGTGACTGCCCGCGGTGCTCGGCTCAGTCGCTGCCTGGATGCCGTTAGGGACAGATCTGCAGTGTGATACAGGGAGAGTGTTAGGGTGTTCTACTAGATTTGTGTTAAGCAGGAGTGATTCTAAAAGAACCCAACAGCCCTTGTTAGGGCTACAAGACCCTTTTTTTATCTGCTTGTGGCTGGGCTTGCTGGCACTAGTAGTGCAGCTACCGCCATATTTGCAGCAGTGTGGGACCATTCTGTGTGTCACAGTTCAGCTGTCCAGTCACCACAAACCACTATCCGTATTTTCTGTCCAGGTGACCCATACTGTATGTCACGTAATCAAATACGGTCTTTTGCTCTCACTGATACAGCTACATTAGAAAAATCTCTGTGCGACATTTGTCTGGGTTGCAGTGAAAATAGCCACAGTCAGCAGGGGCTGAGTTTGCTCTCTGATATATTCTGCACGTCACGTTAAAAAAAAAGAACACAAAAAAAAAATTGTGTTTTTTTTTTTTAATCTCAGTTATACAAATTCATTTCATACAGCTGTGTGGAACCATTCTGTGTGTCACAGTTCAGCTGTCCAGTCACCACAAACCACAATCCGTATTTTCTGTCCAGGTGACCCATACTGTACGGCACGTAATCAAATACGGTCTTTTGCTCTCACTGATACAGCTACAATAGAAAAATCTCTGTGCGACATTTGTCTGGGTTGCAGTGAAAATAGCCACAGTCAGCAGGGGCTGAGTTTGCTCTCTGATATATTCTGCACGTCACGTAACATAGTAGCATAGTTTATAAGGCCGAAAAAAGACATCTGTCCATCCAGTTCGGCCTGTTTTCCTATAAGTTGATCCAGAGGAAGGCAAAAAAACCCTGTGAGGTAGAGGCCAATTTTCCCCACTTTAGGGAAAAAACTCCTTCCCGACTCCAATCAGGCAATCAGAATTACTCCCTGGATCAACGACCCCTCTCTAGTAACTATAACCTGTAATGTTATTACCCTCCAAAAATACATCCAGGCCTCTCTTGAACTCTTTTAGTGAACTTACCATCACCACCTCCTCAGGCAGAGAGTTCCATAGTCTCACTGCTCTTACCGTAAAGAATCCTCTTCTATGTTTGTGTACAAACCTTCTTTCCTCCAGACGCAGAGGATGGCCCCTCGTCACAGTCACAGTCCTGGGGATAAATAGATCATGGGAGAGATCTCTGTACTGACCTCTGATATATTTACACATAGTTATTAGATCTCCCCTCAGTCGTCTTTTTTCTAAAGTGAATAACCCTTATTTTGATAATCTTTCTGGGTACTGTAGTCCACCCATTCCAGTTATTACTTTAGTTGCCCTCCTCTGAACCCTCTCCAGCTCTGCTATGTCTGCCTTGTTCACAGGAGCCCAGAACTGTACACAGTACTCCATGTGTGGTCTGACTAGTGATTTGTAAAGTGGCAGGACTATGTTCTCATCACGGGCATCTATGCCTCTTTTGACGCAACACATTAACTTATTGGCCTTGGCAGCAGCTATCTGACACTGGTTTCTACAGCTTAGTTTGCTGTTCACTAAAATTCCTAGGTCCTTTTCCATGTCAGAGTTACCCAATATTTTACCATTTAGTATGTACTGGTGACTTGCATTATTCCTTCCCATATGCATAACTTTACATTTGTCAGTGTTAAACCTCATCTGCCACTTCTCTGCCCAAGCCTCCAGTCTATCCAGATCTATCTGTAGCAGTGTACTGTCGTCTTCTGTGTTAATTACTTTACACAGTTTAGTGTCATCTGCAAAAATTGATATTTTACTGTGCAAGCCTTCTACAAGATCATTAATAAATATATTGAAGAGAATAGGGCCCAATACTGACCCCTGTGGTACCCCACTAGTTACAGTGACCCAATCTGAGTATGTACCATTAATAACCACCCTCTGTTTTCTATCACTGAGCCAGTTACTTACCCACATACAGACATTTTCTCCCAGGCCAAGCATTCTCATCTTATATACTAACCTTTTATGTTGTACCGTGTCAAATGCTTTGGAGAAGTCCAGATATACGACAACCATTGATTCGCTGCGGTCCAGTCTAGAACTTACCTCCTCATAGAAACTGATTAAATTGGTTTGACATGACCGATCCCTCATGAAGCCATGCTGATATGGAGTAATTTGCTTATTTTCATTGAGGTACTCCAAGATAGCATCTCTTAGAAAACCCTCAAACAGTTTACCCACGACAGATGTTAAACTTACCGGCCTATAGTTCCCGGGCTCTGTTTTTGGACCCTTTTTGAATATTGGCACCACATTTGCTATGCGCCAATCCTGTGGAACACTCCCTGTCAGTATAGAGTCCTTAAATATCAGAAATAAGGGTCTGGCGATGACATTACTTAATTCTCTTAGGATACGGGGGTGTATGCCCTCCGGTCCTGGCGATTTGTCTATTTTAATCTTTTTAAGACGAAGCTCTACTTCTTCCTGGGTCAGACAGGGCACTTTTAATGGGGAATTTACTTTTATATTCTGCATTTCATCTGACAGTTTATTTTCCTCAGTGAATACAGTGGAGAAAAAGATATTTAGTAGCTTTGCTTTCTCCTCATCGCTCTCTGCAACTCCCCCCTCGTTACTCTGTAAGGGACTGACACCTTCAGGTTTATACTTTTTACCATTTATATAATTAAAGAACATTTTCGGGTTAGTTTTACTCTCTTTGGCGATTAATCTCTCGGTCTCTAGTTTGGCTGTTTTTATTTGTCTTTTACATATTCTATTTTTTTCCTTATAGTTTTTTAATGCTTCCTCGCTCCCCTCCTGTTTTAGTGATTTAAATGCTTTCTGTTTGTCATTTATTGCTTTCTTTACAGTTCTGTTTATCCACATTGTTTTTTTCTTGTTCCTTAACCTTTTATTCCCATAAGGTATGTACCTCTCACAATTAGATATTAGGATGCTTTTAAAAATATCCCATTTTGTTGCTGTATTTTTATTTTTGAGGACTTTGTCCCAGTTAGTTAGGCCTATGGCCTCTCTTAGTTGGCTAAATTTAGCTTTTTTGAAGTTTGGTATTTTTGTTCCTCCCTGAAGAAACGCTCTTTTGAATGACAGTTGGAAGGTTATTATATTATGGTCACTATTTCCCAGGTGTCCCCAACCCGCACATCTGTTGTTCTGTCAGGTCTATTGGTTAATACTAAGTCCAGTATGGCCGTCCCTCTAGTCGGGTCCTGAACCAGTTGGGAAAGGTAATTGTCTTTGGTTATTTCCAAGAACCTGTTTCCTTTATGAGATATACAGGTTTTAGTTTCCCAGTCTATATATGGGTAGTTGAAATCCCCCATAATAACGACCTCATTATGTTTTGCCGCCTCGTCTATTTCGTTTAGAAGTAAATTTTCTATGGGCTCTGGTATATTAGGTGGTTTATAATAAAGTCCTATTAGTATTTTATTATTGTTTTTGGCTCCATTTATTTCTACCCACAGTGACTCCACATGTTCATGTCCCTCACTTATATCTTCCCGGAGTGTGGGCTTTAGACAGGACTTTACATAAAGGCAGACCCCTCCCCCTCTCCGGTTTTGCCGATCCTTTCTAAACAGACTGTAACCGTGTACGTTAACTGCCCAGTCATAGGTATCATCCAGCCATGTCTCAGTTATTCCCACTATGTCATAGTCCTCCTCACACATCTATAATTCCAGTTCACCAATTTTATTAGTCAGGCTTCTGGCATTAGTGTACATACACTTAAGAGGTCTATGTATATTTTTTACCCCCCTTTTTAAATTACTATTACCTGTGAAGGGAATATCCGGGGTTTTTGGGTTACTTTGGTTGATGTTTTGCCCAGTATTCTCCCTACATTCCTCACTAACCCCCCACTCTCCCTCCTATGACCCACTCTCTATTTACACTATCTACCCCCTTATTAGTATTACTCCCCCCAGATCCTAGTTTAAAAGAACGTAAAATAAAAGAACACAAAAATTTTTTTTTTTTTTTTTAAATCTCAGTGATACAAATCCATTTCATACAGCTGTGTGGAACCATTCTGTGTGTCACAGTTCAGCTGTCCAGTCACCACAAACTACAAACCATATTTTCTGTCCAGGTGACCCATACTGTACGTCACGTAATCAAATACAGTCTTTTGCTCTCACTTAATGAGCTACATTAGAAAAATCTCTGTGCGACATTTGTCTGGGTTGCACTTAAGCAGACCAAGTCTGCCTAATCTAATAGTTTCAGTGTAATTGCTCCATACTGCACGGTACGTAATAAAATAAGTAATTTTGCTCTAACTTATCCACCTATATATTAAGTTGTTCAGATTGAACAAGTTTGTGGGTTTCAGTACAGCAGGCCCATTTTTTTTTTTTGTATATATAATACACTTATATACAGAAAATGTTGAACCCCAGGGCTAAGGGTCGAGGACGAGGGCATGGGCGCGGGTATTCAATTACTGCAGGGGGCAGAGGCCGTGGTCCTGGGCAGGGTGAGACAGTACCTGCTGATGAGGGAGCAGGGGAACGTCGCTGAGCTACACTCCCTAGCTTTATGTCTGAACTTACAGGGACACGTGGTAGAGCACTGTTGAAACCACAACAGTGCGAACAGGTGATGCCGTGGATTGCGGACAATGCTTCAAGTAATTTGTCCACCAGTCAGTCTTCCACGCAGTCCACCCACGTTATCCAAGGGAGCACTCCTCTGGCTCCTCCACCTCAACCTCCTTCCCCCCAGTCTGCCCCCTCCCAGGAAAATTTGGAATGCGATCCGGCATACTCTGAGGAACTGTTTTCTTGACCTTTCACAGAGTCACAAACCACTTCTCAGGTTGCTGCTGACCTTATTCCCGATGCCCAAGTTTAACAACTGTCGCAGTCTGTGGGTGATGACATTGTTGACTTAGTGGAAGAAGTGTGTAAAGAGGTGTCGGACGATGAGGAGACACGGTTGTCAGACAGTGGTGAAGTTGTTGTCAGGGCAGGAAGTCCGAGGGGGGAGCAGACTGAGGAATCGGAGGATGACGAGGTGACTGACCCAAGCTGGGTTTATAAGCCAAGTGAAGACAGTGCTTTTGAGGCGGTGGCGAGTGCTGCACCAGAACAGGTTGGAAGAGGCAGTGGTGTGGCCAGAGGGAGAAGCAGGGCCAGAGCTCGTGCATCAGCAGCAACTGTTTCACGTAGTAAAGCTCCCGTGGCGAGGCCTAGATGTTCGCAAGTCTGGAGGTTCTTTAAAGAAATTGAGGATGACTGACGAACTGTGGTGTGCAACCTGTGCCACACCAGGATCAGCAGGGGTGCCACCACTACTAGCCTAACCACCACCAGCATGAGCAGACATATGAGTGCTAAACACCCCACTCAATGGAACCAAGGCCGTTCACCTCCTGCGGGTCCCACCACTGCTCCTTCCCCTGTGTCACTCGCTGCCTCTGCTAGTCAACCCCCTGCCCAGGCCCCCGGCATGAGCGCCTCCCGCCGGAAAACCACACCCTCGCCTCCACGATCCTCCACAGCGTTCACCAATGTGTCCCAGCGTAGCGTTCAGCTGTCTTTACAGCAGACGCTGGAGCGCAGGAGGAAATACAATTCCACCCACCCACATGCCCAAGCCCTCAATGTCCACATCTCCAAATTGCTGAGCCTGGAGATGCTGCCCTATAGGCTGGTAGAGACCGAGGCCTTTCGCAACCTCATGGCGGTGGCTGCCCCTCGGTATTCGGTCCCCAGCCGCCACTTTTTTTCCCAATGTGCCGTCCCAGCCCTACACCAGCACGTGTCACAGAACATCATCCGTGCCCTGACCAACGCTGTTTCTGAGAAGGTCCACCTAACCACGGACACGTGGACAAGTGCTGCCGGGCAGGGACACTATATATCACTGACGGCACATTGGGTTAACTTGGTGGAGGCTGGGACCGAGTCTTACCCTGGGGCCGCTCTTGTACTGCCCACACCGAGGATTGTGGGGCCTACCTCGGTCACAGTCTCTCAGACGTATTATGCCTCCTCTTCCGACCCCTCCTCCTCCACCTCCTCCTCCGAATTACCATCCGTGGGCACGGCGCCTTCAGTCGGTAGCTCTAGGCACAGCAGTAGTGCCGTGGCTAAGCGCCAGCAGGCAGTGGTGAAACTGCTGAGCTTAGGTGACAAAAGGCACACCGCCCAAGAACTATTACAGGGCATAACAGCGCAGACAGATCTGTGGCTGGCACCACTGAACCTCATGCCAGGCATGGTTGTGTGTGACAACGGGCGTAACCTGGTGGCGGCTCTGCAACTCGGCAGACTCACACATGTGCCATGCCTGGCCCACGTGTTCAATCTCATAGTTCAGCGGTTCCTCAAGACATACCCCAATCTGTCTGATTTGCTCACCAAGGTGCGCTGCATCTGTGCGCATTTTCGCAAGTCCACAACAGATGCTTCCACTCTCAGGGCAGCGCAGCGCCGCCTACAACTGAATTCGACATTAAACATGTTATCCAGAGTTTACCAGCAGTGCAGAGCGATTGGAGACTGCCAGATGTCAACTTCCACCAGAACTGGTAGTCAGGTCAGTCAGATTCCTCAAGTCTACAATGAGGAGTGGACGTGGATGTCTGATATCTGCCAGGTGTTGACCAACTTTGAGGAGTCAACACAGATGGTCAGCGGCGATGCCGCCATTATCAGCCTCACCATCCCGCTGCTTTGCCTGTTGAAAAACTCACTGCTCATCTTGAAGTCGGAAGCTTTGCACTTGTCACAAGAGACGGTGGAGGAAGATACGTTGCTTGATAGCAAGAGCACCCTCCGGTCTGTTTCTCAGCGCGTATCGGAGGAGGGGGATGAGGAAGAGGAGGAGAATGTTGGCGAGACAGAAGAGGGTACCAATGCTCAGTCCTTCTTAACTCTTGAGCGTGTATGTGCTGAAGAGGAGGAGGGAGTAAATGGAGAGTCAGGCCAGTGAGGAGAGGGAATTCTTGAGTGTTGGGACTCTGGTGCACATGGCAGACTTCATGTTAGGCTGCCTATCCCGTGACCCTCGCGTTAGAAGCATTTTTTCAAACACCGATTACTGGGTGTTCACTCTCCTGGACCCACGGTACAAGCAGAACCTTTCCACTCTCATCCCTGTAGAGGAAAGGAGTATGAGAGTGAATCAATATCAACAGGCCCTGCTGCACAAGCGTAAACAATCCTTCCCATCTGACGCTGCTAGCGGCAGAGGGCGTGGTTCTGTGGACTAAGTAGCGGGGGAGAGGAGGCGAGCAGGCAGCTTGTCCAGCACTGGCAGGGGAACGTTCTGCAAGGCCTTTGCCAGTTTTATGTCACCCCAGCAAGACACTGTCACCTGTCCCCAGTCTAGGCAGAGTAGGGGTGAGCTTTACAGAAAGATGGTGAGGGAGTACCTAGCTGACCATACCAACGTCCGTAGCGATCACTCTGCTCCATACAACTACTGGGTTTCAAAGCTGGACACGTGGCCTGAACTGGCGCTGTACGCCTTGGAGGTGCTGGCCTGCCCTGCCGCTAGCATGCTGTCAGAGTGGGTATTCAGTGCAGCTGATGGTGTCATCACCGATAAGCGTACACGCCTGTCAACTGACAGCGCTGACAGGCTGACGCTTATTAAAATGAACAAAGCCTGGATTTCCACGGAATTCAAATCTCCTCCAGGGGAAAGCAGCTAAAGATTAACATTACTTATGTATCCGATTCCTCTTCTCTACTCCTCCTACTCCTCCTCCTCCTTGTCGTCTTTGCCTAACGCTGACCCAAAACGCAATTTTTTAGAGGGCCAACTGGCACTCTTTTACGACAATTTTTCCAGAGGGCCCCCTACAGGCCCTCTCTCCAAAAAAATTTTCCTGAGGGCCACCTACAGGCTCTCTCCCTAAACTATTTTTCCGGAGGGCCCCCTACAGGCCCTCTCTCCAAACAATTTTTCTGCAGTGTCAACTACAGACACTGTAAAACAATATTTCAGGAGCGTCAAAAAGACAGTCCAAAGCAATTTTTGGACTGAAGGCGCAAGTACCGACATTTAAAAAATAAAAATTTTTGCTGAGGGTCGACTTTATGTACTTCGAAAAGAAAAAAATTTTTGGAGGCTCAACAAAAGCCATTTCATTACATTCTCAGTCGGACAAAGTCATTGGTGGTGTAACCGCCATGCTGCGTCAGGCTAAATTTTTGGGTGGCTCACCTGCTACCTCATCTAACTTGGTCACCTGTTGGTGTCACCGCCATGCTGTGTCAGGCTTATGCCTGCATCGTGTGGCTGGGGATAGGAGAGCCGTGCCAGCATGGGCATGGGTGATGGACCTTCGTTGCATCCCTAACATGTGATGGGCATGTGCCTCGCCTTTCTTGGTGTGGGTGAGCACAATTGCCATGAGGGTAACCACCAGGCTGTTGCAGGAGAATTTGGGGTAATGGTAGGATTAGGCAGCCTCAGAGGCATCCATGCATGCTGCCCCTGCTGTTTCCTGTCCATTTCCGTGGTGTTTCCATCATTTTCTGAGGTTTCCAGGTTTTCACCCAGCCTTCCCTAGGCAGAGCCTTGGTCCCCTGCAAAAAATGCTCGAGTCTCCCATTGACTTCAATGGGGTTCGTCACTCGAAACGAGCACCCGAGCATCGGGAAAAGTTTGTCTCGAATAACGAGCACCCGGGCATTTTAGTGCTCGCTCATCTCTAATGATAACATATCACATGATTCATCTATTAAATTGCACAATGTATAGTCTAATACAGTATATGGTTGTATAACCCACAAATTGAAAATTCGGTTATCAGAGGACATAGCAGGATTGCAACCTAGCAAGGCCCAAATAAAATGATCTATCTGGAGCTCAACAACATTTTTTTTGGAAACAAATCAAGATGGCACTAGTACTTTGCACGTTCCTGGGATAGAAAGAGCTAATAAGACTCCATGAGGTTGTGACTGGTCCATGGCGTTTCTCATGAGAGAGGCTTTTGGATTTTTTACTTAGGCACACAGGCACGAAAGAATTTAAATTTTGGAACAGATTTCATATATCTTTATCCACCAGAAATAATGCCTATTTTGTACACCTCTACTCAATTACATTGCTTTGTGTTGTCATTTGTCTATTGTTATACAATGTATCTAATCTGTATTTGATGTGACTAGGATCCATGGAGCAACTATAGTCTTTTCTGGTCTTAATTAGAGATGAGCGAATCATGCAAAATTTAATTCGCCGAACATTCACCGAACTTTTCCTAAGATTCGTATATTTGACAAATAGATTTGTTGAATTTGCGTACAAAATATATGTAATTATATGGCTTTTAGCGAACATTCGCGCACTAATAACGAACGTTCAGGTAAAATGACGTGCTTTGCTGGAGAGGAATAGTGGAGCAGGAGGAACGCTCTGAGTCTGACCCCTGGCTACATATGGATACTGTATCAGCAGATGACAGCAGATCATCTGGCTGAGGCTGAGATGAGCGTGCCATCCACTCTACTACCTCATCCACTTTCTCCTCCACTATAATTTTGCGCCTTGGTAGGTTAGCCTGGTGGAACAACGGCGAAGTATTGCGAATACTACTAGTAGATGGTCCGGCTACAATTCCTTTGGCACTTTTGCCCTGTGCCACCTTCTCCTTTTTTTTTTTACAGCTCGAGGTCTGGCTGGAACTGGACCCCATTTGCTTATCCATTCCAGACATTTTTCAATTCACTCTGTGGCCCTTGCAGCTGGTCTTTGTCCCTGTATCTCTCTGTCTCTCCCTATCTCTCCCTGTCTCTCTCTCCCTGCCTGATTAATTACTAGCCCTGAACTGGCCCTGCACTTGCCCTGCAGTATCCCTGATATGTGTAATATGGATTCCCAGAGCAATTACACCCCAATTTTCACAAAACAGGTCTCAGAGTTTCAGAACTTCACACACAGTGCTTCTGCTCGTCTCAGCATTCGCAGCAGAAGTGATGCGTCACTGGCTTACCGAGCCTGAGCCAATCAGAGCAAGCCCTGCCCACTAGGTCAGGTGACTGCTTTCTTCCCGGGCTTTTGCGCACGATAAACGAACTAACAGTAAAAGTTTGCTAATGAATTGAATTTGTACGCAACAGCGTATAGAGTAACTTATATGTAGCAATAGCGTATAATTTATAGGACAACTACGTAGCAAATGCGTACAAAGCTGAAGCGAATCACCTAATATTCGGATTCGCTTCGCAGCTGAAAATTTCCAAGATTCGATACGAATCAACGAATCGATGAATCGCTTCGCTCATCTCTAGTCTTAATATGTTTATATGCCTCTGCCTATAATGCAAACTTGCTATGGAGTTGTCCAAGATAATTAAAAATGTCAAGCAAATCCTAAAATGACTTAAAAGATAAAAACATTATCATTACCCCATTCTCAAGAACCATTCTCTTTGGTGCTGGTCTGGTTCTTCTGCCTCTGTTTTCTGCCTCTGTTTTCTGTCTCTGTCTTCTGCCTCAGCAGCAGTGCTGACATGCTGTATACCCCTGCAGCCAATCACTGTTTTCAGTGATAGACAGCGACTGTTTTTTTGTCATAAATTTGTTTATTGAGATTCTCAAGATATACAGGAAACGATATGTTACAACATTTTTGCAGACATGGCATAGAATACATGCAGAATGTTTCCCAAGATAATAATACTAAACCTCTCAAGATTTTTATTTCAGGCACGGGTAAAGATAAGGTCAAGGGTAAGTGGGAGAGGGGAGGTATGGGAATGGAAAGGGAAATCCAAGGGGGAGGGGGGAGGTGGAAAGGGTGGTAAAAAGGGGGGGGGGGAATGTAGGGGAGGGGGGTCACAAATTAACATATTAACATATTAATTAGTGTATAGCCTCTCCCAGAACTAGCCCTTTAGAACGCATTAGATAACAGTGGATCAGTTGAAGTTGTTTGAATAAAATATATAATATTCAGTATACCAGAAGGAGTCAAAGGATGTAAACATCCTCATGGAGACGTATTATTTTATTACATTACATTAGAGGCTAGATAAGGTTGTCTGCCGGAGTCCGTTGTTGGGACTGTCTATAGTCTAACCAAGGTTGCCATAGTTTAATAAAGGTTGAATGAGATCTATTTGCCCAGCTCGCCAGCTCCTCCAATCTGTATATTTGGTCCACTCTGTCAATAATAATGAAAGAGATAGCGGAGATGGGCTCAGCCAGTTAAGTGGGATCAAAAGTTTAGCATTTTGGATAAGGTGTGTGGGTAGGTTCAGTTTGGAGGGTGTCCAATGAGCACTTGGCAACCATAAGAGGATTGACTCTGGAGGATTGACTTGGTGTAAAAAGAATAACTTATGTGACACATTTTTCTCACTACTTTAAGAACACTGCCCCAATATGTTTTAATCAGAGGGCAAAACCAGAGTATGTGACCTAATGTCCCCTTTTCTTTCCCGCATCTCCAGCACAAATTGCTGTCACTTAGTCTCATCTGTAGTAACACTACTGGAGTTTTATACCACCGTATCATGGTTTTATAGGAATTTTCTTGAACTCTTACACAGCTGGAGAACCCGTGATAATGTGAGTGAATTTGTTTTTGCTATGAAGTCAAGAGGGGGGAGTCGGCCTTTACTAGGAAAGCGAAATCGGGGGACTCTCTAGCTAGTGTGAGGAAATCTTGTAGTCTATGTGATTTACATCTGTCCCAACCCGGAGGTAGGGTCGGCAAATGATATAAATGGGAGAAATTTAGCAGGTATACACTTTGAGGGAAAGTTGAGGAGATAATTATCTCTATTAAGAAGTTTAACACAGAACATACTCTCTGAGATAGCGTTTGATGAAGGGGGCTTTCTCGGGATGTCCCATAATCTCATCTCGTCAAATGTAGTCAAAGAGGCCCTTTCGCATTGTGAGCTAAGGTTACTATGGAGAGGGTCAACTAGCTGTAGCCATCTTTTTAGGTGTATAGCAAAATAGAATGTCTGGGGGTCGCAGAGCCCAAATCCTCCTGCCTGACGTTGGAGAATAAGTCTAGCAAATTATATTCTGGGTCGTCTACCCTGCCACAGGAATATACTGAAAACAGATCTCACTTTTTTGAATAAAGAACATGGTGTGGAGATAGGTAACATCTGTAGTAGATAGAGTAGCTTAGGCATGATGTAAGTTGTCAGTAGATTTTTTCCTCCCTATCCAAGAGAGAAATGGTGCAGATATTGTAGAGAGTTGTGTCTTTAACTTTTGTAATGGGGCGGCTAGTTAGCATTATATAGCAAGGATGATTTATTAGTAATTTGAATGCCCAGATATTTTATTTGGGATTGTTGCCAGTGAAAAGGGGCCAAATGTTTAAGGGTATGGACATTTCTATATTAATATTGAGTGCTTCTGACTTGCCATAATTGATTTTAAAATTGGAAAGTTTGCCAGATCTCTCAAACAGATCTAGAACATGTGGGAAAGCTTGTATGGGATTTGAAATCGAAGCAAGTCATCTACAAATGCTGCACATTTATGTGTAGTGCTTCCTACGCGGACTCCATGTATGTTTGTATTTTCCCTAATAGCTTGAAGGAGTGTTTACATAGTTAAGATGAATAAGTAGGGGGATAAAGGGCAGCCCTGTCTAGTACCAATTGTAATGGGGAAGGTCCCCGACAGGGTTCCATTTACTTTTAGACGGCCGCTGGGTGCATTATAAAGTGACATTACCGCTTGTATGTATTGTTGGGGAAATCCAAATTTCTCAAGTGTTTTGACCAAAAAGGCCAACTGATTCTGGGTTTTTCTGCATCTGTACTAAGGAGAACGAGGGGTATATTGTGAGACAGAGCATGATGAATGGTGTGAATAACCCTCTGTGAATTGTGGCATCCTTCTCGACCTGGTATAAACCCAGCTTGCTCTGGATGGATTAGGTGAGGCATTAAGCCCTTGAGGCGGTTCGCAAGCAGCTTAGCCCAGATTTTTATGTCAACATTTAGGAGCGAAATTGGACGGTAGCTGCCGCAATTAGTGGGGTCTTTGCCCTTCTTAGGAATGAGCGCGATCTGAGCTGATAGTGCCTGCTCTGGTAAGGGAGTGCCCTGTAAGAGCACGTTACACCATTTAAGCATGCGTGGCAATAGAGAAGTTAGTAATTTCTTATAATAACCAGATGGAAGACCATCTGGTCCTGGACTTTTGTTGAGAGGGAGGGACTTCACTATTGCAGATAGTTCATCCGCAGTGACTGGTGATGTGAGGGCCGAATATGCTTGAGGGGGAACAGTAGGTAGGGTTAAAGGCTCTAAAAAGCACTCGATTTGCGAGGTGCAAATATTGTTTGTGTTTTGTTGGGACTGTTTCAGATTATATAGAGCTTCATAGAATCCTCTGAACTCCTCGGCTATATGGGTAGTTTGAGTGACCTTATTGCCCAATGCATTGGTTATAGATCGGATGTATGAGGATTCTTTCTCTTTTTTGAATAGACAAGACATGAGTCGATTGCCTCAATCCCCATGCGAGTAGTATCTAAATTTGGAGTTTTGAAATGCTTTAGCCGAGGCTATGTTCAGGTGATTCAGCAGCTGTCTTCTAAGGTCAGTCAAGTCATGTTGGGCTGAAAGTGAGGTGGATTGTTTATGTATCATTACAAGGGACGCTATTTGTGCTAAAAGGGAATTAAGTGTTTTAAGATGCTCTCTTTTCTTGGCTACACTCAGCGTAATGAGTTCACCCCTAATGAATGCCTTGTGAGTCTCCCAGTCAACTCCCTGAAAAAACTCACTCACTCACTCACTCACTCACTCACTCACAAACTGTCATTAAGCTCAAAAAAGAGAGATAGTTTGTCCTCCAATGATTTTCGTTGAGACGCCACTGCCATTCTCTAGGTGGTAAATCAGATGGCAGAGGTGCCTGTTGAAGTATCTACAGTTGGGTTCAAAGCAATATTTAAGTCCGCTCCTACTATCCTAATACCATCGGCAAAGCTGTCAAGCTTCTCAAGTACATTGTTAAGCCATTTAGATTGGTGTGCGTTATGAGCATATAAGGAAGCTAATGTAATTGGGATGTTACCTATTTTCCCTTTAGCAAAGAGGAATCTACCTTCGGGGTCTGCATAAGTGACAAAGTGTTTAACAGGAATAGACTTCTTACTTGCAATGCTAGTGCCTCTGGAAGCTCCAACATGGCAGCTATGATACCATAGACCAAAGTAGGTTTTAGGAAGGTTGGGAACTCCGTGTTTAAGATGAGTTTCTTGCAAGAAACAGATAACAGTGCGTAAGTGTTTGAGAATAGATATAACCTGAGATCTCTTTTGAGGTATGTTGAAGCCTCTAACGTTGAATGAGGTAATTTTTATAGATGCCATGTTGGGTCTCCGGGTCTACAGCAAATAATCCACTTGAGTAGTATCTGGGAGGAAAAGGCAGAAAAAAGTAAAAGGAACTAATATATTCCAACTATACCATACACAAAAAGACGTCCTAACCGAGCGATGTTGGTCGCTCTTGAGGCGTTTGGCCGGGGGGGAGATATGTATCTCTTGGCCTAATCAGAGAGCTCAGAGCCCTGAATCCAGAAGAATAAAACATCAAATATGAAAATAAAGCCGAACATATTAAGCATAAAGTGGTAAAAAACAGAGAATAAAAACATGAATAACGGAGGTGGGTACTACTTAACAGCAGTGAGTCCCTTCAAGAAACATTTGGATCCCGTATCAAGTGTCTCCCGACGAGTGTTCAAGTTGGCAGCGTCTTATTCTAAGGGGATCAGTTTTTAGAAACTACAGACTACTGCTCAATTCGTGGCAAGGATGGTGTTGGTTCCTCCACATAGACATGTAGCCAAGACAGTATGTCCAGTGGCTTGGTGTTAAGCAGTTGCTACGCTTGTGGCAGGTCAGATGGGAAGCGTATGGTACATCTCTTGTTGCTAGCCGCAAAAGTGTGTCAAAATAGGAACAGCCACTTATACAAAATTTTCTTGCTCCTTAGCATATCAGTTAACGGATTAAGGGCCCTTCGTTTAGCCAGCGTTGAAGGAGCAATGTCTTGAAATAGAGAAATGTCAGCTTGTTCATATTTTAGCGTTTTGCGATCTCTAGCAGCAGATAGGATGGCTGCAGTATCTTGATAACTAAGAAGGCCACAAATTACATCTCTTGGGGGGTCTTCAGGTTTAGGTACCGGGCGAAGGGACCTATGTATTCTTTCAATGGTGATTGTGGCAGCTCAGTCTGGACCCAGTAGATCTGTAAAGATATCTTTAGCGGAGCGCTCCAGTAGATCCGGGGTCACTGATTCCGGTAGGCCTTTGAAGCATACATTTTTCCTTCTGCTGCGATTTTCTTGGTCCTCAATTAAAGAGTAAGCAGAATTTAGGGATACTGAGTGGGCCTGGTATGGTATCTGGTATGCTCTTCATATCGGAGTCTTCCTGCGCTTCCTGCGCTTGTTCCCGCGCGCTCGCTGCAATCTTGAGAGCACGGGCTGGAGACACACTGGACCTTCTCTTTAGGAATTTATCCATGTCCGCTTGTTTCTTCTTCCCCTTTGGCGTGTCTGGTAAGTCTCTGGTTCGATCTTTGCTGAAAGAGTGGCATCTGAAAAAATATAGAACATGTCCTGTTCTTGTCCACCTTATGGACAAAGATAGAACTGTTCTATTATGGCCCAGATGTTATATTCCACAAAATACGGAATGCACACACCTGATATCTGTGTTTTGTGGACCCGCATACTATATGGCTTTCACCCTTTGCAGTGTACATTCTTACCTGCTCATACACAGATGAAGAGAAAGC
>ONZH01000228.1:0-112927 GCA_900303285.1 Rhinella marina | reverse complement strand
GCCCCCCTTCCCTCAGTGCTTTGTGGCCAGGGGGCAAAAATTTAAATGGCAAACTGTCCCCATGTCAAATTCTTTACCTAAACTCTTCCCTCCAGCCAGAGGGGTAACTTGACCAGCATGTAAATTCTATAATACCAGTGTCTTCTTATGTGGCCCAATGGTCTTTGGGCCCCCTTAGACTCCTGGGCCCGGTAGCGACTTCTACCTCTGCACCACCTATAGCTACGCCCCTGCAACCATACCTTCTAGAGAAAAATCCAGTTCTGTTATCCAGAGATATGACTTTTTTTGTTCCTTTTATACAAATAAGGTTTTTTTGGTGAACTTTGGGCAGGTCTTATTCGTTTGCTGCAGCATCTCTCCACACTAATGTTGCCCGCTGCCTCCCACCTTCCCAACATGGCAGAATGCTTACTCTGAAACTGATTTTTAGAGGTGACAGACTTCCTAGTGGTTCCAAGCTTGCCCGATTATCAGAATTTCACTTGATTTCTTTTTTGCATCCTCTTGTGCTCGGGTGTAATTAGAAAAAATATACATTTTACTAAATGTATTTTAAAAAATGTATGATCTAAATTGTTGCCATTGCCTCCTCTTCTCTTCCTTGCCTTCTTTTTAATGTAAATCTTATATTTATTGTAAATGAAATTGGCAAAACCCCTATTCAATCACGTAGGGTAATATAAATGAAAGTGCCTTAGAAACGGTGATCGCCTTAAAATATATCCAAATAGTGCAGATTAGTTATCTAAAGCCCGAGATATAAATCAGCTGCGCCTGGAAACAGCATAATTTTGCTCCCGCGTCTAGCGTTCATAAATAAATGATGCTTATAAAGGCTGATTTATGGCACGGAATAATGACTGATTAACTCAGTTGTAATTCGATTGTGTTAAAAGTGATGAAATTTATGCTGTCACATCTAGTGAAAAGCCTTGTTCCCCTCCATCAACCAAGTTGTAGGCAATCAGTCATCTGCAACAAGATGTCTACACACAATGACTACAGGTGATTTGAAGGACAGGGAACTCTGACGACAGTATGTGGGAAAAAAAAAGAGGAGAACAATTTTAATCATGAAAGGGAAAAAAAATCGGTTTGATTATATTGTCCTTTCTCCACCTGGAGGAAAACAGCAGGATAAAAATATCCAAGAAGCAATTTCCTGATATGTAGCATCTTGATTGGTGATCATTTATATGGAAGGACAGGTGTAGACGTATACAATGATGTATTCACATATGCAGATTAATACATAAAACTATTTTTAAAGGGAATGTATTACCCGTATGTTTTACTAGTTAAAATCAGATAGTGAAACATACTTGATTTTATTTTCTAATCTGTTTTTATTTTCTGGTGGTACTTTTTTTTTTTAATGTTGTTACTCGGTTTTCTGTTCACGATTATGAGAATCATGACAATGAAGGAGTTGTGCAGGTCAACAGAAAATGTTCCAAATTGAACTTGAAATCTAGAGTGTCTGGCCAGCTGTAGACATTTGAAAGATAAGTTCTCGGATTTTTAGACAGTAGTCCATCCTGATCTCCCAGTCTACTGAGGGTCATGCAAAAGTCCAGACAGCAAAAGTCCAGCTTGCTCTTTGGGTGATTCCTCTTTGGTTGAATGAGGTTCAATGAAGTGTCCATTTTGATGGTCAAGAAAGTAAATTCAATGATGATCATCTTGATCCCTTGATATCAAAGGATCAAGATGATCATCATTGAATTTACTTTCTTGACCCTCAAAATAGACACTTCATTGAACCTTCTCCAATAACCAGTACAAAACATGAGTTTCCTGAGTGTCATCTTCTGCATGGATGTTCAAGATGATTATCACTGAATTTATTTGCCTGAGCAACAAAATAATCACTCCATTAGCCCTCCTCCATTAGCCAGCACAAAACATGATTTTCACAAGTGTCATCTCCTGCATGGATGATCAACATAATCATCACTGAATGTATTTGCCTGACCAGCAAAAATAGTTACTCGCTTACCCTACCTATAGAGCCTCTAGTTTCTTTGCCAGAAGCAAATGTCCTTAGTGTGATAGCCAAAGCAGATCTCCAGTGTGAGAGCCTTGACAAACACCAACATACAGTTCATGTTTTCCATGAGTCTGGTTTTAACAGGGAATAACTATAACCAAGTTGAATTTTTCAGATTTTCTTTGAAAATTGGGATTTATGATTTTATAATACTACAAAAAGTAAATAAAACCTTCAATTTTGTCTATGGACAATGCAAAATTTAGCATGATCCCTGGATTCTCTCCCCGGTCATTCATCTTTAGGGCATATAACAGACAGGGTGATCTCACCATCTTCCTCCATTTAGTCAGCACGAAACATGATTTTTCCGGAGTGTCTTCTCCTGCATGGACAAAAAAATGCTTTTTCATGCTAATCTCTTCTTAGAGAGTCTATTTTAATGGATGTGACCTATGACAAGCTACTATAGGCCCCCTGGATATACTTGTTATTTGTGAGGGCCATCATTAGAACAGAGGTTGAATTGATCATCACAGGCCAACATCAATATGCAGACTGAGCGGTCAATTTATGGTTGTGGAGGCTCATCTTTTGTAATGGATCTCAGATAGGAAGTATCTGTGATGTCAGTCATTAGTAGGTAGATGTCAGAAGAGCAGAGCCATTGTACAAGTATATAGAGGCATACAGTGGGGAAAAAAAGTATTTAGTCAGCCCACTTAAAAAGATGAGAGAGGCCTGTAATTGACATCATTGGTAGTAGACCTCAACTTTGAGAGACAAAATTAGAAAACAAATCCAGAAAATCACATTGTCTGGATTTTTTAAGAATTTATTTGCAAATTATTGTGGAAAATAAGTATTTGGTCACCTACAAACAAGCAAGATTTCTGGCCCTCACAGACCTGTAACGTGTTCTTTAAGAGGCTCTTCCACTCATTACCTGTAGTAATGGCACCTGTTTGAACTTGTTATCAGTATAAAAGACACCTGTCCACAACCTCAAACAGTCACACTCAAAACTCCACTATGGTGAAGACAAAAGAGCTGTCGAAGCACACCAGAAACAAAATTGTAGACCTGCACCAGGCTGGGAAGACTGAATCTGCAATAGGCAAGCAGCTTGGTGTGAAGAAATCAACTGTGGGATCAATAATTAGAAAATGGAAAACATATAAGACCACTGATAATCTCCCTCGATCAGGGGCTCCACGCAAGATCTTACCCTGTGGGGTCAAAATGATCACAAGAACTGTGAGCAAAAATCCCAGAACCACATGAAAGGACCTAGTGAATGATCTGCAGAAAGCTGGGAACAACGTAACAAAGGCTACCGTCAGTAACACACTACGGCGCCAGGGACTCAGATCCTGCAGTGCCAGACGTATCCCCCTGCTTAAGCCAGTACATATCCGGGCCCATCTGAAGTTTGCTAGAGAGCATTTGGATGTTCCAGAAGAGTATTGGGAGAATTTCATATGGTCAGATGAAACCAAAGTAGAACTATTTGATAGAAATACTACTCGTCGTGTTTGGAAGATAGTGAAGGCTGAGTTGCATCCAAAGAACACCATACCTACTGTGAAGCTTGGGGGTTGGCAACATCATGCTTTGGGGCTGTTTCTCTGCAAAGGGACCAGGACGACTGATCTGTGTACATGAAAGAATAAATGGGGCCATGTATGTATCATGAGATTTTGAGTGCAAACTTCCTTCCATCAGCAAGGGCATTGAAGATGAAACGTGGCTGGGTCTTTCAGCATGACAATGATCCCAAGCACACCGCCAGGGCAACAAAGGAGTGGCTTCGTAAGAAGCATTTCAAGGGTCCTGGAGTGGCCTAGCCAGTATCCAGATCTCAACCCCTATAGAAAACCTTTGGAGAGAGTTGAAAATCCGTGTTGCCCAGCAACAGCCCCAAAACATCACTGCTCTAGAGGAGATCTGCACGGAGGAATAGGCCAACATACCAGCAACAGTGTGTGCCAACCTTGTGAAGACTTACAGAAAATGTTTGACCTATTTAATTGCCAACAAAGAATATATAACAAAGTATTGAGATAAACTTTTGATATTGACTTATTTTCCACCATAATTTGCAAATAAATTCTTTAAAAATAAGGCAACGTGATTTTCTGGATTTGTTTTCTCATTTTGTCTCTCATAGTTGAGGTTTACCTATGATGTCAATTACAGGCCTCGGAAAACTTGCAAAATTGGTGGCTGACTAAATACTTTTTTTCCCGCACTGTATATTGTGGCATCATGTCCTGACATTGTTCTTTTCAAGAAAAGTGTTAACACTAGAAAGTTTGGACAATCCTACAATTTGTATTACTTTCTCGTGGACAATATGCTAAGGACATTTTTAAAGGAGTACGCACAATAAGGAAAGTTGAAGGTATCATTATACATGTGTTGTATAATGCAACGCAAAAGATCCTGCGTAACTTGGCTGATAGGCTTGCATTGAAAGTTGAGTTTATATTGTCTGAAGGCATAAAGCTGACAATACAGTACATTTTCTCACAAAACTGGTCACCTAGGAGTCAGGAGGCTCCTTTATATCTTACGGTAGAACCACACGGTCAGGTTTCTTTATGCAGTTTTGGAAGCCACACCAGCAATGAATAAAAAAAAGTAGACTTCATATTTGTCCTTTGTACTTTTTCTCCTTTTATGGTCTACTCCATTTTTTGGCTTTCAAACTGAACCAAGAAACCTGACCGTGGGCCCGTACTCTTAGTTGGCCTGCCTATCTCAAGGAAAATGATGGGTCAGCATTAGATAACATTAGATATAAATCCTGGCAACAACAATAAATATGATACAATAACAAAAATGGTCATACTTTCCCCCCTTCTGCTCCAAGCTTCATACTCCAGTCCTCTGTAATGCTATTTGTCTTCCTATCTGCATCGATGATGGTTCATATGTATACACCACATTACCACTGCGACACTAGTCGTAACAGTCTCATGTTCTATCCTAATGGGACCGGTGATTGGTTGCACGGTGATCTGGTGTGTATGGGTGGGACTAGCGAAGTTTTAAAAATTTTTTATTTGACTGCTTTGCCAAGCTTCAACAAAGAAATTTGGATTTGTTGCGAAGTGCATGTCACAAATTGCATTCCATTGTATGTAGCGGTGCAATGATGGAACACCCTCTTAGATGCCGTGTGTTCAATGCTGATTGTGGCATTTGAGAGTCACATTGAGCCCTTTGGGGGTTAATCAGGGGTTAAAAAAATACATACTCATCTTATCCATTTGATCGCAGAGAGGTCGTCGCGGCCATCTTGATTCAAAGAAAACAAGCCAAATCTTGTGCATGCTGATCTGATAGAGTCACTACATTGTCATGTTGAATGGGCACGGTGATGTCACGTCTTCAATCAAAATATCCGCTACAGCCTTTCAGCGATCAAATTGATGAGGTGAGTATGATAAGGAGTAGTTTTGTTTTTTACTGCCATTTCAGCAAAAATGGATTTGTTACCACAAAGCGCTAAGAAATTTGGTTTCATGGCGAATTGATTTTTTCCTGAAACTCGGATCCAATTCCACTTAGAAACTAAGCGCCTTTACAGACGATATACCAACTCTTGCCCCAGATAAATTAATAATTGTTTGACTCCTAAGAATTAACTTTTAATTTGACATTTAAAAGGAAAAAGTAACACAAATTGTTAAAATTTTCTAAATGTGTGCGCTGTCACTCCTAAAAGATCGATGAACTCAGAAGCTGGATGTGCACTCTCCAGCGTTTCTGATACACTATTAGTATGATACAGTTCGTCACCATGTGGTCTCCTAGTGACCTGTATCATCAGAAATCCTATTTGTCTAAATGCTGAATGGAGGACAATGCGGACAACATTAGAAGATAAAAACTAACTACTACCCCCCAACATGTTTCATCAGCTGACTGCTGACTTCTTCAGGGGTTTGGGCAGCAATGAGGTCATCACACCGATAGCCACTATTTATATCCAAGTTATCTAATTGCCAACATAGGTAGCCAATCACTGGCTCATCCAATGTCCAATGAGGACTATTACCTGGTCGCTCATCGTTATGCCAAACACCAATCCATGCCCCATAGAGCCGATGTCATTCATGACGTGATGTGCAGAAAAGAGCTGCGCCCAGACTTCTACTACGAAGCGCTGTGAAGGGTATGTCTGCGCATGCGCCTGAACTTCAAAATAGAACATGCACAAATTGCGCTAGTGCGCATGCGCCGGAACTTGGACATGGAAAATGTCAGATTGCGCCAGTGCATTGCGCCAAAAGATAGAAACATTTTGCCAATGGTGGACATTTGTGCACCATAGGAGTATGTCTGCTGCGCCAGAACTTCAAAATAGAACATGACATTTGCTAGTGCGCCGGAACTTAAAGATGGAGAACAGATTGCACCAGTGCGCATCAAAAGATAGAACATATTGCCAGCTAAAGGTGGTGGACGTTCTGTGCACCATAAGCCTATATCGTGATGATAATAACGATACAGGTATAACAGGGGGACAAACTTTGATTGTAAAGCACAGCTTCAAACTATCAGCGCAAAATCATCTTTATCTAAAGGGCCTCCTATCAAGCAACATCACATACTACCAACAACCTGATAATGTATAATAAAATATTCAAGATGGGATATCGAGGCACTGCATGGAAAATAATTTAATTAATAAAGAGATCGATGTCAGATGTTCATAAAAATGCTCAGAATACTGTTCTTTGATCCCCAACGGTAGCATACTTGAACTAAATACTAGAAATGTATTTTAAAGGATGGTGATAGTTGCATTACTGACTCATTGAACAGACATAGGGCAGCCATCTACTTATTTTGACTAAAAGGTGGTGCCTCATTATTGTTACTTAATCAATTGTGATTCTATAGAAAGGATGAATACGTGAATCCTTCATTAAGTCCCTTAGGACTGAGACTGTCCAGCCTAAAAATCCATTTGGTTTCTTCTTGCAAAAGAATCCTATCCAGGTTGCCTCTTCTGGCACCCAAGGTTTTCTTGGTTAGCCCCCAGAATTTGAGACACATGGGGTCTCCTCCATGTTGTTGTCTCACATGACGTGAGATAGGGGTATCAGCCTTTGTATTAATACTGCTAATATGTTGTGAAATGCGTCGTCTGAACTCTTGAATGGTCTTGCTTGCTTACCACTACCCAGATAGGGTCTTCTGATTAACAATTCCACTTAGTTAACTTTCTCTGAACACTAGGTGGGATGTCACAGCTCCAACTTTAGAGAGAGGACTCCACAGAGATGAATTTAAAGGTAATTCAAAAGTTTGGGACAATTATTTTTTTATGATTGCATTTTACAAATTTTGGGCTAAAATCAATTTTTTTATTGGTCTTTATAAAAAAAATACCCTTTTTAGATTTTTAGATGCGGGGTTAAAAATCAGTCTGTTTGCAGAGTATCACTTCCCAGTCCTGTCAGCTGATGGCTCATGTAAAGCCTTATCTTTGATCTCCTGACCCCATAAACACTCATTAAAGCCATATTCTTATCAGTTGTCAGTAAGAATTTAGCTTTAATGTGTGGCTTAGAAGTCAGGAGATCAGAAATAAGGCTTCACATCGACTCTGCAAACTGATTTCTAACCCCTATATCTCAAAAACAGGTAAATCTTTTTTTTTTATTTTATTTTATAAAAACCTATTGAAAAAATTATTTTTAGCTCAAAAATGAGTAAAATGCAATCATTAAAAAAATCACCCCGAAGATGTCCATAGCCTTTAAGCAATGAAAATAAGCAGCCATTCGATTGTTCCCGGCTCATTTACTGTAAATGGGAGTGATAAACTCCACTGTTTCCAATGGTCCCTTTACTTCTATATGCTGAATTACAGGGACAGGCCCTTAAGAGGAAAACTATCCTCAGTGAATAATTATACATGACAAGCAGTCATCCGCAACAAGAGGTCTACACACAATGGGGGACATTCACTAAGCATGCTGCTCCAGAATTATGATGTAAAATGCACCAAAAAGAATGGCGTTTGATTTGTAATGTAGCATTATTATTTTTGGCGCAAATTATGCCATTATTGATACGGTACATGTTCCCAAGTCACCACAGGTTTCTTGAAGGATGGGAAATTCTTACGATGTTACATGGAAAAACCAGAGGAGAACAATTTTAATCATGAAAGGAAATATAATAGTTTGATTACATTGTCCTTCTGCACCTGGAGGAAAACAGCAGGATAACAATATCCAAGAAGCAATTTCATGATGGCGTCCTGATATCTTGGTTGGTGATCATTTATATAGGAGGATGAGCATAGATGTACAGTATATGATAAACTATTCACATATGAAACTGATACTAAATGAAGAAAAAGGTGAAACAATTGTAAAAGGGAAAACATCACCTGTAATTATTTTTACAAATTGAGACCATATTATTATTTTTCTAATCTGTTTTTATTTTCTGATGGCAGATTTTATTTTGATTCTGATTTCTGTTGTTGATTAAAGGAGTTATCCCATGAAAAACATTCAGCAGTTTTACAACCAGCCCCTGGATCTGAATACTTTTGTAATTGCATGTAATTAAAAATTTTGTATAGTCACTGATTTATTCAATGAAATGTTTCTGTATAGCGCCACCTGCTGTTTATTCTCATTTTTCTGTCCACCTTGCTGAGGTGGATGCACATGCTCAGTTCTATCATTCAACTGCCTGTGGTAGGCTGTGGCTGTGGTAGGAAGAGATCTGTAGTGGAAAGAAATTGCCCCCTGAGCTGTGATAGAAAGAGAGCTGCAGGCAAAAGGAAACACCTTCTGAGCTGTGATAGTGAGAAAGCTGCAACAGAAAGTACACACTCCATGTGCTGTGATAGAAAGAGAGTGGCAGCAGAAAGGACCCCCTCCCT
The DNA here is from genome assembly GCA_900303285.1 of Rhinella marina. Lineage (NCBI taxonomy): Eukaryota > Metazoa > Chordata > Amphibia > Anura > Bufonidae > Rhinella > Rhinella marina. The sequence continues at coordinate 104,015 of ONZH01000228.1, read as the reverse complement.
GAGCTTTGATAGAAAGAGACCTGCAGGAGAAAGGACACCCCCCTGAGCTGTGATAGGGGGAGAGATGCAGCAAAAAGGACAAACTCCCTGAGCTGTGATAGAAAGAGACCTGCAGGAGAAAGGACACCCCCTGAGCTGTGATAGAAAGAGACCTGCAGGAGAAAGGACACCCCCTGAGCTGTGATAGAAAGAGACCTGCAGGAGAAAGGACACCCCCCTGAGCTGTGATTAGGGGGAGAGATGCAGCAGAAAGGACAAACTCCCTGAGCTCTGATAGAAAGAGACCTGCAGGAGAAAGGACACCCCTGAGCTCTGATAGAAAAGAGACCTGCAGGAGAAAGGACACCCCCTGAGCTCTGATAGAAAGAGACCTGCAGGAGAAAGGACACCCCCTGAGCTCTGATAGAAAGAGACCTGCAGGAGAAAGGACACCCCCTGAGCTGTGATAGAAAGAGACCTGCAGGGAAGAAAGGACACCCCCTGAGCTGTGATAGGGGGAGAGATGCAGCAGAAAGGGCAAGCCCCCTGAATTGTGATAGAAGAGAGCTGCAGCCGAAAGGATACACCTTCTGAGCTGTGACAGTGAGAGAGCTGCAGCAGAAAGGACACACCTCATGTGCTGTGATAGAAAGAGCAGCAGCAGCAAGGACACACCCCCTGAGCTGTGATATGGGGAGAGATGCAGCACAATGGACCTGCCCCCTGAGCTGCCAGCTTGATATAAATCTAACAGAGCAACTGGAGCAATGAATGGGGAGATCTCTGGATCCATGTGAGGTACAGGGCTGGTTCTAGCTTTTTTAGAAAGAGATTGTCATGTACCTTTTTACATTTTTTTTAAAATTAATAATGGCATGGTCCCTTTAAGAGAATTATGAGAATGAAAGAATTGTAAAGGTCAACTAAAAATTGAGCATTGAAAATAAGCAAACTATTTTATTTTTTTTTTAACTTCAGGCTCATTTGCCATGAACATGAGTGAGTGATATAGCTTAGCATACTCCACTGTTTCCAGTGGTCTCTTTCATGGAGAAGGACATCACATGTTCATCCGGCCCTCTGCCCAAGAAGCCTCTTGTTCTTGACAACAGTGGGAATTCCAAAATTCAGAGCCTCCTCCTAAATTACTTTTATACCCTGAATTACAGACCATAACCCATCCTCCTGAATAATCGTATGCTGTATTCTGCCGGCCACACTAATCAGTGCGAGTTCTCCTGGAAGGCAGGAGGACATTCATGAGAATCTCAGAACCTCCCAAGGAATTTGGAAGGAGAAAAGAAAAAAAAAAATCATTTCCCCAAAGATAACCTGCAAAATGACTTTGAGCCATTTCCATAGATTTTCCGCGTACAAATAGAATTCCATTTGTCATCGCTACATGATTGTGCGATTCAATTCTCCTTAAAATCTAGCGCTCCTTTGATGCCTTTATGTTGCGGCCGTATTTCAATTTGAGGCTATTATGTGTTCTGGAGCCATTACATTACTGTATTTGCATGTGATTTAAAGCAACACTTCTATCAATACAAATGTCATCAATCTTTATGTCAGATTACTTTGAGCAAATAAAAATGTCAACACACTAGTTTTCTTGTTGCTTCCCATTTTATTTCCCAAGAGAGAGAATTGCTTAAAGTTCTAAAAGCCTTTGCCGTATATTAGGTCCTGCTGTGATAAGTGAATTGCAATTCTGTTAGAAGATCTCTTTAGAAAGTGAAGCTGGCATCTTTCTAATAAATCCAATGTATGAAAAAATAGACTTAAACAAGAACAGGACATCCACAAGGGATGGATGGGGAAAAAATAAAATAAAAAATAGCGTGTTATTGCTTTGCCGCTCGATAACTTTACTTAGTCCGTCCACCGGTTTAACCCACGTAGCTTTCAGACAATGGAGAGCGGAGCACAATGGGAAGTGAAAGAGATGAACTTGTCTCCACTCCGGAGCTAATGCACTGGCTAGGCCGCTTTATAAAGAAGCATATGTTACATTGTATCTGCATGACGTTCCTGTATGTTTCCAGTAAATGGACAAACGGTTATATTTAGCGGATGGCGCGGTCACTAGGGCTGTGCCATCGGCAGCGGATGCCTGCTGTAGTATTTAGCAGATGGAAGGATAAATAAAAAAGTAAAGTTTAAAAAATATATTACTTTAATTGAGCATTGTAACTAGGGATGAGCAAATCGACTAAGGATGAAACATCCGAAGTCGATTCTCATAAAACTCATTTCAATACTATATGGAGTGAGCGCTCTGTACAGTATTAGAAAGTATTGGCTCCGATGAGCCGAAGTTATTACTTTGCGAAGTCTCGACTCTTTTGATGTAATCCATTATCTTATTGGCCTTGGCAGCAGCTGTCTGTAGAAACCAGTGTCATACAGCTGCGGCCAAGGCCAATAAGATAATGGGTTGCATCAAAAGAGGCATAGATGCCCGTGATGAGAACATAGTCCTGCCACTTTACACATCACTAGTCAGACCACACATGGAGTACTGTGTACAGTTCTGGGCTCCTGTGAACAAGGCAGACATAGCAGAGCTGGAGAGGGTTCAGAGGAGGGCAACTAAAGTAATAACTGGAATGGGTGGACTACAGGACCCAGAAGGATTATCAAAATTAGGGTTATTTACTTTAGAAAAAAGACGACTGAGGGGAGATCTAATAACTATGTATAAATATATCAGAGGTCAGTACAGAGATCTCTCCCATCATCTATTTATCCCCAGGACTGTAACTGTGACGAGGGGACATCCTCTGCGACTGGAGGAAAGAAGGTTTGTACATAAACATAGAAGAGGATTCTTTACGGTAAGAGCAGTGAGACTATGGAACTCTCTGCCTGAGGAGGTGGTGATGGTAAGTTCACTAAAAGAGTTCAGGAGGGGCCTGGATGTATTTCTGGAGGTAATAATATTACAGGTTATAGTTACTAGAGATGGGTCGTTGATCCATGGAGTAATTCTGATGCCTGATTGGAGTCGGGAAGGAATTTTTTCCCCTAAAGTGGAGAAAATTGGCTTCTACCTCACAGGGTTTTTTGCCTTCCTCTGGATCAACTTGTAGGATAACAGGCTGAACTGGATGGACAGATCTCTTTTTTTTGCCTTATAAACTATGTTACTATATTACTTCACATAATAACTTCAAAAATTGATTTTTCCTTTAAAAAAAAAATTCCCAAACTTGGATTCGGTTCCAAGTAGTACCTTGGAACCGAACCCGAGTTTGGGATATTGTTTTTTACAGTATAAATCAATTTCTAAAGTTATTATGCAAAGTCTCACGAGACTTCGCAAAGTAATAACTTCGGCTCATCGGAGCCAATACATTCTGTACAGTATTGAAACAAAGTTTTATACTAATCGACTTCAGATGTTTCATCCAAAGTCGATTCGCTCATCCCTAATTGTACCAATTTGCACTATTTTTGGCTTTATTCTGCCGTGATGACCTTATGCCCTGACATAATGCCCTGAGTTTATTTGCTCTGTTGCGCTGTTTATTCTACATTACTTTAACAACAATAAACATATTTTGAAAAGAAAAACAAGTAAAAATTGGTTTTATCTTGTACAAGTGTTAAAAAGACATACACACACACAGGGGTGCACCACCAATGAGGCCAGGTGAGGCGATCTCCTCAGGCAGCTCCAGGTAGGGGCAAGAGGGGTGAGGCGGAAGGGCCATGGGCAATGAGCGCTTTTATTGTTGAAACGCTTCATCTCTACATCTCCTCAGGACAGCAAATGAATGTTGCGACGGGGCACAGGAGTGACGTCTCCCTGGCCCACCGTTTCCTCTAATAGGTTTTAGTCCTAGTTCCTATAGCCTATCAGAGGCCGATATAATCATTATCCCGCTGCCTTAGCCGGGTGTTTCAGTTTTTGCCTCAGGCAGCAGAAAGACTGGGTGCACCCCTGCACACACATACATGTGTAGATATATATAGTAACAACAACACTGCAGTGATCTGTATAATGAATTTAAACCAGGGATGCCCAACCTGCGGCCCTCCAGCTGTTGCAAAACTACCAGTCTCAGCATGCCCTGATAGCTGTAGGCTGTACAAGCATCATGGAAGTTGTAGCTTTGCAACAGCTCAAGGGCCATATGATCCCTAATTTTAACATTTTCTAAAGAGGAGCTGAACTACTCCTGACATGTCTGTTTTAGTCACTACTTGCATTCCCACTGTAAAAAACAATTCTGGAGCATCTTTTTTATAGATGTATGCTGTGCCATTCCTTTATTATTCCTCCTAGAAGTTTATGAATAAGGTACAACTGGGTGTTACCGGTTCAGGGTGTGTCCTTGTACAGTCTAATGCCATATTCACACGTCAGTGTTCGGTCAGTGATTTCAATCAGTTATTTTGAGGCAAAACCAGGTGCGGCTCTAAACACAGAACAGGAGCAGATCTTTCCCTTAAGCAAATAGCATTTATCATGTAGAGAAAGTTAATACAAGGCACTTACTAATATATTGTGATTGTCCATATTGCCCCCTTTGCTGGCTGGGTTCATTTTTTCCATCACATTACATACTGCTCATTTCCAGGGGTCATGACCACTGCTGCAAAGCAGATACAAGATGGTCGGGATGGGAGTTGCTGCACATGCATACTTATGTGTTCTCCCACGGTCCCGGTCACCAGAGAGGCTGGTGCTTTTTCCGATAGTGTGCAAGCACGCACACTGGCCACTATATTAATTGTATATGGCAATTTTTATCAGCTTTTTTCTGTGATTAGTGAATGTCCAATTTGCAGTTCTCTCAGATGTGGTGGGTGAAGACTAGCTCCTATCAACTGCACACAGAAAGTAGAAGAGAATCGCTTCCTAACTGTCTCACAGTCACTCAGAACCAGCCCCAGGATCATGGTGGACGAGATTATAGAGAAGCATTAAGTATACCTTGTAACCTTTCTGTGTAGCTATGCAGTCTATCTTTGCCTGTGCCTGTCTCCTTAGTTTCTGCTCAATCCTCCTCGCTCTTCTCTCCATAGACTTGCATTGACATGTGTAATACGATCCTCTTGCCCAGATGATCTCTCTCAGACTGGAAAAAATGCACTTTTGAAAAGTGAAAAGCAGACATGTTTTTCAAACCTTGGATAACCCCTTTAAGTAAAAACTATATTTTCAATCAGCGTTGCTATGAATGGGAATAATTTCTGCAGGACAGCAGTCTTTTGGGTTAAATATACTCAATATTTCACTGAGAAGACAATGTTTTACATTTTGTGTAATGTGATTTTTTCATATTATTTATGGAGCTGAAAAATTTCTTTTCAATTAAAAATCCTATCCATTGATTTATTCGTGGCATCTTACATCTTATGAGGAGCATAATAGGTTTCTATTATTAGATGTGCATTCTCTGGCCAATTCCAAGGATTTTCCTTCCCAGTTAATCTTTCGAAATCACAGTTAGCCCTGCCAAGAGCTAACATTAGCCATTACACGGTAACAAAACCAAAGCTAAAAATAAAAATGGAAGCTAAATAACACAAAACACATACTTAATGATATCAATTACAAGGTATTGAAAAAAATATAACTCATAATGATTTTATTATGCATGAGAACTGTGATCATTTTGCCTTGATTTCTATAGAGGCATCTATCAGTCTAGGTTATGGCAGGTTCACATCAGCTTTATGAATTATGTTATTGCTTTCCGTTATAACATGGTTAAAATGGAAAATAATGGAATTCGTAAGACAAAATTCAAAATGAAACCCTTTAGAGGCATTCCATTTTGATCCGTCATAATAGAGGTCTATGGGCAATCATAACGGATCCGTCTGGTTTCTGTTATGCAGACCTCTAGGCCTTTCTTCAGATGCAATGTAACTGTTATCCAGCACCTTAAAAGGGGTTCTCCAGGAATGATTTAACATGGCTGCCAGCAACCTGTCCTAGAATGTGGTTGCCTTGTTGCCTCCACTTGCAGAACTTCCTAGGTTGGGGCCCCACTACACACTACGCTCTTTCTCTTGCATATACTACACATTGGAGAGTGCTCCTGTCAGGCTGCTCAGCCATGATCACATATTTTAGGCAGGATCACATCATTACCATCTATTATAGTGCAGTTATAGTGAGGCCCTTTTCCCACACCCCCTAGGCAGCTCTGCAAGATGAGGTGACCAGTCCTACTCACATTCTAGGACAAGTTTCTTGTATCTATCTTAAATCATTCCTGGAGAACCCCTTTAAGGAACAATCATTTGGTCAACAGCTATTCCTCCTGACTCCATATTTATCTGACGGTGGTTTATCATCAGGTTTGGACATGCAGAAATCTAATATGCCTCATCCTTCTTACTGTCAGAGTTGGGACATCACTATATATAGATTCAGGGGTGTAACTACCATAGCGGCAGACCATGCAACTGCTATGGGCGCAGGGCAAGAGGAGGCCCAGTCTTAGTTTTGATTATCTCCTCTTCTACTGGAGGTGAATACTTGGTCAGGACTTTACCCTCTAAAGCAGGGATTCCCAACCTGCGGCCCTCCAGCTGTTGCAAAACTACAACTCCCAGCATTCCTGGACAGCCTACAGCTATTAGGGCATGCTGGGAGTTGTAGTTTTGCAAAAACTGGAGGACCGCAGGTTAAGCATACCTGCCCTAAATGAATTATTTTTAGCAAATGAGTCAGTGGGAAAATGGCCCAAGGGTCATTAAAAAGGCTTCTGTCCTGTGTGGGGGACCTGGTTTGATCTTTTCTATGGGGCCCTTACTTCTCTATGTACGCTACTGCATAGATTGCTCCATAAACCATAGGGGGAAGAAAGGAAACCAACATGGAACATAAAAATTACCTCTGTTTAGCTCTGATCTTGGCAGAACTGATGAGTCCCATAGAAATTAAAGGGGTTATCCATTTTGAAAGTAGTCGTTGGCTGCAACAACTACCACAGCATAAGTGGTAAGTGTCTGATTGTGATCTGGGTCACCCGCCAGTCATAAGAACGGAGGTTATTTTCCCCTGCTTGTCTGGTGCTCCATTCAACTCTATGGAAATGCTGGAAATTACGGAGTACCAGCACTGATCTATCTCCAGCAGTCCCATAGAGTGGAATGGAGCGGCAGTGCACAAGCATGTCCGCAGCTGCATTTCAATAGAGGAACACAGGCCACCATTCTCATGGGTCCCCAGCAGCTGGACCCCCAACGATCAGACATTTATCCGCTATCCCATGCCTAGGGGATAAGTTGTTGAAATTGGAAAACTCCTTTAGGAATATTGTTTTGTTAGAACCAACCCCAGATAATATGCTAACCACAAGCTGGAGGAATCCGGCAGAGAGTGTATAATTCCATTAGAGTGCCACCACAAGGCAAATAGAGCATTACACAGAATCAATGGCCTATCTATTTGATACAAGGATATGATGGGTCCTCCAGAGTGTAAAGACTCTTTGCAAACAAAAAAAGTAAAATAAATAAAAAAAAATCTAAAATACATTTAAAATTCAATACATTAGTAAGAGAACCAGGGAAGATGAAGGTGTAGGCTTACATGACCCCAGACTGGGCACTGGCTGGCAGGCTTACCCACAATGCATTGCAGTTGACTTGACAGTCAATCAGGATGGAAAATATTAAAAATTGGCTTTCAAAATCCAGATGAAAAATGACTAAAATCATTGCATTCTTAAAGGGTTATTCCCGCAGAAAAGCAAGGTTCTCGATGGGCTACAAATACTCACCTGACTGATCCCTCACCTCTGCTTTTCCAACAGTGTCCCGGTCCACGCTGCGCACCACTTCCAGCTTCTGTCCGAACATGGCAGGAAATGGGTGTGAATGCTGATCAGTCAATCACTGGCTAAGGTGGGTCATCTCCGCAGCCACTGATTGGCTGAGAGACATTCACAGCCATTTTCTGCAAGACAGGAAGTGGAGGTTAGCGGAAACCTCAGCAAGAGATTGGTGAGTATAAGTTTTGTTACGTTTTTGCAACATAAGCAGTCCCCAAACCTTTGTTTTTTCCCCCGGAATGCCCCTTTAAGACCAAAGTCTTAACCTTAAAGGGTTAATTTACTGTAACACATTGTGAACCCTGAATACGAGAAAGCCATGTAAACCAATTAAAATGTAGACAATGATTAATATCTCATAGCTTGCGATTCCACATTTTTTATAAAAATATTTGATAAAATCAAATATTTGTGAAGGTTCTTTCACATAGAAAGTCGTGGACGTGTAATACTCCGCTGACTGTCTGATATCATTCTAAGCAGGCTCATATCGATTTCTCTTCTCATCCTCAAAGAATCTATGCTGCTTCCCCTCTATGAGGAATTGACCACACTGCACTTGTAGAGAAAAATCTATCTGAGGACACGCCACTACATTTGTATACATAAATATGCTCCGCAGTCCGCACCTCACAGGATCCTTTTTAGACGACGTGTGAGAGTTGTAGCTTCATTCCATGAGCATATGTGGAGGGTTCTAACTGATTACCTGACATTCAGAAAAACAAATTCAATAAAAAAAATAAAAATCTCTGGTAACTGCTGAGACTATGCCGCGTTTGTGTATAGAAATAACATATTTTTTTGTTTCATTATTAACATTACTGCAGATAGAGTGTAACATTCACATATATTATTTATCATTTTATTTATTTATAACTATCTAAATAAATGTATTTTTTTTGTCCACGTGTTGGTAAATTTTTCCGCTTTGCCAAGTCTTATACATTGCAGGGGTGAAATCAATGGGAAAAATCCACAGCATGTCTGTTTTTCCAAATGTATTTTTTTTAAAACCCTCTTTACATGTGTAATACTAAGAGCTGCAGTAAATTGTTGGGGCTGAACCGGCGCTGTATATCAGCAGCAATTCCAAAGTGTGTGAATGAAACTTGATGGTTGGAAAACACATTTCAGATATTCATATCACTAAGGGTCTGCCTCAGCTGCAATTTTTTTCAGTTTTTCTGTATTTTCCTTGGTAAAATAGTTATACAAATAATAATAAGAAAAATTGAAAAATTAACAAAAACATTGTGAAAATACATGTGTAAGACCTTGTGCACATTGGCACACCTAATATGAAGCCTTTTAACCTTTGCATGGTGCCGCACAAGTTACATCGGACCCATATGTGTAGAGACAGTCTCACCAGAAACGATTCTAATAAGGCAGTAATGCCTCTGTAATATGGCATGGTAAAGAACATGCCGAAAGTTTAATGGTCACAGACGGTACTTTTCGGACGCTGTTTTCTTTTTCTTTTCTAAATTAACTTTCGCTCTGAACTTTGTGGGAAATCCTTCTTGTAAGACTTAAGACGGGCTGCCTGCTCACTGAAGGATCAGATTACCTCATCCCATAGAAGTCTATAGAGGGGAGGAGTAAGGAACTGCTGAGAGAAGCAGAGAGATCAAACAGCACAGACACGATCCATCATGTGATAGTGTTATGTGTCCCCCGCATACAAAGCCTTTTAACCTTTGCATGGTGCCACATGGTGCTTCCTGAGGATAGGTCATCAATATTAAAATCATGTAAATCCCCTTTAACAAAGAGATTTTGCTACAAGACACAAAACAGAAGAAGTTTCTACTTCAACTCCTTTGTTTAGATATTGCTGTTACATATTGTACTTGTTTTGGTGCCCCCATAATGTGTCCAGTGCTGGTGGTCACATATGTCCAGTAGCTCAGTCCCAACTCCTATATTCTCCTGCGTCCTTACCAAAATGGGTCATAAGTTGAACTTTATTAGAGGGAATCAAAGTAGCAGCAAGAAGCTCCAAAAGACGTACAGATGCAGCCGAGCCAAACCTGATGGTTTACGCATTAAGTAAAGAATGGCAAGAAAATATTAAAGGAGTTTTCCAGGAGTTAACTACTGATGACCTATCCTTAGGATAGGTCATCAGTATCTGATCGGTGGGGGTACGACACCCGGGACCTCCACCAATCAGCTGTTTGAGAAGGTACTGGCGCTCCTGTGAGCGCTGTTGCCTTCTCGTAGCTCACCAAGCACAGCGCCGTACATTGTATAGTGGCTGTGCTTGGTATTGCACTCAGCCCGGTTCACTTGAATGGGGCTGAGGCGCTCCTAGGCCATGTGACCGATGAACGTGACGTCACTGGCCTAGGAAAAGCTGAGAGAAGGCCGTGGCACTCACAAGAGTGCCGGTACCTTCTCAAACAGCTGATCGGCAGGGTCCCAGGTGTCGGACCCCCACCGATTAGATACTGATGACCTATCCTGAGGATAGGTCATCAGTAGTTAACTCCCGGAAAAAACCCCTTCAACTGACTATTCAATGGATTTCAATGGATTTTGTCATGAGGTAACAGAGATAACACTGTGCCATGTGTCATCAGAGTCAATGTTACTGTCTTTAGCAGCAGTATTGAAAACAATTGTTCTGCTTCGTAAGATCTAAGAAAGAAGTATAATATTTAACTATGAGGGAGGCAATTTCTTCAAAAAATATTGAGTAAAACAAAAGTCTTTACTCAACTAAACATGTGGAAATTATGTGATATTATTCAAAACTATAATTCTTCAGTGAACAGGAGTGGAACAGGTGCAAACAAATAGCAACAGTATTTTGTAGAACAATTATGGGAAATGTCAATGGGTTTTGGACTTTTTTTCATACGTTAGTAGTAACAGCATGTGGCACTTTTCATCATCTTAAAAATAAATTTGATGAAACAGGTGCGAACTGCTAATAAAATGAGCACTTTGTCTTTATCAAGCAATTAATGTGACAGATGATTGGATTTGTTTTTAAGATTTTTTGCCCACTTTTTAATACAATTACATTTTTTAGATAAAAAAAATCTGTGGTAATTCTGTAATGTCTTTGTAGGAGTCGAATGTTCATACACCAATGCATGGTACCAATACAAAAGTGGCTACTGTCCTTATTGTATGGGACTTTGCCCAAGTAGGAAACCCAACCCTTACACGCCTCTTAGTGTTTTGTGGATCTGCAAATTGAGGATCCATAAAACAGGTATACCAGTCCGTGTGCGTTCCACAATTTGTGGACCGCATATGGTTGCAACTAAAATAGAAAATGCCTATTCTAGTCCGGGATTGCGGACAAGAATAGGACATGCTGTTTTTTTATGGTACCGTGGAACAGTACCATGGATGCGGACAGCACAAGGTGTGTTGTCCGAATCTTTTGCGACCCTATTGAAATGAATGGGTCCATACCCGTTCTGCAAAATTCGGTCGTTTGAATGAGCCTTTACTGTCATCATAAATATTTCACCATTCCACCATTCTTCTCTAATGAAACTAACCCTAAACTGCTGATGTGTCCTTCCTTATTTTTCAACTTGGCTCAATACTGTATCCCGAGTGATGTTAGGTGACAAGCTTTGAAAAATGAATTATGAATATGAAAAATGAAATACTTTGTCAAGATGTATCTATGTTATAAGCAGGGGCGTAACTACCATAACGGCAGACCATGCGACTGCTATGGGGCCCAGGGTAAGAGGGGCCCCAGTCTTAGTTGGGATTATCTCCTCTTCTACTGGAGGTGAAAACTTGGTCAGGACTCTACCCTCTAAAGAAGGAACTTTTAGCAAACAAGGCAGTGGAAAAAATGGCCCAAGGGGTTTAGGCAGAAACCCTGCTGTCCTGTGTGGGGGGCCTGGTTTGATCCTTGCTATGTGGCCCTTACTTCTCTATGTACGCCACTGGCTCTAAGTGCACTATGTGGCCACCATGGGAGTGTGGTTCAAGTTGTGTCCTGTCAAGGGTTTTTGCTAGGAAGTCATACTAATTTGAATTTGTACAGTGGGGAATTGGAGTCCTTAATGAAATTTGAAGAAAGGTAAAGGTCATACTTCACAAGTGAAGGGAAGATTTTTCTCTCTTTTAATACATTTTGCTAAGGATTTACCCACTTGCATGAGTGTGTTCTTTTAACGTCTCCGCTGTAAACTTTATTCTGACTTTCTCTTTCTTTTCATTCCATTATTGGTCATACAAAAAAATGCCTACTTGCAGCCATCACTAGAGGGAGCTCTAAGGGGATTTCTGCATACTCTTTCAATGTGGAGTTTAATATAAGTGCAGTATGCTCTAAGCTCTGAAGCTCCCTCTGGTGGAGGCAGACAGAAATGTATCATTAAATGTATGAGGCAGATTTGCTAAGAATGGAGTTTCACATGCCAGTAAGACAAACCAAATTTGTCACGAGGTGCAGGTTTCTCAAAAGATTGGTCCATCTTCTTGCAATTCAGAGATGTTACTGAAGTGGACAGAGAAATAAGGAAATGAACAAACAGCAGATAGATTTTATTGAATAACTCAGTGGCTATACTGCATTTGTAAAGATATGTAATTGCAAAGGTATTCAGATCTATGTGCTGGTTTGAAAAATGTAGAATATTTTTTAATAGGGCAACTGCTTTAATCACAGAATTTTGAACTCATTTTAGTGAATGATGTGACATAATTGTGACATCACTGGCCTGCGGGAAGCAGCAAAAAGGCCACAGTGCTACTGCAAGCACCGTTGTCTTCTCAAACAGCTGATCGGCGGGGGTCCTGCGTGTTGGACCCCAGCCAATCAGATGCTAATGACCTATCCAAAAGATAGATCATTAGTAAGAAAAAGGTAAAGAGCCCCTTTAAGTAAAAACGAACATTAGGTAAATAAAGCTACTGTATTTTTCACCCCATAAGACTCATTTTTCCCCCCAAAAGTGCACGTCTTAAGGGGCGAATACTAATGAGCGCTTCCATTAGCATCGGAGGATCGGGAAGTGGTGAAGGCTCTGTACTTACCGCTTCCTGGTACTCGGCTGTCAGCTGTGCAGTGGCTGCGCACAGAGTGGGGGAGCTCTGTGACCTCGCGCTGTGAGCACCAGGTCACAGCACAGTCACAGCAGGAAGAAGATTGCAGGCGGTGAGGAGCAGGAGAGGTAAGTGTTTTTTTTATTTATTAAACCGAGGAGATGATCTGAGGCAATATGTGGCTACTGGGGAGGGTGATCTGAGGCAATATGGGGCTGCTGGGGGCTGATCTGAGGCAATGGGAGCTGCTGGGGGGTGATCTGAGGCAATGGGGATGATCTGAGGCAATGGGGCTTCTGGGGGATAACATGAGAGGCAATGGGGACTGATGAGGGCCAATATGAGGCAACTGTGGCTGCTGATAGCTCATATGAGGCTGCTGGAGGCTGATGAAAGGCATATGGGGGCTGACGAGAGGCATGGGGCTCTTTCTGAGGTCGTTCACATTGGGGTCTGAGCTGAGATCTGATTCGGGGTCTGATCTGAGGTCTTGTTAGGGTCTTATTAACACTGTGGGTTTGATTGTGGCTGTTAGCTGAGGTTTGATTAACACTGGTGGTCTGATTGCTGGTCTGGCCAGAGGTCTAATGAAAAATATCATCCTCCTCTAAAACTTAGGTGCGTCTTATGGGCCGGTGCATCTTATAGGGCGAAAAATACGGTAGTTGTCTGTTGTACTTAATCTAAACTAAAAAACTTCCAGAAGTTTTTTTTTTTCTTAACATGTATTTAGATTGCAGGTGCTCAAAGCAGTTCCAATAATTTACATTCCAAGGCTTTGTAAATTATTATTCATATTAAGAATGTTATAAAATTCAAATATTAGCAATAACTTTCAGAAATGATTTTATATAGAAAAATAAGGAACAGTAGAATTTACCAAAAGAGGATTACATATTATTGGTTCAGATATATGGGATCAAAAATGAAGTGCCCCCGGAATAAGTGTAGGGCTGACACAATTTATGTGTCTCCCTATGGAACACAAGGTAACTTGTGGGTAATTATTTTTTCATCGTAAAAAATCCAGCTGGGTAAGACCTTCTCTAATTTTGAGATTAAGATGAGGTAATCCCTAGAATTTTACAGAACTCACTCGAGATCAAATATCACCATGTACCCTCTGAATGTCTTTTCTGCCACATAAGAGAAGTTTTATAAATGCCACAAGATGACTGAAGGCCTTAATACAGATTTTGCTTTGAAATCCGAGAGCTTAGACGTACACCTATGGCCAACACCATGAATGATCAAACTCCTTTAGTGAATAATGTTTTTTTTTTCTAATCTAAAACCAGTTTGTAATGCATTTTTTCTTTTTCGTTTCTAGTCTTTATTTTCCAATTTTAGATTTTTTTAATTCTATTTTTGTGCATGATTGTGGACACATGTATCTTACCTGAAATGCTGTTCTTCTTTTTCATATACTTTATAACAGTAAACTGGTTCATAGAAACCTATAGGTTGGAGATGGCTCATTGACTTTTATAGAAGAGTGTTGGCGGTATTCTGTGGGACCTGTGCTGTGGTCATTATGCAGGGAGGGGGAGGAGGTGAGCTGTGACCATCACCTATTTTGAATGGTGGATCCTACCTATCTATTTATCTATCTATCCTACTGGAAATAGGGGGAAACATGGAAAAGTAATGTGACTGAACTGAAATTGAGAAAGTATAAACTGCTAGCAGTGCTTAGACAATGATGACACAACCGGGGTGGTGCACCCTTTATTTTGGGTTCTGCCACAGGCATATGTTGAGGCAGGATCACATTAATACTGAGTGGCATCTACACTTGTTGCGATACTGGCTGACACTCTGGCATGGTAATGGTCACACAGATTTTGGATATCCTCCTGTTGTATGTCCTTCCAAGCTCTTTCAACTTGGAGCCATAGTTCAGCCAAGTTGGCTGTTGTCTGCTGTCAACGGACATCCATCGCCCCATCCAGTCCAAGAAATTCTCAATGGGGGAGAGATCTGGTGATTGAGCTGGACAATAACTGCTGGATACCCTGAAGAGTTATGCAACATAGACAGTGTGTGGGTGGTCATTAACTTGTTGCAACACATCTCCTGAGTCAGATAAAAAGCAGTAGGACTGGTTCTACAGTGACCCCTCTCTCCTGAGGAGCCGGTGTAGAGGTTGGTAGCAGTAGTGGTCCTGATGAAGTGTTGAATTCCAGTGTACTCCCTCAAGCCATTGCTCCCTGGGCATCGGTGCAGTGGAATTATAGAACTGAATGAAGTGGACAGAGGAAAACAAAGTCTTCTTTGCTAAGTACAATGCAGAACTTGAAACACATAGAGTAGCAGCATGCTATAAATGTAATTCCTCTCTGGGACCAACAAGGAATCTGAAGGCAGATTGGATGGCTGAAATTCTGCACTTAGGTGCTACTGAGCTAGTGGTTGTTTGGTGATGGGTGGCTTGGCTGTATTCCCTCACCATACAACAGTGTCTGTAGATGCTAATGTAACAGTTCATGCTGCTGTCTGGAATCTCAAGATTTTATTTGAGGATAAATGGAGTAGTTCTCTCTGGAGAAATCTTTAACAGGAGCACTGCACATTGTTTCCTCTCCTCTCTTTCTCTAGACAGGAACAGCCCACTCCTACCAAGAGCTGAGCAACAGGGTGGTTAACCCGGTTCTGGCCAACCTTTACCATCCTTTCCTTTCTGGTAGCTATGACCAGAAGCAAACAAATGCATAATTCATACATAACTATAAATAATTTGTAATACCTCCAGGTCTAGGGTACTACAGTTCCACGATGTTCTGGATATAACAAAGGCTGGTCAATGTTCCCTCCACAAATACCAGTATTGTTCAGGTGATTTTATTATTTTCTGTTATAACATGGTTATAACGGAAAATAATAACATTTTTAAGACAGAAAGCTAAATAAAATAGCCATTGAGGGGTTAAAAATAATAATAAAAAAAACCTCACCTCATCCACTTGACTTTAACCTGAACTTTGACCTGAAGTTCGTCCAAACCCGGGGAACCACAACTTCCAAGGGTTTGCTCATCCCTAGTCATGGTAGCTAATGGCACTCCACACCATGACCCCCGGTTGTTGGTCTTGCGTGAACTCTGATGAAGCTATCATTATTACCAAGGCAGAACCTGACTTCATCATTGATCACTATTTAAAATTGACAGGAGGCTTGAAGAGCCCCTACTGCCATCATGAACAGTGTGGACATCTTCACAGAACAGGAAGTGTCAGAGTGAAAACTGCATGATTTCAAGATTGTTTCTAATATATGGAAAATTAAAAAGAAAACATGGAACATTTTTCAAAAATATGGTTCACGTAAAAACCTAGATAATTTCCCTCCTCCGGACCAGTAGATAAAGAACCCTTTAAAGAACCTTCAGAGGTCAAAAGCATTTTTCCTTGGACCGCCATCAAACCGGCTATACATTTCATGGGCAATAATGCTCTCTTTACATGTGTGACTTTTGTTAAATTGCATGTGGGGGAAAAGTAAATGATCATAGGCGCCGGGAGTGAGAACTAATTGCCTCATGTAATGTATTTGGGAGCCGTGTTCTTCTGCATTAACCTTCACTAAATGACATGCTTAGTTAGAAATGGTGTCAGTCTTTGCTGCGACATTAAACAACCATCTTTAACAGTTCAGAAAATACCTAAAATGCTACCGCTCGCAGGGTAGTGGTGACCTAAAATGCTGCCATTTGCAGCTGTGTGCTGAGCCATGGCTAGCCACCTACAGGTTTGTTCGGAGCTGAATTGATCATACCTGCAGTGCTGTAACTAAAGAGCTTTTGGCACAGTAGTAGCCTGAGTTAAGAGCCGGCAATGGCAGAAAAATATACAGTCGCATAAGCATAGCAAGAGCAAATGGCCTGAAATAGGCACTTTCAATATTTTAAATGCTGGTGGGCCGGAAGTATAAAGTCTACGCCGTGGTTTATAATATCATGCAAATGGATTAGAAGGGAAGAAATAGGGATGTTTCCTGATTGCTTACTGCAGATAATGAATTGCTTACTGTAACTAACACTCTGTATTACAGCTAACGCCATATATTACAAGCTTCTGTAATTAATTGGAAAGCCACAAATAAGCTCAGCGTATTATCCTGTAATGCTGTAATTTGTGTTTTCTGTCTCCATTCTCAGGATAATGTAACTACAAGTTGATTATTACCGAAGGTCTCCATTAGAGATGAGCGAAGTTTTGGAAAATTCCATTCGGCTGCTTTGCCGAATTTTACAAAAAGAATTTGCTTCATGACAATTTGCTTTTGTCACAAAGTGCATTTATGTGTAAGTAGGGGGTGCAATGACAGGGAGCTGCGATAGCGCCGCTCCCCATAATTGTACCCCTCAGATGCCACGTTTATACATGATCCCTGCATCTGAGAGTAAAAACAGTGTAAAATTAAAAAAAAATTTAATCATAGTTACCGCCTACCACCCAAATTTCCTTATGCTTCGTGGTAGCGAATCGATTTAACCGGAAATAGTGTAAAAAAAAATAAAAAATCATACTTACCTCCTCCATTTTCTCACGATGGGCAGGCCACCACCATCTTGCTTGAAGATCTGCAGGAAAATCTTGCAAGGCCTAAGATGACTTCATCACGGCGGCCTGGTGACGTCATATGTCACCAGGCATGGGATTTTGGTCGAGATCTTCAATCAAGATGGCGGCGTCCTGTCCATCGCGAGCAGATAGAAGAGGTATGATTTTTTTTGTTTGTTTTTTACGCTATTTTAGGTTAAATCGATTTGCTACCACGAAGAACGAGGAAATTCGGCTTCTCAGCAAATCAAATTTATCTTGAAATTCGGATCAAATTCTACTTCTTTGGATTCAATTTGCTCATCTCTAGTCTCCATACACATCTTCCTCTGTGGCCTCCCTTCTAACACTTCTGCACCTCCCACCATAGATATCTGCTCTAATCTCTCTATATCTCCTTGCACATAATCTCCGGTCCACAACAACCCACATGTTCCCTCCATACATCGCTGTTATAATCTCCAGAACCCCCATACATCTCTGCACTAATCTTTCTGTATCTCCTCACACATAACCTTCAGTTTACAACCTGTTCCCTCCATAGATCTGTGTTGTAATATCCCAATACCTTCCAAGACAAAACTTCTGATATAAAACCTGTCCCCTCCATACCGTACATCTCTGTTCAAAGTGTACACTTCCTTAAACATAACCTCCGATCTACATCATGCCCCTTCCATACATCTCTGCTCTAACTTATACATACTTTTCCAGACAGATCCTTGCAAATCCTTCCTTGCTCTCTTCTTGTCCAACCCATACATCATCACGTACAAGACTTCACATAGTTTCATTTTTCATTGGCAGCACATCCAGGTTTACACAAGGAGATGTCCTACCAACAAGGAAGATTTTCCTGCTGTAGAACGGATGAGATCATCAGACAAATGAGTGTTTGCTCATTTGTCGGGTGAATGGCAGCACTTTTATACTGGTCAATCATTGGGATCGAATGTTGCTGTTAATTGTCTCAATCCTCCGTCTATATAAAAGAACCTTTAGGAGGTCAAATGACCTATTAATTTGTTTTTTCATGCTTGGGAAGAAATTGGAGCACCTAGAGGTGGCACATGTTAGGATGTGGAGGACATACAACCATTATATATGTTCCTACCAACATCCCATATACATGCATCCATGGCTTGAGGAGAATGGAATAAGCAGCTGGGAGACAGTCTTATCAGTGGATTACCTCTCTTGAGGGAAAATAAAAAAATGTATGGGATTGTCCCAACTCTTCCCCAGTGGCAGGTGTTGGGGGGGGGGAGGAGGGGGTTGGATTGAGCTATTGGATCCTGGCACATCCATGTAATTTAGAGACAGTCCAAGAATGGGAAGCTTGGTATGCTTCATTTTCTCCTTGGTGGTTCCACTCACTGCCACAGATAATAGCTAGTCACTGGAGACTTCAAAAGTGGGACAACAGGATCAAATACAAAATTAGGATTAGGAAACACATGCATACTTGTTGTATGATGAGACTGCATGTGTTTTCAATGGGGAAAAAGCCACTTCCAGTCAGCTATTATGACAGATTATCCCCCTTGAGTACACAAGGTTGAGCATGTTCAAATTGAAAATGCCCAATACTTTCCCCAAGCAATTCATACTCATTAGATGTCAATAGGGTCGGGCTGGTCCAAGAGAGTACCAGAAGATCCTCTGGTGGGCCCAAGCGCTGACAATAATGGACCCTAATAAAATGGGTCCCTTAAGGTCCTATATACACAGAGAGTAGACCCTCAGGATTATTTCCTCTGGTGGGCCTAAGGAACTTCAGTCTGGGGCTGGATGTCAACCAATCCAACATCAACAAGTACAGCCATTTTAACTTATTGAAATTTCACAATATGTATGTATATCAGTGTTTTTCACTAGGACTGAAGTTATCGAATATTGTTGTCAGGATTCGGGGATGCTGCGGCCCTCCAGTGGATGTTGGGCGGGTGTGGGTGCTCCCGTGTCCTGACGCTATGCGGCGCTCATCCCGAGTGCAAGCCAGAAAATCCTCTTGTAACACTTAGGTTCCTTAAGGGTTAAAGGTTTGGCTAGTTTTGCTAGTTTGACTGGCAGGCGTCCCTGCCAGTAATTTTGGTCCATTCAGGGTGTGGCTGGGATCCCTGCTCCTATCACGCCTTGGGGCTGGGACTCTAGCCACTATTTAGTTTCCCACTCGCCATTTATCTGTGCCTGCTATAGAGCCTTGTGCCTAAGCTAGCTACTCTGTGTTTATCCGCTATTCCAGTGACTCTGTACCTTTTTCCCTGGTTTCTGTTACTGTTACCTACCTTTTGTGTTATCCTCTGTTTATTCCTTGCTTGGTTCCTTTACCGTTTACCGCTTCAGTTCCTGACCTGTTTAGGGTTGTTCCTGCTTGTGTTTTGTTTTGGTTGTTTGTCTTGTGTTCCACTTTCTTCAGTGTAAATGCAGTCTTCGGTTGGGGCCGGCCTGTTAAGGAGCCGGGTTTCCCCAAAAGGCAGGGACAGTGATTTGGGAGGAGTGTCAGGGCCTCACTTTGTCTGTGTCATTTGTGTTCCCCTGACCTACTCCTCACAATTGTGTTACGATAAATCAAATATTGTTCAGAGTTCACAATAAGAACAGCACAATGAACAATCCAACTCATAAAGATGCAGGAGAAGGGCAGCTACTGTATTGTAACCTTTTTGGTATGCATAGCAGATGGAAATTTGTGCTCTACATGTGTAATTTCATTTCTTTGCACACCATCCTTGGCTTCAAATCAGTAATGTTAATTACGCAACTGTTACGATTTCTAATTATAACCCAAATTCTGGAACTAGTAGGCTCTGAAACAAAGAATTGGAACAGGCTCTGCTGGATTTACATTGTACAACTTTTTTTTTCACTGTTGAACACTTGAGTCTTACAGGATTTTTAGCTTCCCTACGAATCCGAAGAAATGTATCGGAACTCTTGATTACAGTCTATATTTAGTAGTTTCTAATGAGCGAACTATCAAGTTGCTTAGAGCTGCATTGAACTATGGGTTAATATTTCAGTGCTCTGGAACTAGTCAATGAAATGTAATTTGCAATGATCATGATCCTTGGAAATCTCACGACGGAAGAAAGAGTTATACAACCCTCATTGTAGCCATGTTTATTGAGAAAACATCCAAGCCCTTTACATCTCCTGCCAACTCCAACTCAAAAATACCTCTCTTATCCGCACATTCATTGACCAGGCATCTTCAAAAAATACTTGTACATGCCCTCATCATCTCGCACCTGGAATACTGTAACATCATCTTCTGTGGCCTCCCTTCTAGCACTCTCACACCCCTCCAATCTATCCTCAACTTTGCTTCTTGACTAAAGAACCTCTCCCCTATTACTCCTCTGTCTCTTCTCTCTGCCATTCACTTCACTGGCTCCCCATTGCCAAGAGAATCCAGTACAAAACATAACTATGACATACAAGGCGTCCACAACCTGTGCTAACCATACATCTGTGACCTGATCTCCCAGTACCTTCCCACACGTAATCTCTCCAATCCTCACAAGACCTCCTTCTCTCCTCTTCTCTACCCTTCCCACAATCGCATCCAGGATTTCTTGTGTGCATCCCCTGAAACTCTCTGCCCCAACACATTAGACTCTAACCTACAGTGGAAACTTTCAAAAGAAACCTGAAAACCCACCTCTTCAGACAAGCCTACAACCTACAGTAACCCTACTGCCTCTATACCACTGTATGACCAGCTTCTACCCTCACCTACTGTATTCTTCCCCATCCTTTGCAGATTGTAAGCCCTCGCAGGCAGGGTCCTCTCTCCTTCTGTACCAGTTTGTAACTTGCCATGGTGATGCTTATTGTACTTGTTTTGTTTTACGTATGTGCACCCCATTTCAAATTTACAGTGTCATGGAATAAATGGCACAATAATAATAAATACTAATAATAATAACATTAAAATCTATTCTAGAAATGAGCGAATTGCATAAAATTAATTTTGGGTGCCATTCATCTGAATTGTCGAAGAATTCAGTTTGGATACAAAACGATTCTACCCACATCGTAAGTACTTTAAACGCCTAAAAAAACTGTCTCTCTATCTCTCTCTCTTCCTGTTTCTCTCTCTCTGGAAAAATCCTCCTGAATTTTAAGCATATTTTAAGTATATTTTATTAAATTTCCATTTTTAATACAAAACATCACAATAAATAATTATAACAATAATAATAATAATAATAATAATAATAATAATAATAATAATAATAATAATAATAATAATAATATCCAAATCTTTACAGATATTAAAGAATTGTATCCAAACATAATTATAAAACCCCTTCAAAACCTCAAGAATGTCTGGTAGGAGCTTGAAGGGAAAAAGGAAAAAAAAAAAGAGAAAAAAAGAATGTCAAAATAAATAATAGTATCTAAATCTATATAGATATCATCAAAACCTCAAAAATGTCTGGTAGGAGCTTGAACGGAAAAAAAGAGAGGGAAAAAAGAACCACTTCTTAAAGTCAATAAAGTCATCCATACTCAACCCTTCGAACGAGTCAGAATTTTTTAAAAATATTTGGGTCAAATTTCTATTCTAATAATTAATTTCACTCATTTCTAATACATTACATTATAGCCATGATAATTATTGACTTTAAGTGCACTTTATGCTAACACACTAAGACACAAAAGAGGTAGCCATTTTGATAGCTATACGAAACTTTCTGATCACTAAAACCAATGACAAAAAGACACAGGGCCATTAGTACCCAGAAATGAAGGAGCCACTGAATAACAGTCTGTGAGTAGACAACTTGAGCCTCACGTGAGAAGCTTTGAGGTTTAGGAGTTCTACAAAGGCTGTTAATGGGGACCACCTTCTATAAGCAATAATAAAAGTCCCTCAGTGCTATGCAGACAACTTGATCTCTTCTTGCTAACAATTAGAGGTATGCAAGCTATACAGACAAAGTGAGGTGGGACCACCAGCAAAATAAAAGGTCCCTGGTTGCTATTTGACTATTTGAACTCCTCTTGAGATTCCCAGAGGTTTGGAAGCCCTTCATATGTGGCTAATGGGGACCACCAACTATTCTCAGAATGAAAAGGTTTCTGTATGCTATGTAGACAACTTGATCTCTGCTCAGTAACTTTTAGAGGACAGCATGGGATCTATACAGATGAACTGAGGCGGGACCACCACCTATTCCCAAAACAAAAGGTCACTCAGTGCACTATTTGAAGTCCGTTAGAGATTCTTAGAGGTTTGGAAGCTCTACAAATACTTTAAATAGGGACCACAACCACCTATTCTCAAGATTAAAGGGGTTCTCTGGGAATTAAGAAAATGAATGAAAATACTTAAAGGGAACCTTTCATCTCCAAAACACTCCCTGAACTAGAGTAAGCGTTGTATAGCGTAAGTGATGCTGAATCCGAATATGTATTTTTTATCTTTATACTCGCTTCCATTCCAGCACTGTGCTCCCACAAACCAGCAGTAAAATGCACTCAGTGGACTCCGGTGCTCACTCACATAATGGAGAGGACTCAAAGAAGAGTCCTCTCCATGTATTTTACTGCAGGTTTGTGGGAGCACAGCGTCAGAATGGAAGTGAGTATGAAGATAAAACTTACATATTCGGATTCAGCATCACTTACACTATACACCGCTTACTCTAGTTCAGGGGGTGTTTCGGAGATGACAGGTTCCCTTTAAATATTAGTTCATTATAAATATATTCCCAAATACCGTTCATTAGTTATAATGGCTCGTTCGTGTCTAGGGAGCAATGATTAGGAGAAAAAAAATGGCCACCGTCCTATTAGTACACACAGAACCTGTCCTAATCACACAGAAGTTACTTCACAAAACTGAGCTAAAGAGCTGCCTCATCATCCTCTCCTACATGTCAGGGATTATGATCCTGAATACAAAGTAATATCTGTAGTAATTGAGTTCATGAGCAGATGTGGCTAATAAGCAGCAGTACTGCAGTAGTCTCCATTACCACACCCCACATTACCACAATCTGTCCATCCTCTCTGAACTTCATGTCTCCTCATGAAATCCATTTCTATAGAGATTCAGCTGAAAATTATATTAAACTGTATTCAGGATCATAATCCCTGACAAGTAGGAGAGGAGGATGAGGCAGCTCTTTAGGTCAGTGTTGTGAAGTAACTGCTGTGTGATTAGGACAGGTTCTGTGTGTACTAATAGGATGGCGGCCATTTTCTTTCTCCTAATCATTGCTCACTAGACAAACGAGCCATCATAACTAATGAAAGGTATTTGGGAATATATTTATAATAAAGTAATATTTATGTATTTTCATTTTCTTAATTCCTGGAGAACCCCTTTAAAAGGTTCTTCAATGCTACAGTATGTAAACAAATTGATCTTTGCTTGGAATCAAGAGGTTTGCGAGCTATACAGCTGCAGTGTGTTGACAACACAAAAGTTCCCTAAGTGCTACTTGAAGTCTGCTTGGATGCTCACTTGGATGCTCTACAGATACTTTAATATGGACCACTGCTTATTCCAAAGACTGAAATATTCCTCAATGCTATGCAGACAATGCTGTTAATTCTAAGATATAAAAAGGTTATTCGGTCTTATGTGAACCACTTGGACTCCGGGTGAGATACTTAGAGGAGGATAGGGAGTTCTATAGATGCTATGAGTGGGAACCATCACCCTTCCTAAAATGAAAGGTTTTCAAGTGCTATAAAGACAAAAGGTGTTAGGACTAGAAAGTGATGGACTGTCAGGAATGGGTTTGTTTGTAGCATTTATATTTTGGGGATTTCTTTTATTACCTTGTTTGAAAACCTATTCAACTCAAACCTTCTGAAAGCTCTCAGTCACAGAGAGATGGTTGAACACCGTCTTAACATGATTCTTTCAGAATATTATTATGCCATTGAAATCTGATAAAAGATACCAATTATAAAGACAAAATCCCCAGAGAACATTTTGTTTAATAAGGCAAAAATAACTAATGGCCGTCATTACAAGAAATCTGCATTCTAGGATCATAGCTTGTATTTGCTTTATCTCCGTTCTCAAGCAGTTGGGTCACTTTGCATAATGACCTCTTCTATTTACAGTCTTTCCATTTCCATATGTCATTGAGTTACAATTATCCTGTCATCATGTACAAGGCCAGCAAACAAACCAGGATTAAACATCAAACTTGCAAGGGTATGCAAAACACAATCAATACATCTCTTCAAAGGCCTAAATGTAGCGGAATGATGGTGATAATGTAACAAAGGCTTCAATTGTTTAACATGGTTATCATATCTGTGCACCGAGACACAGCCAGGCAGCAGATACCGGGCGGCCTTTGTCTGCTGTTCAGATGATATCTGCTTGTTGACTTTGTATAATTATTAGTTGATTTTGTACAAACAGAATTAACGTTGCTTGTCGTGAACATAATAATGAATTCATGATCCTTAAGGGGACCAAACACATTAGAGGATAGTCAGTCGAATCCAATTTCCGTGGGACAGGCTTCAGGGGTGGATTGGCCATAGACCTTACAGGGAAATTTGGCCCTCACTCACGGCCGGCCAGTGGAAGTTTTTGGGGATGTATTTTGTGCTGCTGCTGGCAGTATTTTGTGATGGACTGTGATATTTGGCTCTGTTGGGGTGGTATAATGTGCCACAATATGGTATTGCTGGCCCTGCCTTCCATCATTTTGGACCAGACTACAAAACGGGGCACTTTTAGTATTTTTTCCAGGGCCACTTTAAGTTCCCATCCCACCCCTGCCTCCTATGCTATGTGTATGGAGGAGCCCCAATTTGCCTCTGACGGTAGATGTTGGGGGGAACAAGAGATGTCATGTTGGTTGTCAACATGCCCAATTGTTGAAGATATGGTACAGGCCAATGCACAGAAAAATGATAAGGGAATGAAATATTCAGTGACCAGATAGACCACTTTCCTGCATCAAACTATATTAATGGACCACTGATGCAAAAATGTAGATGGGTACACATAAAAGTAATCACAGTATCAGAAGTAGGGATGAGCGAACCGAACCGTAACGAACCAGATTCGTTACGAACTTTCCCAAAAGTTCGGTTCGTCACCGAACCGAATTTTGACAAAGTTCGTAACGAATCTGGTTAAAATAACGGCGACGCAAAATATAACGCATATTTATTGAGAATGTACGCTAATGCGTACGTATTCCATTAAGTAGCGTACTTTTAACAACGCTACACTGTATGTTCGTTACTTGAGTAGGAATGTTCGCAGACGCAGTATATGAGTACGCTAATGCGTACATATTCAGTTAAGTAGCGTACCTTTGACAACGCTAGACTGTATGTTCGTTACTTGTGTAGGAATGTTTGCGGACGCAGTGCATGCGTACGCTAATGCGTACATATTCATTTAGTTAAGTAGCGTACCTTTGACAACGCTAGACTGTATGTTCGTTATTTGTGCGGGAATGTTCGCATTAGCGTACGCATTAGTGTAGATTCTAAAATATGCGTAGATTTTGCGTCGCCGTTGTTGAAGTCACTTGGATTTTTTCCACTTTTTTCATTGTAATAGCAACTGCAAATAAACGAAACTGTACCCTATCTGACTTCCATTATTGTAGAAGCAATTATTCAGCCGTTATAGCAAGGTTCGTTTTAGGTTCGGTTCGTACGAATCCGAACTTCAAGAAAGTTCGCCGAAGCGAACCGAACCGAACTTTTCAAAAGTTCGCTCATCCCTAATCAGAAGGCATTTCAATAACTCAAAGAAAGGTATCATACATCCAAGTAACAAAGACATGCACATTATTCTAGGCCAGCTGTACGTTTAGAATCTGTACATTTTGTAAAGGTGCAGATATATATACAGATAAGCATTTATTCCAGCTTCCATGCAGCTGCTCCTGACTTCTTAAGCCTCATCAGTGAAGTAGGAAAACCATGCTAGCATCACGACCAAGACTGTAAGGTTAAGAGGAGTTGGGCTCCCGAAGCCAAACTGGAACCTATACATTCTTTTATCATAACACGTCTTCTTTGTGAAGCCGACTACTTAGGGGCGTAACTACCATATCTGCAGACCATGCGACTGCTATGGGGCCCAGGGAAAAAGGGAGCCCAGTCTTAGTTGGGATTATCTCTTGGTCAGGTCTCTAGCCTCTAAAGGAACAACATTTAGCAAATGAAGCAGTGGAAAAATGTAATGAAAGGAGTTTAGGCAAAAATCTTTCTGTCCTGCGTGGGGGGCCTGGTTTCATCCTATGGGCCCTTACTATTCAATGCAAGCCACTGACACTACTCATATATGGGTATACAAGATAAGAAATAAAGAGGCTTGCATTTTTCAAAACATACTGTAGCGTCACTCATGGGCTGTGTCTGATACTGCAGTCCTCGAAGAGCTGCAATACTGGACGTAGCCTATAGGTGTAGCAAGGGGCTGCGATATATGGGGAAAAGCAGGCCTTCTTCTTATCTGACTTCATAGACATTTTGGACCAATTTCTTACAATTTGGACAGATAACTGGTTCTCCTTAAAGAGACCAGCCCTTGAGTAGAGACTTACTAAAGCACTTCATGTTATGGAGGCCTATTTGCAATGCTCCATGGAAAAACATTATGTAAAGAGGTATCTCCCAAGAAAGAGAACCATCTCTCCAATGCCACCTCTTGGAAGTCTCCTTATAAGTCACAACCCAACTTTTTAACAAGCCTTGGGACATGACAAGGAAAAATACCCATGCAAGATATCCATCCGTAAAGCTCCATTCAAGGCTTTGCACTAAGCAAGCCAGAATCCTTCCTAATCCATACTGATGAGGGCCAAGCACCCCAAAACAGATGTCTACGAATGGATATCTGTCCTCGCTATTTTTCCTTGTCATGTCCCAAAGCTTGTTGGAAAGTCAGATTGTAACTCATGGGGAGCCACTATCTCTCAGGAGATACCTCAATTTGGAAAACTTTAAGAGTTTGACAAGGTCTAAGATGTCCCTTTAGAACATGAGCTCCAACCTGTGACTCTACAACTGTTGGAAAACCACAGCTCCCAGCATGGACGGACAGCCTGTGGGCATCAGAGCATGCCAGGAGTTGTAGTTTCTCAGCAACTGGATAGGCATCACTCCAAAACCAGTATAATAAAGCCAAAAATAATAATAATAATAATAATAATAATAATAATAATAATAATAATAATAATAATAATAACATTGGAACATGTAAAGATGAGAAGAATATCAAGGGTTTCAGTCCAACATAAAAGATAATTAAAAGTAGTAAAATATCTGCGATGGAAACCTCCAGGATCAATGCTGGTCGCCTTCATTTTCCAGCCTGCAAGGTTGAGAGATGTTAATGACTGGGAAATCTTCTTGAGATGTAACATATAGAATATTCATCAGAAATGATGTTGACTGGAATTGGGCAGGAATGTCTCATTTGCATAGGTGTAAGGTGGACGGCAACCTGCATTCTCCTCCGTCACATTAATTAATGCAATATCAGATCCCATTAGACGCTGATAACATTGCACTTGTCAGAATCAATGCGCCTCCAGGTACAAGACAGGCATACAGTATTCCCGAGAAAGATTAACCCTTCCAACACTCGAGAGGCTCAAAGTAATCCAACTTAAAGGGGCACTAAGCCTGAAGCATTGCAGTTACAGATATTTGTTACAGATAGCACAATCCACATTACACAGAAGCCACTGATTGTAGATGTGATTCAACCAAGACGTACAGGAGATGAATTCTCAACCAGGTACTACTCAGTTATATTACCCTGTAGCAACGTATTCATAGCCAAATGACTCTTGAACCTGTAGAGCCGCTATTAGAAAATCATTGACAACCACAGTATTCACTAAATGCCCCAGAAAAAGGAAGTGCACCCAACAAACAACACACCATATGTAACCTTCTCACCGCCATGTGGGGGCAATAAGTGACAAGTGCAACCACAACCAATAGGTTTGAGACTTAAAATTGAATTTAAAGGAGGTTTTCTGGGAACTTAACAATTATAGTAAAGAGATAGATAGATAGATAGATAGATAGATAGATAGATAGATAGATAGATTATAGGTAGGTAGATAGACAGATACAGAGATAGATAGATAGATAGATAGATAGATAGATAGATTGATAGACAGATATGAGATAAATAATTAGATAGATAGATCGATAGATAATAGACAGATACACAAATAGATAGATATTAGATAAGAGATAGGCGACAATAGATAGATATGAGATAAATACATTTTAGATAGATGATAGATAGATAATAGGAGATAGATAGGAGAGATAGATAGATAGATAGATAGATAGATAGATAGATAGATAGATAGATAGATATGCTAAATGTTTTACTTGGACATGTCAATAAAGCTTTTTTGAAATGAACTGGATTGATAGATCAATAGATAGATAGATAGATAGATAGATAGATAGATAGATAGATAGATTACAGGTAGGTAGATAGATAGATAGATAGATAGATAGACAAATACATAAATAGATAGATATTAGATAAGAGATAGGCGACAATAGATAGATATGAGATAAATACATTTTAGATAGATGATAGATAGATAGATAGATAGATAGATAGATAGATAGATAGATAGATGTCAGAGATCAGAGGTCAATAACCTTCAGCACTCCAGCTGGTGTCAGACATCAATTGGCATCATTACTGTTAATATTTTCAAAATGTAATTTAATGAAGAAGAAAATATTGTGTAGATTTATCAAAACTGGTGTAAAGGAAAACAGGCTTCATTGCCCCTAGAAACCAATCAGATTCCACTTTTCATTTTTCAGAGCTCCTTTGGAAAATGAAAGGTGAACTCTGATTGGTTGCTATGGGCAACTAAGTCAGTTCTACTTTACACTAGTTTTGATAAATCTGCCCCAATGAGAAGCAATTATCAACGTTCTCGAGTTTTACATATTCATAAGACCACAAATCCTCCTTAAAGATCCTGCACAGCATAAGTAAAGTCTTATTCTTTATTTATCACTTTAAAACAAAGTTTACAGGCCTGTGTTTACCTGAAAGACACCCCGCAATGAGTGACAGCAGCAGATACAGTTTCCATGGCGACGCCATCCTCGGTCACTAGGGTCTGGAGTCCCTGTTTATGTGACTGTTAGCAGTTTTGACGTTCCTTCATTAAAGCTCAGCCTGTTGAGACACAAGACAGGTCTCAGTTAGAGAGAGGGAGAGCGAGAACGAGAAGACGCACATCTGGCAATAATATGATAGGCAAATCAAAGGACGGAGCAAGGCCCTAAAGCAATTAAACGTCTGATACCATAAGCACTCGATGCAAAATGCGAACTGACACTTGGAAATAAGAGAAGTGATTAAAGAGCAAGAAAAAACATTGGAGTTATTACCTGTGAAGAGTTGTAGACCATATTAATATAGTGAGATCTGTCCCCCCGTACAACGGGAGAGGATGCCGCTCATGGCTTCCTTTTAATTTACTAAACCTTACAACATTATCCGTGACACAGTAGAAATTACACAAAGAAGTATTAAATGATATTCTGTTCCCAATCCAGAGATTCCTATACTAAAGCTATGTTCACACATCTGAACAGACTGCGGTGGTAGCAGGGGGCATTAAAGGGACCGCCACTTGAAAACACAGTGTTGCGTCTCATTGGCTTAGGTATAGGTGCTTAAAGCCTCAAAATGTGTTTGATTTATTGAAATGACATACACGTAGAGTTGCCACGTGGCTGGTATCTCAGCGACCACGCCGGTATTTTTTTGCTCCTGCCCGTGCCGGTAATAATTTTCTACAGGCAATAATAATTGCTGGTATTTTCCATTGTGGAGCGCTCATTAATACAGCCTTTAACTCCCCCCATCCCTACACACACACACTTGTGTTAAGAAGAAAAAACAACTCACCTCCTCTATTTGATCACGCCGCGGGGAACACTCTTGCTGATTGGAACAGGACCTGCGAAACGTCATCATACTGGAGTGCAGGTCCTGACCTGAGCTTCCAGTCAGCAGCGAGTGTTCACAGCTGTGCGATCAAATGGAGGAGGTGAGTTTTTTTTTCTTTTGCACAGAGAAGGGGGTATTACTATACTGAGGGGCACTACTGGAGGCAGTAATAGGGGCATTAATATTACTGGGGGGCTCTAATAGGGACACTATTAATTCTGGGGTGCTAACGGGGGTATTATTAACTCTGGGGGACACTAATGGGGGCATTAATATTATTGTGGGGCACTAAAGGGGTATTATTAATTCTGGTGGCACTAAAGGGGCCATTACTATTACTGGGGGAACTAATGGGATCATTTTTAATTATGGGGGTGCTAATAAGGGCATTATTAATCCTGAGGTACACTAATTGGAGCATTAATATTCCTGGGGGGCACTAATGGGTGAGCTATTAATTCTGGGGGGGGGGGCACTAATGGAGGCATTACTATTACTGGGGGCACTAATGTGGGCATTATTAATTCTGGGGGACGCTAATGAGGGCATTATTAATTCTGGGGTACACTAATTGGGGCAGTAATATTACTGGGGGCACTTATGGGGGCAGTATTGATTCTGAGGGGCACTAATAGGGGCATTAATATTACTGGGGGGCTATAAAAAGGACACTATTAATTCTGGGTGGTGCTAATTAGGGCATTATTCATTCTGGGGTACAATAATTGGGGCATTAATATTACTGGGAGGACTATTAATTCTGGGAGGCACTAATGGAGGCATTACTATTACTGGGGGCACTAATGGGACATTATTAATTCTGGGGAATGCTAATGATGGCATTATTTATTCTTAAGGGCGCTAATGAGGGCATTATTAATCCTGGGGGGCACTAACTGAGGCATTACTATTATTGGGGGCACTAATGGGGGCATTATTAATTCTGGGGGGCACTAATGGAGGCATTAATATTACTGGGGGCACTAATGGGGGCACTAATAATAATAGCAGCCACATTATGACATAGTGACTTAACACCCAGTGTTAAGCCGTGCCTAACAACCACACCCCCTTTGGGGTATTTTTTGTTGGGAAAGGTGTCAACCCTACATACATGGCTTGAGTAGACAATGTTCTTCTTTGATGCTAATGTGTTCTACTACCGGAGGTTGTCCTGATGGGATCGCCCGCTACTTTAAAGTTAATGCAGATTGGGGGATCCACGGGGGGAAGTATTTGCTTTCAAGTAGATGCTTTTGAGGTGCACTTGCACTTCTGATAGTAGGCACAGCCAACCACAGCTCCTGTCTCCTCTCTCCCTGTCAGCTGCCCTGCTTCTCTCTATCGTACAGAACACACTCAATTCTTTGGAATCCTAGCTTTTCCCTTCACTCTCCCTGGCAATAATCTTGATTGATTTTTAAGGGCCCATTCACACAACTGATTTTGCGGAATAGATGCAGCCCCATTCATTTCAATTGTCGGCATTATATCGCGATGAGCCGTGGCTTTGTGCCACAGCTTAGCGAAAAAATATAGAACATATCCTATTCTTGTCCGCAATTGCGGACAAGAATAGACATTTTGTATGGGGTGCCAGCGATGTGTGTTCCGCAAATTGCGGAACACACACTGGTCGGCATCTGTGATTTTGTGGATCCATATTTTTGCGGATCCGCAAAACACCACTGCCATCTGAATGGCCCCTAACTGTCCTTGATTGATTTTTTTCACTCTCCATGACTCCGTAAGATAGTTTTCTTGGCAGACACTGTCACACCCAGCCACCCTCATTCAAAACCCAGCACAGAATAGTATTCTGCTAGGGCACCTCTCTGCCTGATGCAGCACTGATTGGCTCATCCAGGCTGTCTGAGAGCTAGTCAGGGCAAGACCCGCCCCTACTTCCTCCCAAGTGCTTTTTTCCCGCCAACATGTGCACTAAAATGGTACTGTTTTAGTGGATTCGTCCAAAACTAACTTGAAAATAGTCGTTTTGTTTGTCGTCCGAAAAATAGCAAAATTCGGAGTGAACCGTGTGAACGGGTCCGTATCTATTCCGCAATTTCGAGGAATAAATGCGGTCTCGTTCACTTCAATGAGACTGCGCAGCTGTGGCTCCGCAAAAAAAAAAAATAGAACATGTCCTATTCTTGCCTGCAATAGTGGACAAGAATAGGCATTTTGAATGGGGTGCCGGGCCGTGTGTTCCACAAATTGCGGAACACACACTGGCCGACACCTGTGTTTTTGCGGATCTGCATTTTTTTAGGATCCGCAAAAGCACAGCCGTTTGAACGACCCCTTAATACTGAGTTACTTTCCCTACTCGAGATCTTTGGTCTTTTCTGCTTTCCTATCCTAACGTATCTGTTTTATTTCCGATGGGTCATCCTATGGGAACCCCGTGTATCCTCATACTTATTAGAAATCCACATTTCATTTCAGCCCTATTAAGGTCAAGATAATAAAAATTCAATGGCAAAAAGATACGAGAAAATCCTCCTTCTAACATAATAGCCTTTAGTTAATCAGTTTTATGATTAATATCTCACCTCAATAATAATCAGCCTCGGGGGCAGCTTTTATCAACAATGGTAAACTAGAGGTCGACTAATAGGAGATGGATTGCACCAGAAGTTATTAGTGAAGGCGCCAGGATTTATCATATAGACTGCTCATTGTATTAAGCACAAGTCCGGTTATTTGCTGCAAATGGCCGTCTATAAATAATAGGGAGCAGTTTGCTTATCTCAGGGATTTAATTGAACTACTGTCCCAGTTGTGTAGTGGGGAAATCGAAACGCTGCATAAAATAGTGGAGATAAACAGATTGAAGCCAAGGAGAGCGGACGTGTCCTGCAGTGCTTTTGTGCGTATGATTTATGGTGTTGTGACAACCTTTTAGGATAAAAAAAACATTTTGGCACAATTGGAACATGGCACATATGTTATTGCTATATATTGTAGTTTTTATAGTGAAGGGACAACTTTTAAGGGATTGGAAGTCATCACATTCTGTCCCCCAGGTCAATGAAGGAAAAGGTTGCGTTTTAAGGTTATTAAAGGGGATGTCCAGTCTGGAAAACCTATTGCCATATATCATATTAAATTTAGGATTTTTATACCAATGGCCTATCTTCAGGATCAGCCATGGTTCAACATCCCGCTCCCACAACAATTAATTATTTGGTTGTACGGTAGCTCCAGAAGTTGGCACTGGAACTCTGCAATAGATGGAGCCGCTTACCTTAAAGGGGTTCTCCAGGAATTAAGAAAATTAAAATACTTAAATATTACTTTACTATAAATATATCCCCAAATACCTTTAATTAGTTATAATGACTCGTTTTGTCTGGGTAGCAATTATCAGGAGAAACAAAATGGCCGCCGTCCTATTAGTACACACAAAATCTGTCCTAATCACACAGCAGGACAAGTTACTTCACAACACTGAGGTAAAGAGCTGCCTCATCCTCCTCTCCTACTTGTTTGTAATTATCATACTGAATACAGATAAGATCTTCAGCTGCATCTCTGTAGGAATGGAGTTCATGAGGAGACATGATGTACAGAGGATGGATAGGACAGACTGTAGTAATGAAGACTGCATACAGAAATGACTGATCATTACTACACCCCCTCCCTTCTCTCTGTACTTCATGTCTCCTCATGATTTTCATTCCTAAAGAGATTCAGCTATAGATCTTAGCATCTGCATTCAGGGTCATAATCCCTGACAAGTAGGTCAGAGAGGAGGATGATGCAGCTATTTACCTCAGTGTCTGGATGTAACTTGTCCTCCTGATCAGGACAGGTTTTGTGTATACAAATAGGACAGCAGCCATTTTATTTCCCCCGATGATTGCTCCCCAGACAAAACGAGCCATTATAACTAATGAAATGTATTTGGGAATATATTTATAATAAAGTAATATTTGAGTACTTTCATTTTCTTAATTCCTGGAGAACCCCTTTAAGTTACCAGCTCCAACCACTTCACAAAGGAGGGCACTGTGTAGTCCCGGCACCGAAGCTACAACTAAACAGCTGATCAACTGGGATGCAGGGTACCAACCCCACCAATCTAATAATAATGGCCTCTCTTGGGGCTAGACCATCCATATCAAAATCCTTGACAACCTCTTTGAGGAATTATGGGTTGACATAGTGGGTTCCTCTATTCAGGAATCTAATTTTTTTTCACAAGATTGGATATCCATTATAAAATGCATCTACTGTATCTTTCTAGATGACCCATCATGTCCTAGTTTCTGCTGTGGTATCGCTACAGGTAAATTGAAACACTTACTGCCAGCCTTACCCATATAGTATGGCCAATCATTGGGGCTTCCAGCAGTGGGACAATATTTCAACCAATTGTCAAGAAACATTTCTAAAGGATTGTCCAAAGCAGAGAACCCCTATGTCACACGGCAGCACATATAGTAGTCTGACCATGCAGTTAGATTGCCATTTACCTGTCTCCTATCTTGTATTTATCTACCAAATGTCTGTTAATAAGAAGTAGGAGACAAAAGAGAACATGACTGCAGGATCAGACTACACTGGCTTTATTTGTAGTCTGTTACCATGGAGACATATCGGCCAACATAGGAACAATAGATACAAAACTGTACATTTTTCATTAAGATTATTTGGGAAGTTGTTTTACTTTTCACACTGGGTGCATTGGAACAATAAAAACATGGTTTAGAAGATGGGCCTATCCCTTTAAAATGGCATAGATACTGAGGCCTGATCTAGTGTTGATGGACCCGTGCTGCCACAGCAGGTATTTAAAGGGGTTGTCCCACGAAAAATATTCTACAATTTTCAAACTATCACCTGGATCTAATAATTATAATAATTCAATTAAATATATTTGTACAGCGCCACCTGTTTGTTATATTTTTTATTTCTTTGACCTGCTCACTGAGATGGACGCACATGCTCAGTTTCATCTTTCAACTGTCTCCTGAACTGTGATAGGGAGAGCTGAGACACGCCCCCTGAGCTGTGATAGGGAGAGCATGGACACGCCCCCTGAGCTGAAGCAGAAAAGACACTCCCCTTGAGCTGTCAGCTTGATATAAATCTAGAAGAGCAATGAATGTGGAGATCTCTGGATCCATGTGAGGTACAGGGCTGGTTCCAGCTTTGTTAGAAAGAGATTATCATGTACTATATGATGTCTGATTTTTATTTTTTGCATTAATTATGGGATAACCCCTTTAAATTGGTGCAGATCGTTTGCCTGACTGAAAGCTACTGCAGCTCATAGCTGGTGTAAATTACAGTCATTATTTTTGTCACTTTCTGGTGTAAATAAAGATACATGTAGCAGGGCTGATAGCTCCGCCCACACCATGCCCCCCCTCTTGGAAACCTGGTGAAGGTGGCATGAAAATGCCATTTTCAACTTAAAAAGTTGCAATGGCATTTAAAATGTTGCAGGTTTTGTGTTTCTTTTTTGTTTAATACCAGAAAACTGGCCTCAGCAAAATGATACATTTCTCCTTAAAGGGCATCGGACAGCAGATCTGTAACTATGACACTAGCTGACCTGTTCCATGTGCACTTGGCAGCTGAAGACATCTGTGTTGGTCCCATGTTCATATGTGCCCGCATTGCTGAGAAAAATGATGTGAGCAACGGGGGCGTTACCATTACCTAGAGGCTCTGTTCTCTATGCGACTACCCCGCCTTCTGCACTTTGATTGCCAGAGCCAGGTGATGATGTTTTCATCATCTGTGGAAAGGGCTCAGTGGTTACAAAAGGGGCTGAGCTTCTAGGTGTAATGCTAACGCCCCCGTTGCTCCTAGAGGCTCATTTGCATATATTAAAACATCATTTTTCTCAGCAATGTGGGCACATATGAACATGGGATCAACACAGGTGTCTTCAGCTGCCAAGTGCACATGTAACAGGTCAGCTAGTGTCATAGGTACAAAACTGCTGACAGATGCCCTTTAATATTTTGTGAATCAATTCTCATGAATTAAAGGGGGTTATCTGAAAGGAGATCACATATTTCAGAATGCGGTTTGCTGCATGCAGCTTTCGGCACCCATGGAAAACAATAGATTTTTCCCAGTCGAAGCCACAACCAGGTAAACTTTGGTATGACATGGTGAGTATTCAGATGAATGGTCATACATGTAATACAAGGACAGCTTGAACCTTCAAGAACAGAAGTCATTATTGTATATCAAGTAGCTCTTCATTCTGGCTCAAAGAGGGATTGGCCTGCGCGTGGCACCCCCTCTATGATGTCCACATATCCTAATAGGGCAATGGTTGACATCTCATGAGATAGCCCCTTTAACCAAAGAACCAGACTGAACCAGACTGTTATAAGTTCAAGACTGAGGGAAACATTTATCAACTGGTGTAAAGTAGAGCAGGCTTAGTTGTCCATAGCAACCAATCAGATTCCACCTTTCATTTTCCAAAGGAGCTGTTGAAAATGAAAAGTAGAATCTGATTGGTTGCTATGGGCAACTAAGCCAGTTCTACTTTACACCATTTTGATAAGTCTCCCCCTAAGTGTTTTAATCTGTTACATAGACACTCACCTTTCTAGAATCCTAGCACTTTTCATTTTCTCGATGACTATTGACCTGAGCTGAGTCTCTATAATAGAAAGCTATTAAAAAATCTGATGTCTGAAACCTTAGTTTTCTATTTCAGCCCAATGTTTGCCAATGTTACATATTTTCTGAAGAGAATCTACTAGGAACCCAACATCTGACAAACACCGGCTTTTATATGTCATCTAACCGGTGCATGAATCCATCAGTACATTATAAACTAATAAATGTCACCGCTGTGTAATTATCCGCAGTCTGGTTAGTCATCCCTTAAACGACTTATGACATTTTAAAAGGACAACCATGCCTCTAGACAAATCTTATTAAAACATATGTTGTGCAGATGGAGCAGCATTGGATTACTATACTACATTACTATGTTGGGGGGTAAAGATTCTCCCAGTTCACCTTTCTCAGCATAATGCTCCTTTCTCTACTGGATAAGTTACGTTACATGTATGAAATGTGAAAAGGGAAAGGTTTTGACCCAGTTCTAGATGAAAGAGGCGCTATAATGTAAATTGCTCATATTTACTACAGCGCCTCAACAGGAAAAACAACCTCCACTGCTTTGTGCCCATTGTTTTTATGATATTCATGTGGCCCTCCAGAGCTAAGAACTATAGAATTTTAATGTAAAACCTCTAGAACTTTTTTTTACTTATTATTTTTTGTCCAAGTTATGTAAAGAAAAAAATAAAGCACTGTAAATCTGATGGTCAGCAATATATACATAAGCTTAGCAAGTTTTAGCCCCCCCCAAAAAATAATTAAAATAAATAAATAAATAAATAAATAAATAAATAAATAAATAAATATATATACAGTACAGACCAAAATGTTTGGACACACCTTCTCATTCAAAGAGTTTTCTGTATTTTCATGACTATGAAAATTGTAGATTCACACTGAAGGCATCAAAACTATGACTTAACACATGTGGAATTATATACTTAACAAAAAAGTGTGAAACAACTGACAATATGTCTTATATTCTAGGTTCTTCAAAGTAGCCACCTTTTGCTTTGATTACTGCTTTGCACACTCTTGGCATGCTCTTGATGAGCTTCAAGAGGTAGTCACCTGAAATGGTTTTCACTTCACAGGTGTGCCCTGTCAGGTTTAATAAGTGGGATTTCTTGCCGTATAAATGGGGTCGGGACCATGAGTTGTGTTGGGCAGAAGTCAGGTGGATACACAGCTGATAGTCCTACTGAATAGACTGTTAGAATTTGTATTATGGCAAGAAAAAAGCAGCAAAGTAAAGAAAAACGAGTGGCCATAATTACTTTAAGAAATGAAGGTCAGTCAGTCCAAAAAATTGGGAAAACTTTGAAAGTGTCCCCAAGTGCAGTCGCAAAAACCATCAAGCGCTACAAAGAAACTGGCTGAAATGAGGACCGCCCCAGGAAAGGAAGACCAAGAGTCACCTCTGCTGCGGAGGAAAGTTCATCCGAGTCACCAGCCTCAGAAATCGCAGGTTAACAGCAGCTCAGATTAGAGACCAGGTCAATGCCACACAGAGTTCTAGCAGCAGGCACATCTCTACAACAACTGTTAAGAGGAGACTGTGTGCAGCAGGCCTTCATGGTAAAATAGCTGCTAGGAAACCACTGCTAAGGACAGGCAACAAGCAGAAGAGACTTGTTTGGGGTAAAGAACACAAGGAATGGACATTAGACCAGTGGAAATCTGTGCTTTGGTCTGTACTGTATATGTATATATATATATATATATATATATATATATATATATATATCTATATCCTTATTTCCCCAGTTCTTTTCTGGCCCTTTGTTGACATGCAGTTGCAGAGCTGTTGGGGTGTGTAACAACAATCTCTGAGGTTTACCTCAAGAATATTTGTAGGTCTCAACAAAGGCTGCCTTTCCCCTTGCTCCTGCTCTGCAAACGGAGTGAAAAAAAGTGCTGCCTTGCTGGGATACTCATATCTGGGAGTACAATTCCCAGCTATACAGTGTAATGACACTGCTGATACACACAGGATCTTCCTCCTGCCTTTTCTTGTGCAATGCTCTGCAGACAGCAGACGAGTACACAGAAGTGAACTCCTCCAGTCTGTCAGCATTGTGTTTGCAGCGTGAGGAAGGAAGATCTTGTGCACAACATTTGTCTCTTCAGTGTCTGCTCACTTGGGAGAAGAGGAAACCCTGCAGCTGCTCAGTATCTGAGGCAGAGCTTCCTACTCTGTGCTGCTTATGGTAGAAGGGGTTAAACTTTGGGAGGGAGACACAGGGCAGACAGCAACAGATCAGCAGTGCAGGGGGCGTGGCTTGCTGGTCCAGCAAAGAGGCAGACCTGCTCACTCCTACAGCCCAGGCTTGTGTAGTAGACATCCACAGAGCAGGGAGAGAAGCTGACATTACAATCTGAGAAAAGAGCCACTG
This sequence comes from Rhinella marina, assembly GCA_900303285.1. NCBI lineage: Eukaryota > Metazoa > Chordata > Amphibia > Anura > Bufonidae > Rhinella > Rhinella marina. The sequence goes on along the minus strand of ONZH01000228.1, from coordinate 64,678 downwards.
CAGATGAAGGAAGTGCATTGTAAACCCCTTACATTTAGTTAGTTAGAAACATACAAAGAGCAAAAATAATATTTTGGACAAGCAATTTAATTTAGGCAGCCTTTACTAGGACAGGTCCCCATCAGATTAGATCCTCTGTATAATCGTACAGATCTCTTAACTTAACATTTCCCGTGGCGTGTGAGCTTTGATGTAAGATTTATCGGTCCATACCTTAGCTTAAATTTGAATCAGCACCTGGACCTCAAAACTTTTGTAATTGCATATAATTAAAATTTTAGCCACGGAGTTATTTAACACAATTTATCTGTATAGCGCCACCTGCTGTTTGTTATATTCCTTATTTCTCTGTCCACTTCAGTTATATCTCTGAGGTGGACGTGCATGCTCAATTTCATCCTTCAACTGCCACCAGGTAGATCTACTGTTAGAAACTGTTACAGGGAGAAAGCTGCAGTGAAATGACACACCCTGGGAAAGAACACACCCTCAGAGCTTGGAGGGATGAGTCTGTGCTGCATTAAAATCTATCAGTATAGCGCCACCTTATGTTTGTTTTTTTCCTTATTTCGCTGCCCACCTCAGTAACATTGTAGTGGTGGTCGCACATGCTCAGCTCCCTCCTTCAACTGAAAAATCACAGAAAATATGCACTAACACAATGGATGCAAGCATTATATATAGACTAAGCCCTTACTCTGATATGATAAAATCTGAGTCTCTTAGCCAATATATTTAGATCAAACACATCTGTGCCAGCCTTCCAACGCCAAGGTGGTCTCAGTCAGGCAGGTCCTACTCTAAACCCACTTATGCCATTGAGCATTGGGATTCAGGAGAGCAGATCCTGCACATATAATGTACTGCTCTTAGTCACTTCTGTGTACATCCAGTAACCAATGAAAGGAGAAGCACACACCGCTATATGTACCACCTTTCGTTGGAAGCTGTGACAGTCACAGTGAGAGAGCTGCAGCAGAAATGACATACCCCTGAGAATGAAACACGCTCAATGAGCTGCGATAGGTAGAAAGCTGTTGTAGAAAGGACACGCCCCCGAGAAAGGACACATTCCCTGAGCAGCCAGCTTAAAAATTTAGCAGATCAATTGGAAAAATGAACAGAGGCATCTCTGGAGGTACAGGGCTGATTCTAGCTTTGTGAGAATTTACAATGACATAACTCATTGGATAATCCCTTTAAGTAAAGATAATTGAATCAATAGAATCAAAATTTGAATCAAGAAATTCAGATTTAGTGATTTGTTTTTGGAGAATTGTTGAAGGGAGAAAGGGAGAGAATGAGGGAGAGGGAGAGGTGGGCAGAGAGACTAGAATGTCAGGCACAACTTTTCATGAGGATTGAAGCGGTTTTGTTATGTGTAGAACTGTTTCGGGTCCAAATCCAATCACACAGCCAGTTTCGACGTATTGGACCCGAAACGTATTTTCAGAAATTCACTCATCACGTCTAGTGTTGAGTGAATCTAAGTCTATAAAGTGAACTCTAATCTAAATTTCAGGATTAATTTTATTCGCTGCAAAACCAAATTTCCTAGTGATTTGTGGAACCTTAAGTGCAAAAAACAAAACAAAACAAAAAAATCATACTTTCCTGCTCCATTTGCTCGCAAAGGGCCGGTCGCTGCCATCTTGTTTGAAGATCTTGCACAAAATCCTATGCGCTGTGACGTATGATGCCACCACGCTGGCTGGCATGATGACATAATCTCAGACCGCACAAGATTTTGCGCCAGATTTTCAAGCAAGATGGTGCGGCTGGCCTGTCGTGAGCAAATGGATCAGGCGGAACAGGTAAATATGAATTTTTTTTACACCGTGTCATGTATATTAGATGCCTCCATCATACATGAATGCGGAATCTGAGGGGTACAATGATGTGGAGTGGCACAGTCACCGCTCCCTGTCATTGCACCCACTACTTACAAAGAAATGCGCTTCATGACTAATTGCTTTTTTTTGTAAAATTCGACAAAGCAGCTGGATCACTTGTTCCAATACTTCGCTCATCTGTAATCACTACCTTAAAGTTCTGGATTCAGAATGTAGAAAGTCCTTTTGATGGTTGGGTTCCCCTCGGACCCTTATAGCACTGCCATTTCTTCCTCTAGGGTCCTCCACACCACTGGCATGTGTTCACAGTAAACCTAACACAATTCACTGCACAATTAGAATACTACAGCCCCTCAAGAATTCTGCTATAAAAACATATTTTTTAGTAAAAATAAGATAATTGGACACCAAAAAAAACCCTACAACAACACAATTCCCCCAGCACAAAGTCTCACAGAAGGAAATCAAGATATCTACTGCCATTGTACTTTTAATTCTCAGAAGAAATAATTATCTGAGAATATGACATTTATTCCACTGTTCTCTTATCAAGATATCGCTGAAAAAGTAATTACAAAGACGCGCTCCCTCCCGAAAATTATTTTGAAAAATTTGCATAGAAAAGCAGACAAAGAAAACGACATACTGTAGTAAAGATTACGATATTTACAGCAAACAAGAGGCAGCTGTGAATTGTATTAGTCTGTCACATTCTTCATTCATTTATTGATTGGTAGCGATCATCGGGAGGAAACGTGTCCTTTACCAGCAAACAGGGGCGCACCACCAATGAGGCCAGGTGAGGCGAGCGCCTCAGACAGCACCAGGTAAGGACAAGAGGGGGGCAGCCGAAGGGCCATGGGCTGAAAGGAAGGGGTTAAGTTATTAAATTTGCATTCGGAAGGCAGAGTCACCGTTTCAGTTTTTGCCTGAGGCTTTAGAAAGGCTAGGCGCACCCCTGTCAGCAAATGCAAGTCACTGGGACCTTCCTATGCACCGAATATGCCCACCACCATCATGTTACCTGCTGAAATCAATATCAAAGCCGATCACCTGAGCTGAACAAATAAGAAAAAAAAGGCCTCTTTACAAATTGCTAGAACCTTTTGGGAGACCATCCAACGAAATAAAAAATGTGAAAGATAAGGAACAATAATATAATATAGTAATATCCATTATAATCATTTGCATTTATATTGCATCTCTATTCTAAGATCTCCCCGTGCTCCCAATCACATTATACCTTAAGCACATCTTGAAAAGGAGTTCATTTTGCAGACAGCTTGGGACAATTTTTTTTTTAAGCATCGGAATTAAAAAAAGAAAAATTATATGAATTTGGATTAAAATGGAGTGAGTGGCTACAGAGGGTAAAAGAAAGGAAGTATTAAACAGGTTGGCCGAGATTTCGATGTAGGTTAGGTCATCAATATCTGATCGAGGAGGGTCAAAATCCTGATACCCCCACCAATCAAGTGACTGAGGAGGTCGGGGCTCTGTGGTGAGCTCTATGGCCTCCTCACAGCTCCCGAAGCACAGCGCCGTACATAGTGTAGTGGTTGTGCTTGGTCTTGCAGCTCAGACCCATTCACTTGAATGGGACAGAGCTGAGCTTCGGCCATATGAGCGGTGAAGGTGACGTCACTGGTGTAGGAATGCCTATTCAAACAGCTGATCGGTGGGAGGTGCCAGGCAGGCGCATAACTACCATAGCGGCACACTATGCGATTGTCTCCTCTTCTACTGGAGGTGAAAACTTGGTCAGGGCTCTACCCTCTAAAGGAACAATGTTTAGCAAATGAGGCAGTGGAAAATGGCCCAAGGGTTATTTAGGCAAAAAGCCTTCTGTTGTTTGTGGGGGGGCCTGGTTTGATCCTTGCTATGGGGCCCTTACTTTTCTATGTATGCCACTGAGTCAAACTCTCACAGATCAGATGTTGATGATCTATTCTGAGGATAGGCCATCAATATAAAATCTTGGATAGCTCCTTTAATTCATTAAATGGAATTTTGTGTACGTCCCATTAGGGTTCAGCTAGTAAAATGGAGGTACTCTCCTCCTTTGTTTCCTCCTTGGCTGGCTGTGTTCACATACTGAAAGAGAACTATCTCACTAGCACCACCTTGTGGAAGTGGTACCCTAGGAGTCAAAATCCAACTTTTTAAAAAGCCTCCAGATATGACAAGGGAATATATTCAAGCCAAAGATCCATCTGTAGACAGCAGTTTTGGGGTGCTTGTCCCTCATCAGCCTTGGTTGCAGCTTAGGAATGGTGCTGACCAGCTGTGTATGGAGACTTACTGGAAGTACTCCAGGGTATGGAGACTTATTGGCAATACTCCATGGGAAAATAATTTGCAAAGAGGTATTACCCAAGAGAGAGAACCATCTTGCCAACTCTTTTTCTGTGGAAGTGGCTTCCTATGTGTCAAAATCTGACTTTTTAACAAGCTTTGGGATATCACAAGGGAATATAGCCAAGCACCCTGCCTAAGCTGCATCACAGGCATTGCACTCAGCAAGCCAGAATCCTGCTCTATACTGACGAGGGGGAAACAACCCGAAACAGCAATCTATGGATGTATATTTTGCTTAGTTATATTCCCTTGTCATATCCCAAGGCTTGTTAAAAAGTCAGATTTTGATTTCCACGGAACCACTTCCATAAGGTTTCCACAAGGTGGCACTATCGAGATGGTTCTTTTTGGTTGGGAGATATCTCTTTGCTTATTCTTTTCCCGTAAACGCCATAGAAACAAGTAAGCCTGACACCACCAATAGAGACCGAAAAGCCTGTTGCTTCTAAAAAGGTTGCATGACTAACAAGCCTATTGCTTCTAAAGAGACCATCAAGCTTGATGCCTCCTGTGACATTCTTGCCCCAGATGAGTTCAGTTAAATGTTCTCAGTTGTAACTGTCCTCCTGATTCCTTCTGCCATCTTTGATTGGGGAGCCACTACTCACTGGCCAAAATGAGCCTGGTAAAGTCTGTCCCCCTTACAAAGAAGTAAATAAGAAGATATTCAGTCCGACTCCATACACATTAGATTAATATTGGCAGATTCCAAAAGTCAAGTGTTGAGGTAAATGGCAATGAGGAATGTTGGGTCCCATCATGTCTAAATCTTGTTTCCTATTAAAGATATGCTGTCATAGGAGTGTGGAAATGATTTCCCTTTCTTCTATAGAATATACATGATCCTCTCTAATCGGTGGGGGTCATACAGCTATATTGGGCTATCTCTGGAGGTCTCTTAGAGAATTAATGGAGCAGCAGAGCATATGCCAAACCTGCCGCTCCATCAAATCGGGGAAACAGGACACCCATTATCGGGATTGGTGGTCGCCCTAGTGGTCTGACCCCTAGCAATTAGTTGGCCCCTATCTTGTGGATAGGAGCGGATTGGCCATAAACTCTACAAGGAAACTTCCTGGTGGGCCAATGCCCATGGGGCCGTCTGAGCCTTCCATTTGGCCAACCAGTGGCAGTCGTTCTGGGGTGGTATAATGTGCTGCAATATGGTATTACTGGCCCTGCCTTCTGTCAAATTGGACTTGACTACAAAATTGGGCCACTTTTCGTTTTTTTCCAGGGCCACTTTCATTCCCAGTCCACCCTTGATAGGGGATAACTTCTTAACTTGGCACCACCCCTTTAGGCTTGAATGTCGGCAGAAAAGAGCTATTTTATGTGTATAACCAGCTTAAGAGCTTTCACAAAAACCTGGTAATCATGCTATTTTTATTTCTAGAGATATAGAGACTTTTCTGACTTTTCTGTGTTGAAGGGGCAACCATTTTTGCAAAAGTAATAACAATAAGTGGAGCCACTGAAAAGAATGATGCAATATCAGACACAGCCTGTGGACTGTTTTTGGATACAAAATGCAAACCCCGTAATGACAGTGAATTGATTGTGACATAACATCTTGAGAGCAGGAGTAATATATTTATGTCATTCTGTTTACCCAGAGTTTGGATAGAGACAGGGCTTAACCATGACTTGATATTAAATGGAAAGCAAGTCAGATAAAACATAATATGAATCACAAACCGATAAAGCGTGACAACATTTAATTTAATCCTCTGTATATGACGCATCTGATTCACACTGAATTTATATGAGTTTTGTAATAGCCTCATTTGCTTTGCAGAGTGTTAGATTTCATCCATAGACATCAGTGAAATGTAATGTGATCAACCAGTGCTGCCTCTGTTACAGCTCCAAGAAAAAGTAAGTGAAACCTTTCAAATGACCTGGATTTGTGCAATGATCACTAATAACATGTGGCCGGACTGTTATCTAAGTCACAACTATAGAGAAACACATCCAAAGTCAAGTAATAACACACAATCAGCTCTACCGGTCATGTATTTCACTGAGCACAATGAGTAAACACCCTCACAGTGCACGGATAGAAAAGTGATTGATTTTAGTAACTTTTGGATCCCCCTTTAACTTCACCAAAGTTTTACTATAGATTCACAAATAATTAGCACAATGTTGAGAAGGAATTCTGGACCATTCCTCCTTGCAAATGTGTTTCAATTCATTGATATTTTTCCAGATTTTTGCACCGTTTTTTTGCGGATCCACGTTTGCACAAAAACCTTCAGTTTTTACCAATTGTACATCCACGTCCGTTCCATTTTTCTACCACCAAAAAAGCGGAATGAGGAAGATACTTTACTAGGATACAAAAAAAATATTTTTTTCTATTTCCTGGAAATAAATCAGCAATTGCGGATGACATATTGATGCATTCCGCATGTCGTCTGCATTTTTGCAAACCCATTGACCACAATGGGACCACGGACCTCATTTTGCGGAAAATAGCAGGACAAGCTCTATTTATTTATTTTTTTGCGGATCGCATAACGGAACTGAACAACAAATGCGGACATTGCGGGGCCATTGAAATGAAAGGGTCCACATTCTGTACCGCAAAGAGTGCGGATTGCAAAACACTGAAATGTGAATGGACCCTAAGGATGTGCAGATCGATCCTTTAGAATCAAAATCTGACCCCAATTATTTAAAAAAAAAAAATCGAATGTGTGAAAAATGTCTTTAAAAATTTTGATTTGGGAGAATTTTTTTGAGGAGCGCGAAGAAAAAAATCTGTACATGGTAGAGCTGAACGAACCAATTCTTTTGAATCAAAATTTGACCTGAATGTTTCAAAAAAATCATATTCGTCAGAATTAGAATTTTTTGAGATTCGAATAGGGAACATTTTTCTAAGGAAATGAGAGAGAGGGAGAGACTAGTATGCTGCTCTGGTTTTCTCAGCAATATATATGCATTGTCTGAGGGGGTACTTTTTCTCATTACCAAAAGCGTCTAGTATCAGTAGGACACATGTGGCCAGGCAGTGCCCCTCTAGGTTTCTGGGAAAAATATTCAAATTAGCTTTCCTAAACCTGTCTGATGCCATCCGCTAATTTTTATATATTTTTCCCAGAAATCCAGAGGACTGGCTTATAATATTACTCATGCATAGCCAGTACCCTCCATAAGAAGAAATAGTCCTCTCGGGCAGCCAAGAAAAGTTTCTTTGCTCAGCTCTGTTAAGGGGCAGTTACCTAAAAAGAGCTGGACTCCTGGTATGAGATTGTTTTTCTTTCCTTTTGGGAAGGCGACTAGCTTGTATGTCTTTTTTCCAGAGAAGCGCTATGTGCAGATGCAAGCACAGCAATAGTTAAACTTGTATTATGAAAAAGAACTGATTGAACTGTTTAAGGCCACCACCAGCAGAGGACAGTCTTATTAATTGAGCTGCTTAAGGCTAAAACTAGGGGACAGTTTTATTATGAAAAAAACACTGATTGAACTGTTTAAGGCTAAAACTAGGGGACACTTTTATTATGAAAAAGCACTGATTGAACTGTTTAAGGCTAAAACTAGGGGAAAGTTTTATTATGAAAAAAACACTGATTGAAGCTACCACCAAAATCTTGTAAAAAAAAAAATTGTTCTATGAGGCTCAAGTAGATATGTATAAATATACATACTACAGATGAGCAAATCAGTTATATCAATACGGAATTTATCCGGCATTAAAAAAATAAAAGAATTTGGAAAAACTCTGTGAACCTGATAAAAACAAAAAAAAATCTCAAAATTTGCTCATCTCTAGCACAGACTATTAGAATATTCAAAATGAGGCTTGTTTTGTTCAATATAAATGCAATACACAAAACAAAGTACACACCACCAACACATTTATCCAAATATCCTAAAATACATTTTACCATAATACAAACATACAATGCACATAAATTATTGGCATTATTTCCATTTTGCCTCTATTGTCACAAGGAAAGGATCTGATTACTGGAGTTTCTGAATACATCATGATGATGGCTATTTTTGAATTTTAACTATGATTATTTCTAAATGGATTTTAGCTAGGTTTGTGCAAAACACCATAGGTTTTTTTCATCCCACAAAACATAATGCTTAAAAAAAAGTGGGTACATACAGACCCATTTTGATAATTTCCTGTGGTGCCAAATGCCACTGATGCCAAATGCACTGTACTGACCCCAGCACCAAATTGCAATGACCCAATTCTACATGTAGAAGAGATTTTGATGGACCTCATCAGGCACCAACCTTTGGACTGCCATGAGGAGGAGGTTAAGAAGAAGATGGCTGACCTAATGAATAGCTAGCTACAGTACCTTGCGAAAGTATTCGGCCCCCTGGAACTTTTCAACCTTTTGCCACATTTCAGGCTTCAAACAAAAATATATAACATTTAAATTTTTTGGTGAAGAATCAACAACAAGTGGGTCACAATTGTGAAGTGGAACAAAATTTATTGGATCATTTAAACTTTTTTTGTAATAATAAAACTGAAAAGTTGGGCGTGCAAAATTATTCGGCCCCCTTGCATTAAAACTTTGTTGCGCCACCTTTTGCTGCGATTACAGCTGCGGTCTCTTGGGGTATGTCTCTATCAGTTCTGCACATCTAGAGACTGAAAGTGTTGCCCATTCTTCCTTGCAAAACAGCTCGAGCTCTTTGAGGTTGGATGGAGAGCGTTTGTGAACAGCAGTTTTCAGCTCTTTCCACATATTCTCAATTGGATTCAGGTCTGGACTTTGACTTGGCCATTCTAAGACCTGGATACCTTTAGTTTTGAACCATTCCATTGTAGATTTTGCTTCATGTTTGGGATCATTGTCTTGTTGGAAGATAAATCTCCGTCCTAGTCTCAGGTCTTTTGCAGACTCCAACAGTTTTCATCCAGAATGGTCCTGTATTTGGCTCCATCCATCTTCCCATCAATTTTAACCATCTTCCCTGTCCCTGCTGATGAAAAGCAGGCCCAAACCATGATGCTGCCACCACCATGTTTGACCGTGGGGATGGTGTGTTCAGGGTGATGAGCTGTGTTGCTTTTACGCCAAACATATCGTTTTGCATTGTTTCCAATGGTCTGATACTCCTTCCATTTCAATATGATCGCTTGCACAGTGCTCCTTGGGATGTTTAAAGCTTGGGAAATCTTTTGGTATCCAAATCCGTCTTTAAACTTCTCGACAACAGTATCACGGACCTGCCTGGTGTGTTCCTTGGTCTTCATGATGCAGAACCCTGAGACTATCACAGAGCAGGTGCATTTATACGGAGACTTGATTACACACAGGTGGATTCTATTTCTCTTCATCAGTCATTTAGGACAACATTGGATCATTCAAAGATCCTCAATGAACTTCTGGAGTGAGTTTTCTGAACTGAAAGTAAATGGGCCGAATAATTTTGCACGCCCAACTTTTCAGTTTTATTATTACAAAAAAAGTTTAAATGATCCAATAAATTTGGTTCTACTTCACAATTGTGACCCACTTGTTGTTGATTCTTCACCAAAAATGTAAAATGTTATATCTTTTTGTTTGAAGCCTGAAATGTGGCAAAAGGTTGAAACGTTCCAGGGGGCCAAATACTTTCGCAAGGCACTGTATGTTGGAGGTGGTGTTATAGTGACATTTTTAGCCATGGTGGTGGTGGCAATAGGGGCAGTGGTAGCGTTTGCAAGAATCGGGAAGAGGGAATCGTGAAGAGGTCCAAGAAGCCTACAATGATGTACCACAGTCGAATAAAAGTGGGGGGAGGTGAAGAATATGATAATGATTGTGTGTTGAACAGGACTTGGGAGCTGGATAGGGGTGTGGAGGAGATGCAGAGGAGATGGTGACTGCAGCAGCGGCAATAAAGAGCAGAGGCAACATACGTTTAGAACCTCCCAAAAAATTGCCATGGCCATATCTGCTTCGGCTGTGGTCAGCTTGGGTACTGGTGATGCCGCTGATTCTATGGGTGCAGGATCAAAATGTGCCAGACCTAGGCTAAGCTCGGCTGCCTCTACCTTTGTGCATATGGCAATTTGTATCCACAGATTACACCCCAGAGGGCAAAATTGCACTGCACAAGTGTCCAAAACATTAACTTGGTCAAAAAAAAAAAACATGGATCAGAGAGGAATTCCACATATCTCTGGCTGATGATAAGGAATGGATCTGCCATTGCTGACAGTGGCTAGTTATCACTGGCCCAATGTTGCTACTGCCGCTCTCTGCCTGTTCATCGTGTTTCATACTGTACTGCAGCTTCCTCAGCTGCTAACCCCCCTGCTGCTTCTACTACTACCCATAAATGGCTGCATATCACCTGCCTTTTCCATGAGGTTCCGCACTGCACTGCTGCCTCTTCCGAAAAATGTGAACTTTTTGGGTGCTTGTTCAGAACAAGTCACTGCTTTTAGCATGTGCTTATAAAGACCAGCAGGCTTCTGCCCCAATAAGGCACACATTTTTTTTATTAACAAATGGGATAGCACAGTGGGGGGAATTTATCATGAGGAGAATATTAGAACTCAGATTTGCTTGAGTCTGTGTTGGATTACTTTATGCCACATTTATCAAGTGTCACAGGTTGTTTGACAAATTTGGCTTGTCCTTAAACCTAACACTTCTGTCTAGAGAAGCTACTCTAGTTTTCCTACTCCAGTTTTCCTACTCCATCCTCCTCCTGGAGTGAGACGGCGACTTATTTGCGACTCTTTAAAAAAAAAGTTGCAATAACAAATCTGGAGTGAAACTCATTAACATGGCTAACCACACCCACTTTCCCACCCATATTACAAAACTGGAGTGAGTGGTGTAAAAATGTAAAAGGTCGCAAAATTTTGAGCTAGTGAGTGCAAAAAGTCACAAATTTGTGCACACTTGCTTAAATTTTGCGCAAGGGAGTGAAAAAAGTCACAAGAGCCCTATTTTGTGATTTTTTTGATGCCATAATTCCAGAGTGAAGGTATGATTAACCAGGGCCAGTGTGTTTTTAAGCAAGCTGTTTGTTAACACCATCAGTGATGCATATATCCATAGCTATATATGTCAGTGTCACCTGCTATTGCTGTCATTGCATTAATTAGCTTAGCCCTTTCACTCCCGGAGGTTTTTTCGGTTATGCATTTTCGTTTTGCGCTCCCTGCCTTCAAACAGCCATAACTGTTTTATTTTTCTGTCCACATAGATGTATGAGGGCTTGTTTTTTGTGGGACAAGTTGTACTTTCCAACGCGACCATTTAATATTGCATATGGTGTAGTGGGAAGCGGGAAAAAAATTCCAAATCAGGTGAAATTGCAAAAAAAACGCTATTCCGATACAGTTCTACGGGTTTCTTATTTACAGCGTTCAATGTGAATTCAAACTGACCCATTACTTTCATTCTACTGGTCAGTACGAATCCATCAATACTTAATATATATAGTTTTTCCTGCGTTTTGATAGTGATAAAATAATTAGAAAGTTGCCCTTTTTTTTTCCTTGTCATATCTTGACCCCTATAACTTTTTGGTATTTATGTGTACGGAGGTGTATGGGGGCTCATTTTTTGCGGGGCGATCTGATCTTTTTATTGATACCATTCTGGGGTGTGTATGACTTTTTGATCACTTTTTATTTATTTTTTTAGAAAAAAAAGTGACAAAAAACGACGAATCGCCATTTGAACGCTTTTTTCCGCCACACAATTCGCCGTATTGGAATTTATTTTTATATTTTAAAAGTACGGGCGTTTTCGGTCATGGAGATACCCATGATGTCTATATTTATTGTTATTTAGGTATTTATTTTTTAATTATACGAAAGGGGGGTGATTTGAACTTTTATATATTTTTTATATATTTTTTAAAAAAAAATTTAAAATTGTTTTTGACTATTTTAAAGCTCAAATATGAGCTCATATATTGTGGCTTTTTTTTTTTCTTTATGAGCAATCAGGGATTTTCTAGACTGAGATAAATCCAAGAATTGCTCATTTCTTATCCTGGCCTGCCATCTAGTGGGCAGAATAAGAATTGCACTTTGAAAACTGTAATCCTCACCAGCGAGGATTACAGTTTTCATATGGTGTACAGACACCCCGAATGGCCACTCGGGGCGTCTGTACACCACCCGGAAGCGTACGCCGATGAGGTAAGTAGCGGCAAGTCTCTGCTGTCAGAAACAGCAGAGACTTGCCGACCATGACGCCCGCTGCACTTGCGAGCGGGCGCCATGTGCCCGCATCGCCCCAGCGCTGTACATGTACGGCGCTGGGAGTGTAAGGGTTAAAGGGGGGAGGGAGATCAAAAACAAACAAAACACAGTGGGAACCACAAGCTTAAATATATATATACCTTTTTGACTAAAGTTCGGGTTTGGTGTTCGGGTGATTTTATTATTTTCCGTTATAACATGGTTATAAAGTCCTTCTATCTTCATTCAGCAGGACCTGCGATGATGTCACCGCGCTCACCACGTCCTTTTGCAGGTCCTACAGAAAGAAGAGGATACCAGCTGCGCAATAAAGTGGATGAGGTGAATGGCCATTTTATTTAGCATTCTGTCTTAAGAATGCTATTATTTTCTATTATAACCATGTTATAATGGAAAATAATAAAATGAAGTTCGGGTCCCCTTTGACTTTAATGAGGCCCGGGTTCGGAGTGAAGTTCAGGTCAAGTTCGGGTTCGTTGACCTGAAGTTTGTCCGAACCCGGCGAACCCGAACTTCCATTGGTTTTCTCATACCTAATATATATATAGACATATATGTCCTAGCAGATCTCAGAGTGTAATATATTAATTTTCAAAATTTTTGGAACGTCTTCTTAGACTCAGACTCGAAACAAACTTCAAGCAAGAAATTTGCTCTTGCCTATTAATGACAAATTCAGCTCTGCTACATCTCTACCTATAGGATAGTGTAAGGCATTGTTGAGAGCTATATATATATATATATATATATATATATATATATATATATAATAATGGTGTCACATTGTCTTCACACTTAGTCATCCCCTCTCGGCACATTAGATGTGACATTTCATTTCGGGCTGAGAATATCAGGATTTCATCATGTTAATAAGAGTGATAACTCGGGTGCTTTTTTTGTTTTTGTTGTTTTTTTAATACTTTTTGTGACTACTCCAATGTTTGCTCTCAACTGAGATTTTCCATAATTGCTAAATTAAATCCTAACATGTGTTCCAAGCAGTTATAGGAGGTCAACCCACACAGGGCTGTGCGAAGTGAGATCTGACAGCAGAGCTGAACTGTATTTCACTCCTCAAATGGTGAAGTGTCAGAAGTATTTATAGGGCCTTCTCAATCATCTGAGTATTACCTCTGGGTAAGGGAATAAGAAATAAATGACGCCCAAATGTACTGGCTGCTCTAAGGCCTAGCAGATATCAACGCTGATAATACCCTTTTACTTACATCCAAATGTGTTACTTGGCGTGGGCCCGACGAGCCGGAATTCCTTCACTGCTGCCTCAATAGAATTTCTTTCTATTACATTACAAATAATTGCGAGAAAATTAATTTTATGGTAAGAAATGCATATAATAAAAAAAATTAGAGTACATTGAAGAGCATGTGTCAGCAGAATCGACCTTATTTAATCAGCCCTACTACCTGGCAGGGTTGATCCTGATGTCATAAATGATACCTGTCTTGTAAAAATTGGTTGCAGCATCCTCACGAAAAAAAGACATACTGTATTTATGTCAATTAGTGTCTATTTTTTTCCCTCAGGAATGTCACCACCGATTTTCACAAGTCAGGTATCATTTTAATCTGCAGGATCAACACTACCAGACAGGATGCCTGGTTTAATAGGGCTGATCCTGCTGACATGTGCACTTTAAGACTTTAAGAGCAGTCCACAGGAAAGGTATCATTAAATAATAATTACCTTAATAAAGGGTGTTAGCTACTTTGACAATCACTATCTATTTCATATCTATCAGGGGCACACCCACGGGAAGGGGAGGTCCAACAGGTCTGAACCCCACCCTCCAGAAGCAGGCCGTGGAAAATGAGCGCTCTACATTCATCTGTATCGACTATATAGGAGCCTGTTATACTGGCACTAGTGTTGAGTGAGCATGCTCGGCCGAATTCGCTGTTCGGCCGAGCATGCCTACGCTCGGGTCCGCTCGGTGTTCGGCCAAACACCGAGTGTACTTGAGCGCAATGCTTGAGTCTCTTCCCCGCACTGTAATATTGATTTGTATGCTGATGCGTACAAATTTAAATGGTAATGCGTACGCATTTGTACGCATTGTGTGCTACTGCGTACAAATTCAGTTAATTAGCATACTTTTACGAGTGAAAGGAGTAAAAGAGGAGAAGTCGCGATTCTGACCTTTTTCTATTAACCAGACACCCTCCCTTCTTCCGAGGGAAGTTCCTGGTTCAGTCCCATTGACTAACATTATGCTCGGGTGCTCGGCCGAGCACTCGAGCAACCCCTAGTGCTCGGCCACAGCACCCGAGCATACAAGCACAGAGGTGCTCGCTCAACACTAACTGGCACACATTATGGGGGGTAGTATGGGGAAGGGGAAGAGGAGGACTATGGGGGCATCTACTGGGGGCACTGTTTATACGGGTATTATATACTGGCACACATTAGGAGCAATATGGAGACACCAGCTCAAATGGTGGCACTAAGAGGGGGTGTTTTTGTATTGGATTACAGAACTGTGGCATTTTTGTAACAGTGCACCTTATTAGGGGGCATGTTTTGCACTGGCACACATTATAAGGGGACATTTTTTGTACTGGTGCTCTTTTTAAGGGGACACACACATTGGGGAGGAATTATGACTACTGGGGGGCATTATGATGAGCTTTATTACTACTAGAGGACTATAGGGAACATGATTACTAGTATGGGCATTTGGAAGCGTTATTGCATTTGGGGCACAGTGGGGACATTATTACTGTTGGGGACATTATTACTACTAAGTGCGCTCTGGCAGAGAATTCTTACTATTGGTTTAACTTTGGTGGAACTACTTGTGGAACCATTACTGTGGGGGGCATCCTGACATGGTAATAGCTTAGCACAATTACTTTTGGGGAACATTATGGTTACATTATTAGTGCCAGGGACACTATTTGCTGGGCACAGTTGTTTTTAAGGTACTGTGTATGAATAATTATTGAAGGGGACACTATCTGTGTGGTACTAGTATTTTCAGGGAGGCTGTTTCTGCAGTATAGCATTGGGGAGCACAGTTTTGGAGGTGGGGTGTTCAGAAGATGTGAGGAGGCTGGAAAAGTAGGAAACTAATGTCTATTCATCAAACTCTGCAGAGACAAGAGATGGCTGCAAGAAATCATCATGGTGGGCTGGTCTGAATGGAGAAGATGAGGAATGAGAATATCTACATCAGAGGAGACGTCACTGGATGTAAAAAGGATGTGGTGGCCTTCAGGACTAGGAGGGAGGAAGTGAAGCTGCAACAGCTCCTGCCACGGAACTGCGTGGTGGTCAGTCTGTGAAACAGAACTGGATAATGAGTCCTGTCACAGGGAGAGAAGAAGAAGAGTTTGAGTACAGGAGCTTTATGTCGGGGCCCTGAGTATTGAGTACAGTGAGTCAACGGAGGATGAGGGTGAGACTCTTACCTTCATCCTCAACAATATAATTTCAGCTCTACAGTGTTTGTTGGCAGTGGCCTATTATATGTAGGAGGGGCTTATAATAATGGGTGGGCCCTCATTTTTTGCTTCTTCATTTGCATAAACCCCGCTGATTGGACAAATAGATTCTATTGTCTATATAATATCTGCCTATCATATCTACAGTATCTATCTTATCATATATATCTATATCATATCTATCTATCTATCTATCTATCTATCTATCTATCTTAGAACTATCTATCTATCTATTCCATCCATCTAAGTTAGTTTCACAGTTGCTGCTTTTTAATCAATAAAATAGCATCTTACAGCACGTGTAATTTTTCCTCTTTAAAATTCATTTAGCTCAGTAAAGTATTCCCCCCCCTTTAATATCTATCTATCTATCTATCTATCTATCTATCTATCTATCTATCTATCTTTATCTATTTAATCCATCCATCTAACTTAGTTTCACAGTAGCTGTGTTTTAATCAATAAGATAGCATCTTACAGCACGTGTAATTTTTTCCTCTTTAAAATTCAATTAGCTCAGTAAATTATTATCTCCCCTTTAATTAATGGTTGCTAATTTTTAGAAAATTAGGCCCGAAATGAGGTGGAAATTGCTTTTTTCCATTTGAAAAAGAAAAGTCCTTGTAACTGTTTTATTCCTTTATCTACAAATGTTAACAAACATTACAGACGGATGTATCTATCTATCTATCTATCTATCTATCTATCTATCTATCTATCTATCTATCTATTAATCTTCTCATATCTATCTATCTATATATCTATCTATCTACAGTATCTATCTTATCATATATATCTATATCATATCAATCTATCTATCTATCTAGCATACAAAAAAATCTCGGCAGCACTATGTGGATGGTGAGGTGCAATGCCTGTAGATCTGACAAGGATCAGTTCAATAAAAAACATAAAAATAGCGTCCTACACATGGGTGAATAAAGTTCCTCTGTTTTTTCATTTTACTTTGAGAGTGCTGCCTATTTTTATGATTTTTATGTTTTCTATCTATCTATCTATCTATCTATCCAAGTTAGTTTCACAGTTGCTGCTTTTTAATCAATAAAATAGCATCTTACAGCACGTGTAATTTTTCCTCTTTAAAATTCATTTAGCTCAGTAAAGTATTCCCCCCCTTTAATATCTATCTATCTATCTATCTATCTATCTATCTATCTATCTAATATCTATCTATCTAATATCTATCTATCTCATATCTATCTATCTATCTATCTATCTATCTATCTATCTATCTATCTATCTATCTATCTAATATCTATCTATTTAATCCATCCATCTAACTTAGTTTCACAGTCGCTGTGTTTTAATCAATAAGATAGCATCTTACAGCACGTGTAATTTTTTCCTCTTTAAAATTCAATTAGCTCAGTAAATTATTTTCTCCCCTTTAATTAATGGTTGCTAATTTTTAGAAAATTAGGCCCGAAATGAGGTGGAAATTGCTTTTTTCCATTTGAAAAAGAAAAGTCCTTGTAACTGTTTTATTCCTTTATCTACAAATGTTAACAAACATTACAGACGGATGTATCTATCTATCTATCTATCTATCTATCTCATATCTATCTATCTATCTCTCAGTCTATCTATCTATCTATCTATCTATCTATCTATCTATCTATCATCTGCCTTATAATTGGATATGATAATCACTACTTTCGCATAAATAGTGAATCAATTGCGGCACAATAAAAAAACAAAAACTTCATAACTGTGGGTGACTGGATTTGTAGGTTACCAGTAGTCCCGCTGTCGCCTTCCCCTTATTTTCATTACACAACCCATTGAAGTCAGAGCCGCCTAGTCTTTAAACTATTTCACACTTCTATAAAGAAGAGCTACAGATTTCTATTTCAATACGTTGAGAACGCACTCGAGCAAGTGGCAGCCAGCCATGAAATACATCTGATTTAGCTAACAAATGATGTTGCTGCCACTGCAATGAAATAGACTTATCCATTCAGTATACTGATTCTTTACAATCCCTGTCATTTCACTGCAGTCATGTGCTTATCTCTCCATACGGTGAGCGGCTCAGGTTTATTCTCTGCTGTAGTAAATGTATGTGGCCTTCGCTGTGCACCTCACTGGCACAGCTGCAGATCCATATAGAAGACTTCCAGCTTCAGGATGTTTTCTCACAGGTTTGTTAGAACCAATTTATCCTTGCCAATTTATAATAGACGCAAACTGGTCCACCAGCAAATATAAAATATTTCCAGTAGGCCCAGGCTCTGACACAATAATGGGCATCAATAGTCCAGCGGAAGACAACTCCATATGCCCTGGGTATAGTCTGGCCTAGATGGGTATAGTTTGGCCTAGGCTATTTTACACCCCGGGGTATATTTGGCCTAGGACAGTTAATCCCCGGGGTATACTGTGGCCTGAGCCAAACTATACCCG
Organism: Rhinella marina; assembly: GCA_900303285.1. Taxonomy (NCBI): domain Eukaryota; kingdom Metazoa; phylum Chordata; class Amphibia; order Anura; family Bufonidae; genus Rhinella; species Rhinella marina. Next base: position 46,385 of record ONZH01000228.1, on the reverse strand, counting down.
GGTTTATCCTGGGAAAGGGTTGATTTGACCTGCTACACCGGGGGTCACATCTCAATGGCATTGTTGGTGTAGTACCCCAGAGGGGACATTACCATTCTTACACGTAGCTACTGTCTCTAATGACCAGCAAAGAATGTGTATTTATACCCAGGTCCTCGGATACTGTGCATTAATAATATTGTTATGTAACTGTTATGTATTGTATTCCGTGCACTGTGCCTGGTTGTCCAGTAGGTGGCAGTTTATCTGACAAAGAGTAAGTTTAGATAGAATGGAACTTACCATTTCAATCTACCCCTTTTGGGCAGAAGTGGGTGAGTCCTGCTTCCTACCAAGGGAGGGGTTGGATGAAGCTATAGTGGAATTGAGAGTAGAGAAGTTGAGAGTTGGAGCTAAAAAGTAAAGCAGCATGGTGCGGTGAGGGAGCATTTTCCCCTCACTGCTGCAGGAGCTTTGGGAAAGTAGCTCAGAGAGCAGCCCACTTCTGATCTATAAAAGGACTTAGCACCTCTGAGAGTGAAAACGGGGCCAAAAACCCCAACTCAGCAAAAAGGGTCACAGGATACCTCACTCTCATAATAAACAGTAACTGGAGCTGATTGGAACCAGACTGAAGCCAGAGAATAGCACAGCACCAGCCAAGAGAAAAATCAAGTATTGTTTGCATGACACAAGTCTATTGCAAGTTTACTCAAATAAAAACCATTGAACTTTACCAAGTCTGGACTCTACTTACTCCACTAACTGCAACTCTATGCGGAGCCTAACCCCAGGAAACGACAGTATCTAGGTAGGAGCACTGTGACACAAACTATTAGGGTCTCAACATACCATTCGGCATTCCTAAACACTGAGATCTGATTGGCCCCTTGTATACATTCCCACCACTGCAATTGCTACGGCAAGCAGGTAAATAGAGAAGAGAAGGCAGCACTCGTATGAGCGTTGCAGGTCTCTTCAAACAGCTGATCGGTAGGGGTGGCGGTAGTCGGACCTCCACCGATCTGATATTGATGACCTATCCCAGAGTATATATTCTAAGTATTATGAAAGACATTGATGATTGATATTGTAACAGCATGAGGAATTCATAGGTGCATTTATTAAGACCAACGATTTACACTCCAGTCTAAATCCCCATGTGCAAGCCTCTACATAACTTTGGTGCTCGGTTCTGTAGGCGCTCCATCATGGTTTAAACTACGCCAGCTCCCTTGCTGGCGTACTTTAAAGGGAACCTGTCATCTCCAAAACACCCCGTGAACTAGAGTAAGCGGTGTATAGTGTAAGTGACGTTGAGTCCAGTTATGTAATTTTTATCTTCATACTCACTTCCATTCTGACGCTGTGCTCCCACAAACCTGCAGTAAAATGCACTCACTGGACTCCAGTGCTCACTCACATAATGGAGAAGACTCAAAGAAGAGTCCAGTGAGTGCATTTTACTGCAGGTTTGTGGGAGCACAGCGTCGGAATGGAAGTGAGTATGAAGATAAAACTGTCATATTCGGATTCAGAATCACTTACACTATACACCGCTTACTCTAGTTCAGGGGGTGTTTCGGAGATGACAGGTTCCCTTTAAGACTATTTCCCACGCCATAAACTCCTCCTTTTTCTGCCACATCAGAAAAGTGGCGTGCACAGGGAAAAGGTGCAGATTTTGCCAAAAACCCTTTTGAGACAAAATCTGTACCTTAAATATTCCAAAAAGTGGTGCATATTTCTTAATAAATGCCCCTTGGGCTGGGAAATACAAGTAAATACTTATCCATCATGCAATACCATCAAGGAGGCGTCTGATTGGCTCCAAATTTATTCTACAGCAGATGTCCTCAAACATACAGCCAATGTCATTAAAGGGATATTCCCACCACAGACAATGGGGACATATTGCTAGGATATGCTCCCATTGTCTGATAGGTGCGGGTCCCACCTCTGGGACCTACACCTACACCAAGAACGGATGGGGAGAGTGGTGGCTGGAGCACCCCAGGTTTCCAGAGGTCTAGCCACCACCAGGTACTCTCCCCATACAAGTGAATGGGAGTGCACCGCACTTATGCGGTCACCACTCCTGTTAATTTCTATGGGGCCGACGGAAATAGCTGAGCCCCATGAGCTGCGCATGCCACCACCTTTCCAAGCTCCGTTCTCAGTGTAGGTGGAGGCCCAGAGATGGGACCCGCACCTATAAGACATTGGGGGCATATCCTAGTGATATGCCCCCATTGTCTGTTTTAAGAAAACCCCTTTAAGAACTATCTTCAGTATAAAGAAGAAAAGGAGTCCTGAAGTGATGAACCATGATCTCAATATTATCCAGTCTGTCGTGGTTTACATGAAGAAACGAAAGGATTTGAGCAAGCCTAGATCCACAGTAGGTCTGTGGTCAGCTCTCCAAGATGCTTGGAACAACCTGCCTGCAGGAGTATAACTACCATAGCGGCAGACCATGCGACTGCTATGGGGCCCAGGGCAAGAGGGGGCCCAGTCTTAGTTGGGATTATCTCCTCTTCTACTGGAGGTGAAAACTTGGTCAGGACTCTACCCTCTAAAGGAACAACTTGTAGCAAATGAAGCAGTGGACAAATGGCCCAAAGATCATTGAAAAGGGTTTGGGCGGAAATCCTTCTGTCCTGTGTGAGGGCCCTGGTTTGATCCTTAATATGGGGCCCTTACTTCTCTATGTACACCACTATCTCCCTGGCAAATTCCTTAAAAAAACTGTATGCAAGTGTACATACCCAGAAAAATGGAAGCTGAAGGCAAAGGGCAATCACAACAAGTATTGATCGGATTTAGATTTTTCTTTTGTTCATTCGCATTTGGTTAACTGATAGAAATAAACTATTAACACTTCTATACTCTGCAGCATTTTGCTTTTGTACAGTATGGTATGCGGTATGTGCTCATCCACCCATATGAACTGGAACCATACCGATATGCAGTATTATGAAATTACACAGAAAACAATTTAAAATCTAAAAATGTAAAGATAGGCATTAAATTTAATGTACCGTAGGCGTCGTACTTTTGCGGCGCCTCTCTCCGAGGGGATAAAAGCTTATTCTGAATTATGTTATGGAACCCAATGGTTTCTGTGTATGCTGCTGAGGCCAGAAACGCTATGTGCCCAGACGACTCCATCTCTGGTTATGAAAACCTGCAAAATATCTGCCATGCAGTCTCACCATGTAGCACCGGGCACAATCTAATATAGAGAGCCGTTCACCCGGACTGTGCGTAACATCTAAGCTCTTTGCCGGGTTCTCGTAACCGAGAATAGACGATTGTTCTTGCTGCATGTGGCCATGTAAATGAGAACATAAAGCGAGTCACTTTTAGCTTAATGAGCTGCAAAGTAGAAGCGTGATGAGCGATACGGTAAAAGTTGTTATTTGCACGGATACGAGATAAAATCCTTTATAACTGCAATTCAAACACCATATAACTGTTACAACACTACAGTAAATGTAGCATCTCCTGCGAAGACGGATGTGACATATGCTTGATATGTTATCTTCTCAATTCGCTTCCACTTGTAAGTGTTGATGCAAGAGATCATCCATTTGACGTTAATGTGTCTTACAGATTCGTAAAATTTGCTGCAGAACGTGAATACATTTGCGTTCTCGGCAAGACCTTTTCACCGAAAGTTCTCTTGACGACACCGATACGATTTATCAAGAGGTTAAAGGGAGATGGGCTACTAGGGCTATACTGCCTGCAGATACAACTTTTTAGATGGGGGTTTTCAGGTGGCATGTTTCTGGAAACAAGTATCAGGAGGGGCAGAAGGTGCAGTTGGGATGTATTAAAGGGGTTTTTCCAAGATTCTAATATTGATGACCTGTCCTCAGGAGTGGGGCGTAAATAATGGCTCATAGGCCCAGGTGCAAGAGTTCAGTTTGGGCCCCCCCCTTCCCTCAGTGCTTTGTGCCCAGGGGCAGGGGAGCACATAGCCTTCGTGCTGTCTGAGGCAAAAATTGAAGTGGCACCCCTCCCCCCCATTGCCAATCTCTTCACCCAACCCCTTCCCTCCAGCCAGAGGTGTAACTTAACCAGCATGCACTTTGTATAATACTGGTGTCTTATGCGGGACAAGAGTCTTTGGGCTCCCTCAGGCTCCTAGGCCTAGTAGTGACTGCTACTTCTGCACCCCCTATAGCTAAACCCCTGCTCAGGAGTCCTGTTAGCTGACAGCTCATGTAGAGCTCTTATGTCTTATCTCCGAACCTCATAAACACTCATTTAAGCCATAGTCTTATTTAGTTTGATGAGAATTTAGTTATAATGAGTTTTTTTTTGGGGGGGAGGGGGTTTGGTCAGGAGATCAGAGATAAGAGCTCTACATGAGCCATCAGCTGAAGACCAATTTCAAAAATAATGTTTTGTCTAAAATGAATAGAATGCAATAATTAAAAACAGTGCCCCTGAAGGTGTTCATAGCCTCTATGTATAGGAAGGGAGCAGTAAGGCTGTTAAAATAGTACTAATGTGCCAGCTAGAAGCCGCCATCAGGATACAAGGGAGATGTGGGCCATGGAGCAGAGAGTTTGGGAACGCCGAAGGAGAGACTGTTGACATACAGGGACAAGAAGCCGCCATCTTTGTTACTTGAACCTTCACAAGAGAACTGCAATGTATACTATATCCCTGTAAGGCTGGGGATACACGGACCCATATGTGAAACGACATGAAGATCACACTCTCACATGGCGACTTTACATCTAATAATTGTCAATGGGGTCATGATATGACATGCCGAGAAAGTCACAAAGAATCCAACACTGATTGTTGGTCACAAGTAGGGTTAAGCTAATCAAATTATGTGAAGTGGACTTTGATCCAAATTTCAATCCAAATTTCCTTGTGCTTCATGGTAATGAATCTATTTTCCCTGAAATGGGTGGAAAACAAATCATTCTCACCTCATCCATTTGCATGCAAACAGGCCTCCGCAGCCATCTTAATTGAAGATCCTGCGCAAAATCTTGCTTGCGATGATGTCAACATGCAAAATCTCGCATTGGGATCTTCTTCTTTATAAAATTCGGCGAAGCAGCTTAAACGAACTTGTGCGACGTGCAACTTTTCTGCCCCTTGGCTGGGTTTCGTACAAATGTTTTGGGTGGTTTTCGGAGACTTGCATATCCGTGACATATATAGCCATGTAGCCTTAGCCTAGGGGTGGGCAACCTGTAGCATTCCAGCTATTGTGAAACTACAATTTCCAACATGTTTTATTTATTTCTATGAGAGTTCTGAGAAGAGCAGAACAAGTATGCATGCTGGGAGTTGTAGTTTCACAACACCAGGAGTGCCGCAGGTTGCCCACCCCTGCTAATAGATATCAAACTGCTACACGTCTGTTATTACTGACCCGTGTCTCTGGGGTATAAATTCTACTTTGGGGTGTACTAGCTATATTGTGACCCTAGGTGGCAGTATCACTTCTACTCCTTGAGTGTGATGCAGTCTGGAAAGCTGGACAGAGCCACAACAGAGAGAGGTCACAGAAAGCCTGAAGTATTTTTGCACTCTCTATCAGTACCCGAGTGGTACAGGCCTGAGGAGTACTTAGAAATACTCAGACCACTATGGTTCAGGCTCAAAAGCTTCACTGGCGATAAACAAGAATGATAAAAGTTCTGCAAACTTTCATCCTGCAGTATAGATAAAATATACATGAAAAGTAACTTTGTAAATGCTTTGCATTATTAATTTTGTACTGATCTGAAGTTATAACCTGTATAGCAATGCAGAGCTGCATTCACAATTCTGCTGGCGGCTATTGAAAACAGTCAATATGCTTATTTCAGATACTCCCCTAGCAACTTGACTCCTATAATGCAGAGGAACATTATGTCCTTGGTAATGTATAAAGATGACACTTTCCAGAATGTAAAATACTAAAGTAAACTCTGCGCTGACAGTAAACCAGCAAGGAATGCTGTAAGATTTCAGCTCTGGAGCCTGCAGAATTATGTCATCAGCTCCGGACTAAAATGCACACAAACAATAAAGGGTTTATTGGGTATAGGGAAAAATGTAAAAAGTCTTTATATATTAGTGAAGCAGCACTGTGCTGTCTGAACGTGAGTTGCAGGGAGAAAGTCACTCTCCCTCCCACCCCTGCAGCTGACAGAAGTTGATTTTCACCTTCATTTTTTCAATCCCCATTAGCCGCAGAGTGGGAGGGGGCGTGCATTAGTGGGACCCGGGGGCAGGGTTTTTAAGTCCATCTTCATTCCACTCCCTTAACAGTGCCATCCACAGCACCCTGCCCCTTTAACCCCTTGGCGACAATGGACGTACCGGTACGTCATGGGCGCTAGGTACTTAGCGCAACAGGGCGTACCGGTACGTCATGCATGTTAACCCCCGCTGCTCAGTGCAGCGGGGTTAACATGCTTTGATGGCGGCTGTTAGACACAGCCAGCCATCCATAGTGAAGGCCTCGGGGGGTGCCGTGCACCCCCCATAATGGCGATCGCTGTGAATGGCTGGTCTATTCAGACCAGCCATTCACAGCAGGCTCCGTGTACTCGGCGGGGATAGCGCTATTCTAGCGAATCCCCGCCGAGTGTCAGGGGTTAGGGGGGGGTCAGGGTGTCCCCCCCGCCCCCCTGATTGGCTGTGGGCAGATGGGTGGGCAGATGGGCGGCGGGGGGAGACTTCCAATGTGCGGGCGGCTGCCGCGAGTGCCGCCCGCAATAATTTTTCTGAATGGCCGAGAGTTATTCAAGCAGAGTATCAGCATACAGCTGATACTCTGCTTGAAACTGCTGACATCGGTGCTGGCACCGATGTCAGCAGTTTAACCCCTTCCATGCCGCGGTCCGTAGGGACCGCTGTATGGAAGGGGTTAACAGGGAGGGAGCGCTCCCTCCCTCTCCCATCGGCGCTGCGGTGCGCTGGCAGCGCCGATGGTGTGGGCAGATGAGAGGGAGGAAGCTCCCTCTCCCTTCCATCGGGACGCTGCTCTGCTGTGGCAGCGTCCCGATGGTTACCATGGCAACCAGACGCTTTCGTCTGGCTTGCCATGAAAGCCTGTTCAAGCTCCTGCTAAAGGCAGGAGCTTGAACAGGCTATAAGAAAATACACTGCAGTACACTATACAGTGTACTGCAGTGTATTGTAAAATACCAGACCCACTGGTTCTTGAAGAACCAAGTGGATCTGAGTCCAGAAAGTGGAAAAAAAAAAGTTTAAAAAAAAAGTTAAAAAAAAAGTTAAAAAATTGATTAAAAATAAAAAAAACACACAATACATGAACATGTTAGGTATCGCCACATCCGTAACAACCTGCTCTATAAAAATATTACATGAGATGGCCCCCCAGGCGAATGCTGTAAAAAATTTTTAAAAAAAACTATGCCAAAATAGCCATTTTTTCCCCTCTTCCCTCACAAAAAGTGTAATAGCAGGCGATCAAAAAGGCGTAATTACCCCAAAATGGTATCAATTCAACCGTCATCTTGTCCCGCAAAAACTGTACCCTACCTGAGACAATCGCCTGAAAACTGAAAAAAATATGGCTCTCTGAAAATGGCAACACAAAAAAAATATTTTATTCTGTTCAAAAATGCATCTAAGGTGTAAAACTTTCCAACAATAAAAAAGTTGGACATATTGGGTATCGCTGCGTCCGTAACAACCTGCTCTATAAAAATATTACATGAGATGGCCCCCCAGGCGAATGCTGTAAAAAAATCTTTTTAAAAACTATGCCAAAATAGCCATTTTTTTCCCTCTTCCCTCACAAAAAGTGTAATAGCAGGCGATCAAAAAGGCATATTTACCCCAAAATTGTATCAATTCAACCGTCATCTTGTCCCGCAAAAACTGTACCCTACCTGAGACAATCGCCCGAAAACTGAAAAAAATATGGCTCTCTGAAAATGGCAACACAAAAAAAATATTTTATTCTGTTCAAAAATGCATCTAATGTGTAAAACTTTCCAACAATAAAAAAGTTGGACATATTGGGTATCGCTGCGTCCGTAACAACCTGCTCTATAAAAATATTACATGAGATGGCCCCCCAGGCGAATGCTGTAAAAAATTTTTTAAAAAAACTATGCCAAAATAGCCATTTTTTTCCCTCTTCCCTCACAAAAAGTGTAATAGCAGGCGATCAAAAAGGCATATTTACCCCAAAATGGTATCAATTCAACCGTCATCTTGTCCCGCAAAAACTGTACCCTACCTGAGACAATCGCCCGAAAACTGAAAAAAATATGGCTCTCTGAAAATGGCAACACAAAAAAAATATTTTATTCTGTTCAAAAATGCATCTAAGGTGTAAAACTTTCCAACAATAAAAAAGTTGGACATATTGGGTATCGCTGCGTCCGTAACAACCTGCTCTATAAAAATATTACATGAGATGGCCCCCCAGGCGAATGCTGTAAAAAAATTTTTTTAAAAACTATGCCAAAATAGCCATTTTTTTCCCTCTTCCCTCACAAAAAGTGTAATAGCAGGCGATCAAAAAGGCATATTTACCCCAAAATGGTATCAATTCAACCGTCATCTTGTCCCGCAAAACTGTACCCTACCTGAGACAATCGCCCGAAAACTGAAAAAAATATGGCTCTCTGAAAATGGCAACACAAAAAAAATATTTTATTCTGTTCAAAAATGCATCTAATGTGTAAAACTTTCCAACAATAAAAAAGTTGGACATATTGGGTATCGCTGCGTCCGTAACAACCTGCTCTATAAAAATATTACATGAGATGGCCCCCCAGGCGAATGCTGTAAAAATTTTTTTAAAAAACTATGCCAAAATAGCCATTTTTTTCCCTCTTCCCTCACAAAAAGTGTAATAGCAGGCGATCAAAAAGGCGTATTTACCCCAAAATGGTACCAATGAAAACCTCACCTCATCCTGCAAAAAATGAGCCCCCACATAAGACAATAGCTCAAAAAAATAAAAATCAATGGCTCCCGCAAACCACTCCATCAAAATCTGTGTTGTAAAATCCATATGGCGCTCCTTCTGTTCTGAGTCCTGCCATGTACCCCCACAGCAGTTTACCACCACATATGGGGTGTTGCCGTATTCAGGAGAAAATGGGTAACAAATTATGGGGGGGCTTTTCTCCTGTTACCCCTTATGCAAATAAAAAAAATTGGGGCTAAAGCAACATTTTATTGGAAGAAAAAAATTTTTCATTTTCACGGCCAAGTGTTTCCAAATTCCGTAAATGCTTAGGGGGTCAAAGTGGCCAGTACCCCCCTTAATATATTCTTTGTAGGGTGTAGTTTCAAAAATGGGGTCACTTTATGAGGGTTTCCACTGTAGGGGTGCGTCAGGGTCTCTCAATTACAAAATGGTGCCTAAAAACTATTCTAGCAAATTTTGCCTCCAAAATCCGTATGGCGCTCCTTTCCTTCTGACCACTGCCACAAACCCATAGAGACGTTTACCACCACATATGGGGTATTTCTGTAAACTGCAGAATCAGAGCAATGTAAATTGAGGTTTAGTTTGCTGTTAACCCTTGCTATGTTGCAAGAAAAAAAATATTAACATGAATAATCTACGAAAAAAGTGAAATTTTGAAATTTCACCTCCATTTTCCATTAATTCTTGTGGAACACCTCAAGGGTTAACAAAGTTTGTAACAGCAGTTTTTTATAATTTGAGGGGTGTAGTTTCTAAAATGGGGTCATTTATGGTGGGTTTCATTATGTAAGCCCCTCAAAATCACTTTATATCTGCATTGGTGCTAAAAAAAAATGGTTTTGGAAAATTTTGTGAAAATTTGAAAAATGGCTTTTAAACTTTTAAGCCTCCTAACGTCCTAAAAAAGTAAAATGACGTTTACAAAATGATGCCAACATAAAGTAGACATATGGGGAATGTAAAATAATAAGTATTTTTGGAGGTATTACGGTGTATTTTGAAAGTAGAGAAATTGAAATTTGGAAATTTGGAAATTTTTCCGAATTTTTGGTAAATTTGGGATTTTTTCATAAATAAGGGTGAAATATATTGACTCAAATTTATGACTGTCATGAAGTACAATGTGTCACGAGAAAACAATCTCAGAATGGCCTGGATAAGTAAAAGCGTTCCAAAGTTATTACCACATAAAGTGACACATGTCAGAATTCAAAAATTTGGCCCAGACATTAAGGCCAAAATGGGCTCTGTCCTCAAGGGGTTAAAGCTCACCTACCCAGTGAATAAAAATGGCTGGGTTGTTATGGAAACCTGGTGTAAAACTGTGTGTATGTGAAGACTAAGGACCTGCCAGCTTCTATTGGCTGATAAGGGTTTTTTTGGGAATATCTCAGGAACAGTATGTCCTAGAATGCTGGGACCCGGCCTAAAACCTTCCCGGACACCTGATGTATCTGTGTGCCAAATTTCATGATTATAAATGTGACGTTGCGGATTCCTTTAGTGGACATACAAATACACACATACATACACACACACCCATATATACACTCAGCTTTATATATTACAGATATATATATATATATATATATATATATATACTGATCCAGAAAAAGACAAAACAGCCTCCATCCTCTGGCAGAGCATGCCATCGTGTCACTGATCTTACATGGACGAATGACCATCTAGGCATCTGTCACTTGTTGTAGATACAAGCCTTTGTAGGAAGAAGCCAATAGAAAGATCATGAATGACTCAATGAATAATTTTCTATTATGGAGCTTTATATACAGCAAAAAAGGCAATAAAAGGCACAATTTATATATAAATAGCTTTTTAAGGCCTTCAAGACCTGTGGTGCCCAATTGGTTTATTGGGCAAAGGCTTTAGAGTACAGCCTCTACTTTCCAGAGATTCAGGGTTTTTTAATGCCCACATTCATTAGTACTTAATGTCCCCATTGAAGTTCATCATGTAATTTATATTAGACATGGAAGCAATTTAGGGCTAATTGTATAGGCAATAAACATATCAGCTTCATTTGATTGGTACTTGTAGGAAGAAATCACCATACCTGGAGGAATTGTAGACTATGACCATGGGTAACCACAAATTTCTGGGGCTCTATGGAGTTATCTCCCATGCAAGAGAACAATCTCACTAGTGCCACCTCTTGGAAGTGGCTTCCTATGAGTCAAAAGCCAACTTTGAAACAAGCATTGGGTCTTTCCAAGAGAATATTGCCAAGCCAGATATCCATCAGTAGACATCTATTTTGGGGTACTTGCCCCTCGTCAGTACAGAGTAGGATTCTGGATGGCTGGGTGTGATGCCTTGAATGCTTCTACAGATGGATATCTGGCTTGTCTATATTCTCTTGTCAAATCCCAAGGCTTGTTTCAAAGTCAGATTTTGACTTATAGGGAGCCACTTCCAAGAGGTGGCACTAATGAGATGGTTCTCTTTCTTGGGAGATATCTATTTGCATATTTGTTTCCCACGGAGCACTGCCAACAAGTCTCCATACACAGCTGGTCTCTTTAAAGGGAACCTTTCATCAACTTTATGCTGACCTCACTGAGGGCAGCATAAAATACTGACAGAAATGCTGTTTTCAACGGTGTGTTACTCATGGGCTAAAAGTAAGTGGTTGCTGAGAACCAGCATCACAATCATTGCAGCACAGGCCTTGAAAAGAGTCAAGTCTACCTGACAAGAGTCATGGTTATTCCTAATCTCCTGCAGTCCCCGTCCATCTGCTGATGATTGGCAGTTCTCTCCTAGAGAGAAAGGGAGAAAAGTACGTAGAAGACTGTCAATCATCAGCAGGTGGGCAGAGAGAGCAGGAATTCATGAATAACCAGGACTCTTCTCACGTGGCCAGGACTCTTTTCTAGGCCTAGTCTGCAATCATTGTGATGTTGGTTCTTGGCAATCACTTACTTTTAACTTATAAATGACAGACCGCTGTTTATTCTACCATTAATATGGGCAGCATAAAGTTGATGACAGGTTCCCTTTAAGGAGATTCAGCACCATGCCTAAGAGGCTCTATGGATAATCCAAACCCTCTTGGGCACTGTTCCTGAAAGTCTGATTCCATGTTCTAAATGTTCCTCAAATTCTGAAGGAACTTTGCTTGACATATTAGATCATTTTTATTGGAGATGACTTTAAAGGGATTGCCTGTAATAGAAAACATAGTTTCAAATCTAGTAGCCATATCATAGAACATCTGAAAAGGACATCCCTAGATTTGGAGGACCCAAACAGACTGTCTATTACACAGACAGTCCAGCAAATTTGATTAAAATTGTGCAATGCTTCATTTCTCCTGTGGTGGCACTGCAGGGAAATTTGAACATTTGCTACCTGCTTTTGCCAAAGAAATTTGAACATTTGCTACCTGCTTTTGCCAAAGATTATAGCTGAATGTTGGGGGTCCCAGCAGCAAAACACTGTGTGGTCAGCTTATCATCAAGGGGATCAGTCTAATAAAATGGGACCCCTTTAAATGAATAATAATCATTATGGACTAAACTTCCGAAGTACTGCAACATGTTGATAAATCTTGATATTCTTAATATCTGTCATCGAATGCGGCCGGTGATATTTTCTCCAGCTCATTTCGGCACAATGAATATCTCATTTGGTTTCCTTGTTCATATCTTATGAATTCCTCCTCCAAACTCTGAAGAATCATAAATCTTTCCCATGGTGTCCTCTTCTGGAATGAATCAATAATATGTAATAAATAACCCTTTATCTGGTCTTGTTAGAAAGAGAATTTATTGAAGGTGGGATCGGATGGAAGATCTACGCTCGGCAGTTTTATGCCCAAAGCATTCATGTGATTGTTTGCTTTGGGCCTACGAGGAGCAAGAAGCAAATAAATTCATATGCTTTTTAAACCCAGTAGAGCCGTATTGTATTTTTTATAGAAATAGATTTATGATTTTATTGCATGTCCAATGTTTAACTGTTTATATCCATAGGCTGTGCCGCTGGCCAATATCTATGCCGTGATATTTGATTAGGGTCGCTTTTTCTCTAGAATAAATGGGATTTATACAGTCTCTCAGTTTTAAATATAACCAATAAATCATAAAATATAAACAAAGTATAGAAAATATACCACTATATATTTAGAGTATGGCCAGTAGTAGAGGCCGCCGGTCATCCAAAATGTGCAGGATACAAGTAGGAGTCCTAGAGAGAGCAGGGACTGAATCGCTTTGTGACCAAATGCTTCTAAAAATGACCACATCCTAGAAGAAATTAGGAGTATAAGGGTACGTCTACGCAGAGCAAAATTTGGATCAGAAGATTTTACTGCAGGTCCATAATAAAATCCCTGACAAATGCGCTGGAAAATCTGCCTGACTTAAATATTTCAGTTTTTCACATAGGTCACTAGAACAGCCACATTACCTGCTTTCTACAGCTGACTTGTCAGCTGGACTGTATAGATTAGGAAAGAATTAGCAGAGTTATCTCATCAAAGGATTTAAGCTCTAAGATATTCTAATTTGCATGTATGTTTCTCTGAAGCACAGAGCAGCATTGGTTGGACTACAATACTCCTTATGCATAATTGGTGGTCTTCCTAATGATAAAGAGCACCTCCAAGGCCACTCAGCTAGCTAGGGCAGTTTTCTCTTGGGACACTCAATACTCTTGTCCTTTTGAAAGAAGAACAGTGTTACATGTCTCATTCAGGGAAGAATTACCGTATTTTTCGCTGTATAAGAAGCACTTTTTTTCCCAAAAAATGGGGGGGAAAATGGTTGTGTGTCTTATAAAGCAAATACTAGTGAGCGTTTCCATTATGGAAGCGCTCACTAGTATGCATTAGGTGCCGGGAGTGGGGAGTGAAGCACTGCGAGCGCTTCCAGTAATTGCCCTCCCTGGTCTACCTTACTAGGGCTGGAGTTACACTGCCCTAACCCCATACAGTGTCAGGACATAGTGCACGCAGTCAGGTGACATTGCAGCATGGGCCAGAAAAGACATGGGAGCGCTGCCAGAGATGGAGAGGAGCCGTGGTGCAGAAAAGGTAAGATGAGTTTTTTTTATTTTATTCTGATCTGAGGTCTCATGATCTGGCCTGACAAATAGGGCTGATCTAAGGTCTGATGGGAGTCTCACATTGAGGGCTGATCTGAGGTCTGATGGGAGTCTCACATTGAGGGCTGATCTGAGGTCTGATTGGGGTCTCATATTAAGGGCTGATCTGAGGTCTGATGGGGGTCTCATATTGAGGGCTGATCTGAGGTCTGATTGGGGTCTCATATTAAGGGCTGATCTGAGGTCTGATGGGGGTCTCACACTGAGGGCTGATCTGAGGTCTAAAGGAGGTCTCACACTGAGGGCAGATCTGAGGTCTGATGGGCGTCTGAAATAAAGGGTTAATATAAGGTCTGATTGGGTATTTGAAATAAAGGGATGTTCTGAGGTCTGATGGGGTTTGACATTAAGGGCTAATATTGGGGTCTGATATGATGTCCTGATATTTATGGGGGTCTGATCCGAGGATCTGATATGAGGTCTGATGAAAAATATATTTTTCTTAGTTTCCTCTAAAACCTGGGGTGCGTCTTATCATCGGGTCCGTCTTATAAAGCGAAAAGTATGGTACTTCTTTCCCTCATCTTCTAGGAATTATGGGATTTAGTAGAGTTAACACACACTTTGTGAGTTATCACATTTACTTAGCACATTATCACTTTGACTGTTAACTCTGCTGCATAGTACGTCTTATGTAAGTCTATGCCAATGCAGTAGAGTTAACGCACATCCTTGGTGAGTTATCACATTTAGTTAACGCGTTATCACTTTGACTGTTAACTCTGCTGCATCTTTATATTTTTCCATGTTTTTTTATGAGATAAAAATACAAATCCTAGGAGATTTTAGATTGGCATATAGCAATTTTCAGGGCAATTTATGTACATTTGGTTTGGGTCAAATTGATTCAGATCCAAATATAAATTTTTGAAAAATTTAGTGAATTGAAAACAAAAAAAAATCAAGAAATTTACATATCTCTAGGACATAGGATAGCAACAAACAACATGACCCTGGAGAGATGATGCCAAGACCAGGATGGTGGCATCACTTATTTTAGTCGGTGATGAGAACCATGTTCTCTCCAAAGGTTGAGCACTCAACCCATGGTTCATGAGCTAGAGACAGTGGCAAAACAAGCATCAGGTCTTCCTGCCCCAGGTGGTAAATAGCGTTTTCATGATCAACCAGGAGTTACAGTTTCATCTTTTCAATGGGGCTGACTTACCTTTGTGTACGCTTGTCTTGAATGCAGTAGTAGAGAACGTAACCAGACAGATCTGTCAATCTGCTATGGAGCTATCATTTTGTCATAAAAATACATAGCCCCTGTCGCTCCTCCCCTCCCCCCATCTAGCTAGGTGCTGTAAATGCCTGATCTATAGTCTCTATGGATCTGGTAAGACATTAGTTATTTACAAGGAAAAAATAGTGTTTTAATATGGTGTCCTAAAGGAATCTCCCACATAAGGTTTTATGGCAAAAGCTGGAAATCAGCTTTAATTGTATTTTGCGTCTCTCAGCATTTATTGTGTGGAGAACCAATGAATCAAATAGCATAACTGCATTCAAAGCATGGCCCCGGGCATAACACATAAATTACCGGCACAGTGTATATAAAAGCGTCGGTACCAAGTGCACGCTAATGATGTGAAATAAATTGTTAAGTGCACAAAATGAAAATTCAAGTAAATCCTACAAATGTCAGTGAATGGAACTAAATATTATTGTGCACAACAGTGACGTTATTATACAGTCCAGTGCGGTATGGCATGTGCCCAAGGTGCCATGAGGACATCAGCAAGGTGGAAACCAGGACATGTTGTAGGATCCATATGTAGCCAGCCCCCGAGGAGTCAGTGCTGAGGTTGGAAGTGGTAGTGGCCCCGAGGAAGTGTTGTTGTGTGACGATGTTCTGCCTCAGGCCGTCTCTCTGTGGGGTTTGGTGCATTCAAAAAGGTGATGTTGAAGGAACCAGGCAGACATTGTAGGATCAGGCTGGGGAGCAGCCTTATTGGTTTGCCAATTAGTCACCTTTGAATTAGGTTCTCATAAACGGATCTTTGTTTTATCAGTAATACAGTAACAGTTAGGGTTAGGATTATGTTTTTATGTATATAGCGCTAACATAGTCCACAGTGTTTTACAATCACATGGAACACGCACTTACAAAGCCAGACATTGCAGGGTGACAAACTAGTCAACAAATCAAACCAGAGGGGTGAGGGTCTTACTCACAAGAGCTTCCAAATTAGGCCATTTTCAGACTTGCACTTTCCCTTTTGCGCTATTGAGATCCGTCATAGAATCTCGATAGTGGGGAAAACACTTCCGTTTTGTCCCCATTCATTGTCAAAGGGGACAAAACTTAACTGAACTAAACGGAACGCACCAGAATGTATTCCATTCCGTTTGGTTGCCTCCGCATCCCGGACAGAATAATGCTGCAAGCAACGTTTTTCTGTCCGCGATGGGATGCGGAGCAAGACGGATCTGTCATGACTCACAATTTAAGTCAATGGGGATGGATCTATTTTCTCGGACACAATAGAAAACAGATCCGTTCCCCATTGACTTTCAATGGAGTTCATGACGGATACACCATTGCTATGTTAATTATAATACAACCGTAAGCGTTTTTGCTGATCGATGACGGATCCAGCAAAAACGCTAGTGTGAAGGTAACCTTAAGTTGTACAATGGTCCTGCCATCTTAGCTAAATCAGGGAGTAGATATAAAGCTGCATGAGCCAGTAATCAGCCGATATCTGTGATGCTTCTAAGTGCATAGGGTGGGGTTGATACTGTTGGGTGGATGGATCAGATCCTGAAGAATGAGATTGAAGAGGGAGAGGTGAATATAGACGAGTTAGGTTTACAGTTTCAGGTTTAGGGCACGTGAAAGACCTCCCTGAATAGATGTTTTTTAGGGAGCGCCTAAAACCATGGATGGTGGGAATGGACCTGGTTTTCTGGGGTAGCATGTTCCAGAGAACTGTTGCGGCTCGAGACGCGTCTTGGAGAAAAGGGTGAGAGGTTTGGATTATGGAGGATGTTAGTTGTAAATCATTGGCAGAATGGAGAGCATGGGTAGCCGTAAACTATTAGTGACACAGGTTAGGAACTTCACTTAAAGGGGTTGTGTCACAAAACATATTCTGCATTTTTAAACCAGCCCATAGATCTGAATACTTGTATGTATTTGCAAATAATGAAAAATTTTGCATAGTCACTGAGTTTTTCAATAAAATGTATCTGTATAGCGCCACCTGCTGTTTTTGTTCTTTTGCTTATTTTTTGTCCATCTCACTGAGCTGGTCGAACGTGTGCAGTTTAAATCTTCAACTGCCTCCAGCTATAAGTTCTGTTGTGGCAGTTACAGGGAGAGAGGTGCTACAGAAAGGACACACCCCTTGAGCTGCTAGGCTGAAAATAATCTAGCAGAGCAATGAGAGCAGTGAGCATGGAGATCATTTGATCCATGTGCAGTACAGGGCTTTGTTAGAAAGAGATGGTCATGTATTATATAATGTTTGATTTTCATTTTTTACATCAATCATGGCATAACCCTTTTAATGCAGTTTTAAGGAGGCACCATAGAGAGAGCAGGTGGGAGGAGAGAGAAGGGACAATGCTCTATTATAAAGCCTGGATAGAGGAGATTTATCAAAACTGGTGCAAAGGAACACTGGCTTAGTTGAGCCATTTATTTTCCATAGGAGCTCTGAAAAAGCAAAGGTGGAATCTGATAGGTTGCTATGAGAAACTAAGCCAGTATCCCTTCGCACCAGTTTTGATAAATCTCCCAAAGAAGAGGATTTTAACAAAGCTGAATTTATAATTTATCGCAATGACCCCACAAAGAAGCCCCAAATACAGTAGGTACAATTGGAGGTGTCACTCGAGAGATCTGGGACCCCAATACAAAATCTGTAACAGGCCCAACCCCACCTACAAAGTGCCCTTTGTAATACAAGTATCTACCTACATGAGGGAGCAGCCTTGGTGTCTCCTCAGGGGCCCTAGGTACTGTATGAGAACCACAGCAATTCAGCTCTGCTACATCTGTTTCTACCGTAGATGCTTAGCCTAGAATATTTTTCCTTTATCTTCCCCTTTCTCTGATTTAAATTCTCCCAAGGAGAACGTTCAACCTGGTTGGATATCATTACATAATTGTGCAGACAGGGACACACGGTTACTTTATTCATTCCACTGAAGCTCCCAATTAATATCTAATTAACCAAATGACCCGAACCTAATTGTCATTGCCTACTTGTCCAGGCGTGTGTTGCCCTGCAATGCGACTCCTACTTGCATGAACTATTATTTTCCTGGAATGTGGATTACACTGAGAATAAAACAAAAGGCAATCTGCAGAGTTCTGGGACTCCATCCTTGTTTAGAACTCATTGTACTGTTCCTCTGTAATTCCTCTGTGAAATGCTTGAAAAAAATTGACAACTAGGTCTTACCATTCCCCTTGCAAATGGGGCTGCGACACTACAAAGTCTGACCTTGTCCAATCAGTGCTGCTGGTGTCAGAGTATGCAGGGACACATCCTATTAACAATCTGTTGTCATTTCATACATTTTCAAGAGGAATAACAGAGCAATAAAACAGATGTCAGGAGAGCAGATAGGTCCTATGAGGGGCATAACAATCGCAATCACAAGGGGTACGACTGAGACCGGACTTCGAGGGAGAAGGGGCTCGTGGTGTAACACAGCTGTCTTCACCTTCCACTGACCCTCCAGTCAGTTCTAGGTGTAAGGTCCACATGACCGTATTTTTGCTCCACATCCAATCCGCATTTGTGAACCCATTCATTTTGATACCACATGCTGTCCACATTCAATGTTTGTTCCGCAGCCCCACAAAAAAGATACATGTCCTATTCTTGTCCATTTTGCGGACAACAATAGGCATTGTTACAGTGGGTCCACAAAAAAAAAAACGGAGGCAACATGGACATCACACGGACGCCATCTGTATTTTTAGCGGACCGCAAAATTCATACGGTTGTGTGACTGCACCCTCAGAATGCTGCAAAATATGTAATAAAATGATTAGATTTCACCGTACAGATTTTCTATTACTCCCACGCTGATGCTTTGCAGGTCTCCTGCCTTCTCTTTGCTTCCCGCTCCAGCGATGTTGCGTCAACACAACATGTGACCACTGCAGGCATTCATTGGATGCAGTGGTGACCTCAGTAGTGTTGACGCCAGTAAACACTAGTGACTGGCGGGGCAACCAGGAATCAATGGAATAGAATAGGTGGGGGATCGGTAAGGTAAGTACTGTATGGCTTCTTATAATATTTTATAGCATTTTAAAGGGGTTTTCCAGAATTGTATTACTGTTGATGACCTGATTGATGGGTGTCCGACACCCGGGACCCCCGCCGATCTGCTGTTTGAGAAGGCACCGGCACCGCGAGCAGCGCGGCCTTCTCTTAGCTTTTACTAGACCAGAGACGTTCATCGGTCACGTGGCCTAGGAGTGGCTCAGCCCCATTCAAGTGAACGGGGCTGAGCACAATACCAAGCACAGCCGCTGTACAATGTATGGCACTGTGCTTGGTGAGCTGAGAAGGTAGCAGAGCTCACCGGAGCGTCGGTACGGTCTCAAACAGCTGATCGGCGGGGGTCCTGAGTGTCAGACCCCCACCCATCAGATACTGGAAGATGTTAATAAGTTACAATCTGTTTGGGCCCCCACTTGACAAATGAGGTTCAATAGAGATAAATGTAAAGGTTTGCACTTGGGGGCGAATAATCTGCATGCCGCATATGTCTTAGGGGGAGTAACACTGGGAGAGTCACTTTTGAGAAGGATCTGGGTGTATTAGTAGATCATAGACTAAATAACAGCATGCAGTGCCAGTCAGCTGCCTCTAAGGCCAACAGAATTCTGTCTTGTATTCAAAGAGTTGTGTACTCGCGGGACAGGGATATAATATTGCCACTATACAAAGTGTTGGTGCGGCCTCAACTGGAATACGCAGTTCACTTCTGGGCACCTATCCATAAAAAGGATGCCCTACACAGAGGTCTAAGGGGGGACATGATTAACCTGTACAAATATATAAACGGACCATACAAAAAATATCAAGGGAAGCTATTCTGTGTTAAACCCCCTCAAAAAACAAGAGGCCACTCCCTACGACTGGAGAAAAAAAGATTCAGTCATAAGAGGCGACAAGCATTCTTTACAGTAAGGTCTGTGAATCTCTGGAATAGCCGCAGGAGCTGGTCACAGCAAATACAGTAGATGGCTTCAAAAAGGGATTAGATGCCTTTTTAATTCAACATAAAATTGAGGCTTATGACAATGTATAGAAATCTTGTTCTACTCACCCTTGGCCCAACCCCTTTTTAAAAGGAAGATCAATGTGCATCCAGGAATGGATATAGCAGGATTACAGGTTGGACTTGATGGACTTGTGTCTTTTTCCAACCTTAACAACTATGTGATTATGCAACTATGTAACTGGTGACCTATCCTGAGGATAGGTCATCAGTACTAAAATCCTGGAAAACCCCTTTAAGCATTTTTTTTTTTTTAAATTAGATGGCTGGACAACCCCTATAAAAGCATACCTCCAGCCAAAGATGGTGACTTGTGAATGCCTATGTTTAGAGAATTGAAATTTTGCTGCAGTATACAGAAAAAGGAATATTTACTGTGACAAAGTAGAAAATTATAATAAAACAAGAAAAAAAAACTAATATCTGAAGGCGTTGTCAGCACTTTCCCCGTCACGAGATGACAAGGCAAGACGCTATCTGCATTATCTGTCAAGGCGCCTCCATCCTTTATTTCCTCCACATGCCTTTGATGATTAATGAAGAATTCATCGCTTGCGGCAGAGTTTGCTAACTTGGCGTTATAAGAAATTACCGGCAGCAGGCATTGTTCTGTTCTATGCTGTATGTATGTTTTTTGCATTTATTTTACACCATGGGTAAAAAAAATAAAAAAATCCCTTCCTACTGTTTGTCTGAATTATACGGTGAAAGATTGAACATGAAACATTTAGATTAGTAATAAGAGGACAAGCGTTGAGAGGCAATCTGACTGAATCCACAGGCTGTCAAGTTCAACTTCACCTCTTTCATAGAAGTAATCAGTGTTATTCCAAGTCCTCATATCCTGGAGACGAAATGCAAAGCCGGGCGCTAGGGAAATCGAGAGAGGAGAAATTCTGAATGTAATGTTTATAGCATTCAATGAAGGCCACAAATAAGTGGGATAGAGTAGAGGAGACTCTTGTGGAGGGCGGCACAGGAGGCAGCACGGCTTACTGATGGAATTCATAATCATCTTTGTATGCCTACCGGTGTTGGCTCTAGATTTTAGAGATGTAGTCAGTGACGTTTCCTCATAGAGGAGGCAGGGACGTTTTTATTTTTTTTACCGTTTTACCGTCCCTGCCTTCTCCATCGCTGTATAGAGATCAGGAAGTGGCATCTTCAGTCTTAATGATCATGTGGTCATCAAGAGCCAAGTATCTGCATGAGCTGATGGGTCTTAGCAGACTCAGATTATCTGTACAGCCCTGCGCAACATTTTTCGAAGATGTATTCCTCCTGTGACTGGGGTTAACATGTCAGCCGCAGTTACATGGAAAATCAGTAATAATAATTAAAAAAACCCACGTACAATATTAAACACCTGCCCAGGGGTCTTGTATAGAGATCAGGAAGTGGCGGCTCCAGTCCTAATGATCATATGATCACTGAAGGCCAGGTATCTGCATGAGCTGCTTGGTCTTAGCAGACCCAGATCAGCTCTGCAGTGAGGCTGTACAGCCCTGTCCAATCTCTTTGGAGTGCGTATTCCTCCTGTGACTGGGGCTAACATGTTATGTATATGTACCAGTAAGGACATGGATGCCAAGGATTAACCAGGAACATGGCTAACCACCTTGTTCCTTCCCTCTTGGTAGAAGTGGGCTGGTCCTGCTTCTTGCCAGGAGGGGGAGTTCCTGCTTAGACACTGAAAGGAGAGGAAGCACAAGTCTGGGCTCCTGCTACTGCTCCAGATTCTCTAGAGCAATCAAGCTTATCTTAAGCCTCAAGCAGATCCTGGAGAAGACAGACTATAGAGTGATCAGCTACATCCAGCATTTGAAGACACTGCTGTGAGGTGAGGGACTATGGCTAAGACACCCATCACCCAGAACATTGTTAGGCCAGTACCACCTAACTGCTAAATTTCAGCGATCCAACCTGCCTCTATAATCCTTACTGGTGCCAGAAGATTGGACTCATTTATTTAAGGTTCTACATTGCACTTAGTAAAAAAGACTTTGTTAAAAGTTCCATTCTGGCCTCATTCTTCAGTACTATAATTCCACTACACCGATCCCCAAGGAGCAATGGCCTGAGGGAGTACACCATGACACAAAACTTCATCAAGGCCACTACCACTCCCATCCTCTGCATCGGCTTCTCTGGGGCTCACTGCAATTACAGGATCAGACTACACAAAGGGCTTGTTTGTAGTTTGTAACCACTGAGGCACATAGATCCCATATGATCCGTATACACTGAACAGTGTATTCATCTCTTTGCAAAATTGCTTCATTTGTATTGATGCAAAAAATTAAAAAAATAAAAATACTGCACACCAGCACAGGGAAGGAAATATTTTATCAGTAAATAGAATAGAACAAGAAGCAGACCGCTCATTCATTATACAGAAGCCGTTGTTTGCATAGTGTTTTCAATATCATGTACAAACAGTGTTAATACAGTAGGACGCTGCTAATTCTCAGATAACATCTGTTGGCATTGCATAAACAGAGAGGAAGCTGGACCAGAAATCTCGCCACTCGAGTGGGAGGCAGGATTAGATGCAAATGCATCGGACAGTTCAATCCCTGTACAAAAGTCGTCAGGAAATAAAGGTTGAAAGCATTATGTAAAAGGTATGTATTTTGCAAAATGTTGGGAATTCACAGGGGTGTGGGCTGAATGACAGTGTGAAATCGATGTAAAGAGATCACCTCAAGCGCAACGACTAAAAATAAATGTCTCATAAATGCTGAGAGAGATATAATTACTCTTGTTAATTTGTAACAAGGTGGGGTGAATACGATATACACATTTTCTATATGTGTGTTACTTTTTTGGGGGCCAATAAGATATTGTAGTATTCCATATAAAGCAGTTCACCAAATTACTTGAGAGAGAGAAAGGACCTATAGTTGAGTTGTACTTCCAGTTATAAAACAACTCCTTAAATAAATAGTGCAGGTGAATATAAGAAACTTTGCAATATGTCGTATTAAAGAAAAATGGAGGTAAATATAAGAAACTTTGTAATATGTCTTATTAAAGAAAAATGCAGGTAAATATAAGAAACTTTGTAATATGTCTTATTAAAGAAAAATGCTTCTATCAGCTGTTATCGGACTGCTTTGCTCTTTCCTGTTTTTAACATTGACGTCTATGGAGAGGGGATGGGGGGCTGCTGGATGACAGGCACACAAACTGCAGTTTCTAAGCTCTACTACATTGGCATGTTGGACTATTTCTAGAAGAGGGCCCAGTTCTTCGCACGCCTGTTTAGTAACAATGTAGGTTCTCTGAGGAGTCTTGTATAGTTTCTCGCCACCTAAAAGCATATGAGACTATCGAGAACTGAGCCCAATAGCAGCCAAAGGGGCTAACTTTATGTGCCTACCCTTTGTTCATATTATTGTCATAATTCCTGTTAAAGGGAACCTGTCATCTCCGAAACACACCCTGAACTAGAGTAAGCGTTGTATAGTGTAAGTGATGCTGAATCCGAATATGTAAGTTTATCTTCATACTCACTTCCATTCTGACGCTGTGCTTCCACAAACCTGCAGTAAAATGCATTGAGAAGACTCTTCTTTGAGTCCTCTCCATTGTGTGAGTGAGCACTGGACTCCACTGAGTGCATTTTACTGCAGGTTTGTGGGAGCACAGCGTCGGAATGGAAGTGAGTATGAAGATAATCATTACATAACCAGACTCAATGTCACTTACACTATACACGGCTTACTCTAGTTTGGAGGGTGTCTCAGAGCTGACAGATTCCCTTTAAACAGAGTAAGTCTTGATATGCTCTTGGGGTTCTATATTCCTAATGCTATCTTCTATTCTGTGCAATATGCACACTCTGAGCTTTTCAATTTCAGTAGAGAATGAAGCTGGTCATACACAGTAGAGGAACGAGAGCCAAACCCACCAGGACTGGTCAATCATCTAATGTGTATGGTGGTGCATACAGTACAGACCAAAAGTTTGGACACACCTTCTCATTCAAAGAGTTTTCTGTATTTTCATGACTATGAAAATTGTAGATTCACACTGAAGGCATCAAAACTATGAATTAACACATGTGGAATTATATACTTAACAAAAAATTGTGAAACAACTTAAAATGTGTCTTATATTCTAGGTTCTTCAAAGTAGCCACCTTTTGCTTTGATTACTGCTTTGCACACTCTTGGCATTCTCTTGATGAGCTTCAAGAGGTAGTCACCTGAAATGGTATTCCAACAGTCTTGAAGGAGTTCCCAGAGATGCTTAGCACTTGTTGGCCCTTTTGCCTTCCCTCTGCGGTCCAGCTCACCCCAAACCATCTCGATTGGGTTCAGGTCTGGTGACTGTGGAGGCCAGGTCATCTGGCGTAGCACCCCATCACTCTCCTTCTTGGTCAAATAGCCCTTACACAGCCTGGAGGTGTGTTTGGGGTCATTGTCCTGTTGATAAATAAATGATGGTCCAACTAAACGCAAACTGGATGGAATAGCATGCCACTTCAAGATGCTGTGGTAGCCATGCTGGTTTAGTATGCCTTCAATTTTGAATAAATCCCGAACAGTGTCACCAGCAAAGCACCCCCACACCATCACACCTCCTCCTCCATGCTTCACGGTGGGAACCAGGCATGTAGAGTCCATCCGTTCACATTTTCTGCATCGCACAAAGACACGGTGGTTGGAACCAAAGATCTCAAATTTGGACTCATCAGACCAAAGCACAGATTTCCACTGGTCTAATGTCCATTCCTTGTGTTCTTTAGCCCAAACAAGTCTCTTCTGCTTGTTGCCTGTCCTTAGCAGTGGTTTCCTAGCAGCTATTTTACCATGAAGGCCTGCTGCACACAGTCTCCTCTTAACAGTTGTTGTAGAGATATGTCTGCTGCTAGAACTCTGTGTGGCATTGACCTGGTCTCTAATCTGAGCTGCTGTTAACCTGTGATTTCTGAGGCTGGTGACTCGGATGAACTTATCCTCCGCAGCAGAGGTGACTCTTGGTCTTCCTTTCCTGGGGCGGTCCTCATGTCAGCCAGTTTCTTTGTAGCGCTTGATGGTTGGGGACACTTTCAAAGTTTTCCCAATTTTTCGGACTGACTGACCTTCATTTCTTAAAGTAATGATGGCCACTCGTTTTTCTTTACTTAGCTGCTGACTACCTCTTGAAGCTCATCAAGAGAATGCCAAGAGTGTGCAAAACAGTAATCTAAGCAAAAGGTGGCTACTTTGAAGAACTTAGAATATAAGACATATTTTCAGTTGTTTCACACTTTTTTGTTAAGTATATAATTCCACATGTGTTAATTCATAGTTTTGATGCCTTCAGTGTGAATCTACAATTTTCTTAGTCATGAAAATACAGAAAACTCTTTGAATGAGAAGGTGTGTCCAAACTTTTGGTTTGTACTGTATATAGACAGGTGATGTATGGACAGAATGTATAGAATGTATAATTCAGAGGCGGACTTTGTTTAGCCCTTTGGTGCAACTTTTGGCCTCTATACGGTGATTTTTTTAAAATTTTTTCATGCTTGCTTTCCCAGTAACCTTGTCTTGTAGCAATTACATAATATTTTTAATGTCACTATTTTGGGATACACATAATGTATTACAAAAGGGGGAGGATTGCAAAAAAACAGCAATTATGTAGTTTTTTTAATTAGATTTTTTATTTCTCATTCTATGGTATAAATCACATAATATCCTATTTTGTGGGTTAGTACAATTACAGGGAGTAATTGTCTGAGCGCAACTATGTTGGAAAATTTAGGGAAACCAAGTCCACTGCTTTGGTTAAGCTTAAAAAGACCAGTTATATGTATCTCAATGTGCCTTAAAAGAAATGAGACTGTATTTTATTACTTATTTGTAATGCCTAAGGCAAAAATACTGTCTTTTTTATTATACTTTATATTTATTATGCTGTTATAGCAATTATCTGGTAATGAATAAACAGGTATGACAACGAAAGCATAAAAGCACGATACAATAACCGCATAGAATTATGCAAAAAAGATAAGCTTAAAATAAATACATAAAAATAATATATAAAACATGAAACCACTGTTATCAATAGTAATTATTATTAATTCTAGTATCCATACAATTCCAGGACCCCGTGTCACTGTTTATGCATTTTGGGACTGGTGGATCGTATTTGTTATTTATGTGCTTACATTTTATTTGTTCTATGTTTATCATTTTGCATATTTCAATGTGGTTATTGTATTATTTTATGTTTTCATTGTCATACCTTTTTTTTACGCATTACCAGATAATTGCTATAACAGCATAATTATAGGTGTAATAATATACTTTTTTCGTGATACATTAGGTATAACTAACAAAATACATTCTCGACCTTTAATTACTGGGATGAAAAATTGATATATTATTTCTATTCTAAAAACAAACAAGCAAAAAAAAAAGGTTATTGAGGAAAGCAATACAACTGAAAGGAGGTTCTAGGACCTGGTTGGGACGCTTCTAGTCCGGATATAAGATGAGATACGGCTTCTAGCCTCGATACAAGATGAGATACGGCCTCTAGCCTGGATACAAGATGAGATACAACCTCTAACCTGGATACAAGTTGAGATATGGCCTCTAGCTTGGATACAAGATGAGATACAGCCTCTAGTCTGGAGATAAGATGAGATATGGCTTCCATTCTGGATACAAGAAGACATATGGCCTCCATCCGGGATACAAGAAGAGATACGGCTTCTAACCTGGATACAAGAGGAGATATGGCCTCTAGCCTGGAGGCAAGATGAGATATAGCCTCTAGCCTGGATACAAGATGAGATAGAGCCTCTATCCTGGATACAATATGAGATACGGCCTCTAGTCTGGATACAAGATGAGATACAGCCTCTAGCCTGAATATACTTGGGCAAGGAGGCATACAGGTTCAGTATGGTATCCTGTGGCACATTTGCTCACAGATGTTGAAGCTGGGCCTGTAGATCCTCCACACTCCTAGGTTGGTGAAGGCTGGTATCCCAGCTCTTCCCATAAATGCTTGATTAGCGATAAATCTGGTGACCGGGAAGCCAAGGAAGTGTTATAATCTGGGGGAGACATCCCTCGGGAACCCTTGCTGTGTGTGGGTGAGCATTATCCTGCTGAAAAATGCCCCTTGGAAGCCCTGCCATGAGAGGAACACATCTGGCCACAGGATGTCCTGCACATATCGCTGAGCTGTTAGTGTCCCTCCTATCACTACTAGGGGTCACTGATTTTCGTATGCTATGGCTCCCCAGATCATTACACCAGCAGTTGGGGCAGTGTGTCACTCCACAGCAAAGGCAGGATTGTAGTTCTCACCATGAGGCCTCCATAAACCCAACTGTTCTTGGACCCCAAACAGAACCTGGATTGTTAAAGATGGTACAGTTCCAGTCTGTAGCAGTCCAAGTTGCTTATTCATGACACCACTGCAAACCACTGTGACTAGCTGTCAATGTTGGTAAACGTAATGGGCACTGTGACACCAAATTTCTTCTTGTTAAGCACCTGGATATAATCTAGGCGGAGACAGGGTCTGTAATGAAGGTGCCCCCCTAGATGGAGGGCAATGAAATGGTCATCCTGCTTCTCTCAGTCCAATGAAGCACCCTCTCACAAAGTCTGTCAACTGGGCAAAGTTTTTTTTGAGAGCGCATCGCAGAGACATGTCTAGCAGTCAAGGATCTCCCACCAAGATGTACACTACCCAAAAGTAGCCCCTGAGAGCAATTTTATGGGGCAGCAGGGGAGCACTTTTACCCTCTTGTGGCAAGACCCTGATCAGACCATGTAATCCATCTAGTTGGTCTAATCAGACCAATATAATAATTTACATAACTGCCTAAGACATATCTGCCTGAGACATAATTTTATGCTGAGTTTTGCAGCAATATGCCATTTCTATCCAGGTGCGGTATTTTTATTTTTTGTCAATGAGTGTATATATGTATGTAGCCGATGTCAGGAAGGGGTTAAATGTTTATATTCAACCTAGAAATGTAGAGAATATCCACAGGATAGCAACAAACAGCCCTATTTAGATAAAAGAAAATGAAGCGACACACTATAAGCTACAGTAGACTAACACTGCAGCCCACAGCAGTATGACCATGGGTGATGCCACGGCATCGCATTCAAGCATGGTGCTAAATAAAAAACCCACGACTCCCACTGTTCAAATTTCACTTCCATTTGGCGTGAAAATCCAGATAATTGAAAACGTAGCCAGCAGAATGTGCCGAACCTCCTTCCTCCGCGGCTGAATTTCACTTTTTTTGTTTTCCAATTTATTGTGTGTTGAGCAGCTACTTGGCGCTTTAACCTTATTAGACGAAAAGTGACCGGTGCGGATATCCTCGCACAATAAAACGCTGGCAGAGCCGGGAAATAACACTTAAGCCTTGAAAGGCAGCCCTATCGCTAATGGGGTTGTAAGTGGTGTAACAATGAGTAAGAAAAAAACACTTGGACTGGATCTTCATTTGCAGTATTTGTAATATCGTGCAAAGGCCAGGGGTTGCTTCAAGGATTTGTCGAAGAAGTTTGTTTTTGTTTTTTGTTTTTTTCGATGAGGAAAGGGTTGCAGAAGACTTTGCTGCTGATGATGATGACTTGAATTGGATAAACAATCTGTGCGGAGGAGATGAGCTCCATGCTGTGCAAGTCAGAAATACTTTGTGCTGTTTCTCAATAGCCAACAACTGCTACCCGGCAGGAGGGGAAATTGGCTGGCAGAACGTGCCACTTGAGATCAGCGCACTTGACATTTGGTATGTGTTCATCATTATGACTTTGTTAAATTCTTTCTGGCATAATCTGATTGTGTAATGTTGGCTCCGTTCTACGAGCGCCAGTCTGTGCTAGTTACATAGCAAACAAACACATGCAAAGCGAGAGGAAGAAGCAAAGCGGTGACCTTGCGTCTGGTGATTACTTCAAGTTCATTTTTCTGTTTCATTTGTTTTTGAGGTTTGTGATCCTAAACAAGAACACTCCATAAGCCACGAGAATTCACCACCCACCTTGAAATCAGTTTTTGGGTTCTTTAAACACACACTAACCCAGATTTATATATATATATATATATATATATATATATATATATATATATATATATATATTACCCCCGACCTAGGGGTACTACAATTGTATATAGTTATCTATATATTGTTCTGTATTGTTTATCTGGTCATATCTACAAGTAAGCTAATGGTTGGCTATGGTTGACAAGGAACAGAGCTAACCACTCTGTTCCTCCGCTCTTAGTAGGAGTGGGCTGGTCCAGCTTGCTGTCAGGAGCGGGAGTTCCTGCTGAGAAGAACACGTCTGGGCTCCTGCTACAGATTCTCTAGAGAAATCAACCTTATTCTAATCCTCAAGTGGATCCTTAAGAAGACAGACTGCAGATTGAAGAGCTACATCCAGCATTTAAAGACACT
This sequence comes from Rhinella marina, assembly GCA_900303285.1. Classification (NCBI taxonomy): domain Eukaryota; kingdom Metazoa; phylum Chordata; class Amphibia; order Anura; family Bufonidae; genus Rhinella; species Rhinella marina. The sequence goes on along the minus strand of ONZH01000228.1, from coordinate 16,647 downwards.
GCTGTGAGGTGAGGGACTATGGCTAAGACACCCATCACCAAGCACATTACTAGGCCAGTAAGGCCCTCCTATTAGGAGTGGGCTGGCCCTGCTTGCTGTTAGGAAGGGGAGTTCCTGACACTGAAAGGAGAGGAAGCAAAGTTCTGGGCTTCTGCTCCTGATTCTCTAGAGAAATCAACCTTATCCTAATCCTCAAGTGGATCCTTAAGAAGACAGACTGCAGAGTGAATAGCTACATCTAGCATTTGAAGACACTGCTGTGAGGTGAGGGACTATGGCTAAGACACCCATCACCCAGAAAATTACTAGACCAGTAAGGCCCTCTTGGTGGGAATGAGCTGGTCCTGCTAACTGTCAGGAAAGGGAGTTCCTGCTAAGACAATGAAAGGAGAGGAAGCAAACCTTTGGGCTTCTGCTCCTGATTATCTAGAGAAATCAACCTTATCCTAATTCTCAAGTGGATCCTTAGGAAGGCAGACTGCAGATTGAAGAGCTACATCCAGCATTTAAAGACACTGCTGTGAGGTGAGGGAATATGGCTAAGACACCCATCACCCAGAACATTACTAGACCAGTAAGGCCCTCTTGGTAGGAATGGGCTGGTCCTGCTAAATGTCAGGAAGGGGAGTTACTGCTAAGACAATAAAAGGAGAGGAAGAAAACCTCTGGGTTCCAGATTATCTAGCAAAATCAACCTTATCCTAATCCTCAATTGGATCCTTAGGAAGGCAGACTGCAAATTGAATACTGTAGCTACATCCAGCATTTATAGACACTGCTGTGAGGTGAGGCACTATGGCTAAGACACCCATCGCCAAGCACATTACTATGCCAGTAAGGCCCTCTTGGTAGGAGTCGGCTAGTTCTGCTTCCTGTCAGAAGGGGGAGTTTCAGAGTAACCTGAGTGTGGAGAGGAAGCACACTGCAGAGCTCTTGCTCCTAAGAAGGATTTTTCAAAGAGAATTACAGCTAAAGACAGCCTCAAGTAAATCCTTGAGAACAGGCAGCAGAGTGAACAGCTACACCCAGCATTAGAGATATTGCTGTAAGGTCAGAGACTTTGGCTAAGACACCTATCAACCAGACTATAATTTTGCCAGTGCAACATAAGTGTTAAACTGTAGTCATCCAACCCACCTCCACATTCTTATTGCTGCCAGAGTGAATTGCTAATAAAATCAGATGATATTGAATGTATTTATGTTTAATTCTTGCCCAGGGGCGTACATTGAAATCATGGGGCCCCATAGCAAAACTCAGTATTGGGCCCCTCCCTCCTTGCACAAATATAAAATACAATTTATGTAAGAAAGCCCCCTACAATGCCCCCTGCAGCAACAAGGCACCCCTTTAAAGCCATTATTAAGTTATAGTGCCTTCTATAGTGGCCGCAGTATTTAATAAAGCCCCGTTTCAGTGCCCCCTGTATAATATATATAATATATATATAAATATATATATATATATATATATATATATATATATATATATATATATATATATATATATATATAATGGCCCCATTGGTGTCACTAGTGTGTGCGTATATATATATATATATATATATATATCCTGATAGCTGTTGTTGTGGTAGTATAATCAGGGGCGGGGCCTTCCATCCACGCTGGGTGCCCTCCTTCCACGGGCCCCATAGCAGCTGCGTGGTCTGCCTTTATTAGAGGTACACCACTGTTCTTACATTATTTTTCAATATTGCATTTACACTGCACTAATCCCCAGGGAGCAATGGCCTGAGGGAGTACACCATGACACAACACTTCATCACGGCCATTACCAGTCCCATCCTCTGCACCGGCTCCTCCAGGACTTGCTGAATCTGCGCCTAGAATCTGTCTAAAAATTGGCACAAACAGGAAAAATTTGGGCATAACTAGGCTTTCTACATTTTTTTCTGAATTGCTCAGGGGTTGGTCTTAGGGGAAGGGGTGGGGATTCATTGGAGGGATGTGGGTAAAGGTACGCCATTTTGTAAAGAAATTTTACCACAATTCTGCTGTAAAATTCTGTCTCAGAGGAAGCCAACCAATAGTTGATATAGTTCTTTCTGCAACTCCCACAACCTCGGCACTTTGATTAACAGGGAATTCATGATGACATTTACATGGCCTGGTCCTGTCAATCAAAGTGCAGAGCATATGGAAGTTGCAGAGAGAGCAGAGCCTCTTGGTGTAATGGCAATGCCCCTGTTGCTCCTAGAGGCTCATTTGCATATTTTAAATCATCATATTTCTCAGCAATGTGGGTACATATGGACATGGGACCAACACCGATGCCTTCAGCTGCCAAGCGCACATGTAACGGGTCAGCCAATTTCATAGGTACAAATCTGATAGATCTGATAGCCCTTTAAGTGGGGTGCAGCTCTTAATTATTTGTTGTCGCATCTCGCACTACAGCACTGGAAATCAAGGCTGGTGCTAAAAACAACCTCGATAAATATCCTCAAAAATATTACCTAAAAAATGCTTGTAAAAGGACATGAATTTCTACAAAAAATTTTAGGAAAAAAAAAATTCACACCAATGAAAAAAAAATGATTGAGCGACACCAGCCATATGAAGCCATCTAAAAGTCAAACTGGTTCTGCAGATATGTAATTAGACATACAGGATATACAAGGATATTAGATCTAGCAAGTGGTGCTCGTACCCTTAATGTTTTTACAAGAAAAGTGTAATGTCAGCCTTCCTGTAGCACACCTCCCCTGGATATGTGCCCTCTCAGGCATGGTGATCTCAGCATCGGAAGGATGCCATGGACGTCCAGTGAATTCAGTGGAGCCTGTCATACTTTAATCTCCCTGCAGTGATGCTAACAGCTAACACCTTTCCCCTATAGCTAAGCACTGATCACAGCCCACAGCTCCAAGCAGCAGCAAGACCCCCGGAGATCAGCTCGTTTCAGAAGGAGCCTAGAGATTTTTGGACAGGTCCTTTAAACTGTCAATCAAATGTAGAGTCTGTATTTATAGCGGCAGATCAGCCGGATTTTTAACACTCCAGATATTGTATAATGGATTCCAGTAGAGAGATAATTCTGCCTCATTGCTTGTTCTGAAACGTGAATATGTGGTTTTAGAAAATATATGATCTGGGCTTAGCATTCCTGTAATGTAAGGGTATTTTGGAAGTATTGATTGGTTCTGTCCCTTTAATTATGTTAACCATTCTGTGTAATGACGTGCGTAGTAGGGATCAGATAGTACCCATCCCCCATTGTGCTGATAAGAACACATTCCTGAGTGATCTCAGAGACATGTATGATGAACACTGGAGGAGGGGCTGATGGGAATAACTGTGGTCTGCACTGACAATTAAATGGGATTCCACCAGGCACTTCATCCTAGGTATGATGTAAGTATTGATTTGCCCTATCTCTTGTACACCTTGGGGTGTCGGTCAGGTGTTAAAACGTGGTAAACAGCCATGCGTTATAGCATGATCGACCGGATCCCTACCCCATATTTAGGCTAGTGATGTTTATTTACTTTTTATTATTTTGTATGTGATTTGTTTGTGTTATGGTATATTTAATCACACTTAGTAAATATATTTATTCACTTAGCCTTAGTATCATGTTACATTACAATTCCACATTTAAAAGCATATATATTTGTGTAAGCGTGAGTTTAGATTAGCAATGAGCATTTTTTTTTAAAAATGTGATTAATTCAATCCTAGGACTTATATTGTGTCTGGAAAGACTTTAGGACAAGAGAGAGAGCATTCAAAAGGACAGAAAAACAGTGTCTCATACCAGGAACCCCGATCTTTCTGGGTACTGTAACTACCGTTTAACAGGGTTGAGCAAAGAAAATTTCCTTGGCTGCCTGAAAGCCCTTGGTTGGAGTACTATTTCTTCTTATAGAGGGTGCTGAGTATGCATGAGGATTATTGTAAGTCAGACAATGCCCTTGTGGGTTTCTGATAAAAAATATATGCAAATTAGCCCATCTGCTGTTATCAGATAGGCTTAGAAAGGCAAAGTTAAATTTATTTTCCCAGAAACCCAGAGGATCATTGCCTGGGCTATAATACTCCACACATATACTACACATACAAGGTGCACTCCGTTATGAGCATATATATTGCCCAGAAACCCAAAGTAGCATACTAGTCTCTCATTCTTGATTTTTGCAGGAACACTTGTAGTTTTTGTTGTTTTCATATTGGGGTTCGTAACACTTTTTGAACACTTTTTTATTGTGGTGGATAAACAAAAAACTGCAATTCTGTACACAAGGGAACTTTAACAGACAATCTTTTGATCACTTTTATAATACTCTATACAGACTAATATACTGCAGACAGGCTGGGGCTTTCATTATGCCCCAGGCTGACATGCAAATACATCAGCACCTCACATATTAATTTGCTGGGTGCTGATTGGAGACAGCCCCTTCCTTTTAAACCACTTAGATGCCGCAGTCACTATTGACCATGGCATTTACGGCTTAGAGGGCCCAGATTGATGCTTCTGCTGATCTAGGCCATTTGAGCAGGAGCCCAGTTCTCATGTGAGAACCAAGCAACTGGTCTTCACTGCACAGTAGACCTGTGTAGTGCTTAGACTAGGCCACCATAAAAACTCAGCAGGCTAGCATATGGCTCATTAGAGACGGCCATAAAAAGGCATAATGGCTGTCTTTAACAAGTTCATAAACAGACCAAGAATTATTTCTGTTTGGAGGCAAATACTTTATTTTGTGTCTTTTGACCTATATTGAATCTCAAAAAGAATTTGAGACAAATTTTCTTTTATTTTTTACCCTACCCCCATAGACCATAGATATTCTATCCCCATTTTTTTGCTATTTATTTTGCATTAATTACAATAATTGTATTTTCTTTTCAATGATTCTGTCACCAAGGTCCACAACACGACCGAAACGTCAGAATTTAGTCACACTGCTAATATTGCTTCTTATCATTTCCTTATGGACTGAATTTGCTAACCAATAAAGATTGTACTCTAATTGCATCAGACTTTTGAGAGACAAGCTCATTGACAGACCCTTCCCTAACATTGAGCGCCTATAATGTAGTGGTTACTTTCTTCCTACATCAGATTACTGATAACTGCCTCTTGTAAAGACTAAACCACCCAGAGTTAATGCTCTGTGAAGAAAATGAGAAAACTGGGAAAATTTTATATCTGAAGCCAGCAGAATTATGAATGCAGCTCTGTATTACACAGCAGGCTGCAAGGTTTGGTAGAAAATAAGAAATGTAATATATGTACTGTGCACAGATATTACACAGCAGAATAGTGAGTGCAGCTCTGGAGTATAAAAGAGGATGTAACTCAGGATCAGTATAGGAATAGTCATGTAATGTATGTATACAGTGACTGCATCAGCAGCATAGTGAGTGCAGCTCCGGAGTATAATACAGGATGTAAATCGGGATCTGTACCGGATAAGTAATGAATATAACCAGTGACTCCATGGTGCAGAATATTGAGTAAAGCTCTGGGGTATAATACAGGATGTAGCTCAGGGTCAGTAAAGGATAAGTAATATATGTACACAGTGACTGCACCAGCAGAATAGTGAGTGCAGCTCTGGAGTATAATACAGGATGTAACTCAGGATCAGTACAGGATAAGTAATATATGTACACAGTGACTGCACCAGCAGAATATTGAGTGCAGCTCTGGAATATAATACAGGATGTAACTCAGGGTCAGTACAGGATAAGTTATGTATGTACACAGAGACTCCACCAGCAGAATAGTGAGTGCAGCTCTGGAGTATAATACAGGATATAACTCAGGATCAGTACAGGATAAGTAATGTAATGTATGTACACAGTGAGTGCACCAGCAGAATAGTGAGTGCAGCTCTGGAATATAATACAGGATGTAACTCAGGATCAGTACAGGATAAGTAATGTATGTACACAGTGACTGCACCAGCAGAATAGTGAGTGCAGCTCTGGAGTATAATACAGGATGTAACTCAGGATCAGTACAGGATAAGTAATGTAATGTATGTACACAGTGACTGCACCAACAGAATAGTGAGTGCAGCTCTGGAGTATAATACAGGATGTAACTCAGGATCAGTACAGTATAAGTAATGTAATGTATGTACACAGTGACTCCACCAGCAAAATAGTAAGTGCAGCTGTGGAGTACAATACAGGATGTAACTCAGGGTTTGTACAGGATAAGTAATGTAATGTATGTACACAGTGACTGCACCAACAGAATAGTGAGTGCAGCTCTGGAGTATAATACAGGATGTAACTCAGGGTTTGTACAGGATAAGTAATGTAATGTATATATGACATCAATGTGAAACTGTTGAAGGTGAAGAACAAATATTTCATACTACTACATCTGCAACCTATTTTATGTATTTTTCTCTAAACCTTAAGCATAGTAAATATAATACAATCCAAATAAAGCGGTGTGAGAGAATTCCCCATCTGTGATCATTAGATGTAATTCTCCATTCAGATCTACTTAGTATACATCTGAGTATTTTCCGGGCTCTGCTGTCCATTCACTGACATCTTACGGCAGAAAGCAGTCAGCTGTAGCGGTAATTAACAAGCATGTCTTCCAGTTATTTCCCCTGTGCACCAAAGCTATTCTGGCAGGGTGGCTGGTAACTGAGGGGTTAAATGCACTGGAACAGAACAGCGCAGAACATTGGTGGTTCTATGATTAGACCTTAAAATACCACAAGATTCCTCTCTTTATGCACATCTTGTATGTGAGGCCATTACAGCATTACACCAGCCATGTACTGGCACAGACAACTGGTTGATTTATTTGGAGTGTTTCATATTCCCTGACATCTCTATTTGCCTGGAAGGTCGGCACATTACACCCACCAGATTAGGGAGTGATGAAGAGTCGTGTGAAGACTATCATGCCTTTAGGATCACGCAATATGCAAGGTCGCCAGCACCGTCTTTTATTAACTCAAAGTGTATTTTATTATATCCTTACTGAATGTCACTGGTCTTCAAAGGGTAGATAGATAATAGATAGATAGATAGATAGATAATCAGATAGATAGATAGATAGATAGATAGATAGATAGATAGATAGATAATCAGATAGATAGATAGATAGATAGATAGATAGATAGATAGATAGATAGATAGATAGATAGATAGATAGATACAGTGCCTTGCGAAAGTATTCGGCCCCCTATAACATTTAAAAATTTTTGGTGAAGAATCAACAACAAGTGGGTCACAATTGTGAAGTGGAATGAAATTTATTGGATCATTTAAACTTTTTTTGTAATAATAAAACTGAAAAGTGGGGCGTGCAAATTATTCGGCCCCCTTGTATTAATACTTTGTTGCGCCACCTTTTGTTCCGATTACAGCTGCGGTCTCTTGGGGTATGTCTCTATCAGTTTTGCACATCTAGAGACTGAAATTCTTGCCCATTCTTCCTTGCAAAACAGCTGGAGCTCTTTGAGGTTGGATGGAGAACGTTTGTGAACAGCAGTTTTCAGCTCTTTCCACATATTCTCCATTGGATTCAGGTCTGGACTGTGACTTGGCCATTCTAAGACCTGGATACGTTTATTTTTTAACCATTCCATTGTAGATTTTGCTTTATGTTTGGGATCATTGTCTTGTTGGAAGATAAATCTCCGTCCTAGTCTCAGGTCTTTTGAAGACTCCAACAGGTTTTCATCCAGAATGGTCCTGTATTTGGCTCCATCCATCTTCCCATCAATTTTAACCATCTTCCCTGTCCCTGCTGATGAAAAGCAGGCCCAAACCACGATGCTGCCACCACCATGTCTGACAGTGGGGATGGTGTGTTCAGGGTGATGTTGCTTTTATGCCAAACATATCGTTTTGCATTGTTTCCAAAAAGTTGGATTTTGGTTTCATCTGAGCAGAGCCCCTTCTTCCACATGTTTGGTGTCTCCCAGGTGGCTTGTGGCAAACTGTAAACCAGACTTTTTATGGATATCTTTGAGAAATGGCTTTCTTCTTGCCACTCTTCCATAAAGGCCAGATTTGTGAAGTGTTGGACTGATTGTTGTCCTATGGACAGACTCTCCCACCTCAGCTGTAGATCTCTGCAGTTCATCCAGAGTGATCATGGGCCTCTTGGCTGCATCTCTGATCAGTCTTCTCCTTGTTTGAGATGAAAGTTTAGAGGGACGGCCGGGTCTTGGTAGATCTGCAGTGGTCTGATACTCCTTCCATTTCAATATGATCGCTTGCACAGTGCTCCTTGGGATGTTTAAAGCTTGGGAAATCTTTTGGTATCCAAATCCGACTTTAAACTTCTCCACAACAGTATCACGGACCTGTCTGGTGTGTTCCTTGGCCTTCATGATGCAGAACCCTGAGACTATCACAGAGCAGGTGCATTTATACGGAGACTTGATTACACACAGGTGGATTCTATTTCTCTTCATCAGTCATTTAGGACAACATTGGATCATTCAGAGATCCTCAATCAACTTCCGGAGTGAGTTTTCTGAACTGAAAGTAAACGGGACGAATAATTTTGCACGCCCAACTTTTCAGTTTTATTATTACAAAAAGAGTTTAAATGATCCAAAAATTTCCTTCCACTTCACAATTGTGACCCACTTGTTGTTGATTCTTCACTTCAAATTTAAAATGTAAAATGTTATATCTTTTTGTTTGAAGCCTGAAATGTGGCAAAAGGTTGAAAAGTTCCAGGGGGCCGAATACTTTCGCAAGGCACTGTAGATAGATAGATAGATAGATAGATAGATAGATATTAGATGGATAGATAGAAATATAAATAGATAGAAAGACATAGGAGATAGATTGGTTGCTAAATATTTAGATAGATGGTGTCAGGAATATGGTCCACCTTATCCTTTGTTATTATAATGTTTGCAGAGATATTATGTGTTTTATGGTTATATGTCGTAGTGTATGTAACATCAGGTGTGATTTACCTATATATACAGTGTGTATTTATGTATTTGTATCTTCTGTATTACAAGGCCAGCAGCCATGTTGGGGGTCATTGATTTATGAATGGATTTAAGGCTGCTTAGAAGGAGTCGAGCTGTCTGCCTAGTTCCTGAGAAATAGCCAAACTGCTCCCTGGGAGGTAGCTAGTAAGGAGGGGCTAATGAGGATTGGCCCATTTGTGGACCACACTTCAGGAAGAGGACACCTTCGGACTCCTTGGGTCAGCAGGGGGGACATCCTAACCAGAGAATGAACAATAATTTTAGTGCTTCATAACTTGTTCAAGAGGGGGTTGATGTCTCCAGAATACAGCTCATCACCTTTGGTATGATGGGGGGTATAGCATGGACACCTGACATGGCGTATCAACTCACCTTCATCTTCCTAAAACAAGGATCTCACCTTCCAAGCATCCTGGACATTTCCCGTTTGATATGCTAGGACTCGGAACAGTGAGATATGAATTATGAAGAAGGGCTGGGGCCTGTTTCTTTACCAGGGCAACTAGGAAAATATCTTTTGGATATTTTACCACCTGCTCCCTAGATGGCCAGGGGCATGCTGCATGTGTAATGAAGCTCAGCCCAGAGGAGTTAAGTCAGTGGTGTGGGGGAGAATCTCCTCAGGGCTGCCCCTTGAGGAAAGACAAAAATATAATGCGTGCCGTGTCACAAAGTGGGAGATCCAATCGAATTGGTTTGTGCACCATTACTCTGCCCAAATCTCTTGGGAGGAAGGACTTTTACCACGCACCTGCTAAGTATCCGAACTTTCTATGTTTTCTCCTTTTTATTTTCCAATTGTTTGCCATTTATGTATGTCTTTTGTTAATCATTTTTTGTAACCCAGTGCTGTCCATTTTCCATACATTAAACCTAAAAGTTTGATGGTTTGTCTTGTCACCTTAAAGGGAGTCTGTCACCTCATTTTCACCTATATAACTAACAGCAGTGCCCCACAGAAGATTGCATACACATCCCAGACATACCTGTGTGCACTGTGTCTGTATTACATGTCACATCCCAGACATACCTGTGTGCACTGTGTGTGTATTACATGTCACATCCCAGACATACCTGTGTGCACTGTGTGTCTGTATTACATGTCACATCCCAGACATACCTGTGTGCACTGTGTGTCTGTATTACATGTCACATCCCAGACATACCTGTGTACACTGTGTGTGTGTATTACATGTCACATCCCAGACATACCTGTGTGCACTGTGTGTCTGTATTACATGTCATATCCCAGACATACCTGTGTGCACTGTGTGTCTGTATTATATATCACATCCCAGACATACCTGTGTGCACTGTGTGTCTGTATTACATGTCACATCCCAGAAATACCTATGTGCACTGTGTGTCTGTATTACATGTCACATCCCAGACATACCTATGTGTGTGTATTACATGTCACATCCCAGACATACCTGTGTGCACTGTGTGTCTGTATTACATGTCACATCCCAGACATACCTGTGTGTGTGTATTACATGTCACATCCCAGACATACCTGTGTGCACTGTGTGTGTATTACATGTCACATCCCAGACATACCTGTGTGCACTGTGTGTCTGTATTACATGTCACATCCCAGACATACCTGTGTGCACTGTGTGTGTATTACATGTCACATCCCAGACATACCTGTGTGCACTGTGTGTGTATTACATGTCACATCCCAGACATACCTGTGTGCACTGTGTGTCTGTATTACATGTCACATCCCAGACATACCTGTGTGCACTGTGTGTGTATTACATGTCACATCCCAGACATACCTGTGTGCACTGTGTGTGTATTACATGTCACATTCCAGACATACCTGTGTGCACTGTGTGTCTGTATTACATGTCACATCCCAGACATACCTGTGTGCACTGTATGTGTATATTACATGTCATATCCCAGACATACCTGTGTGCACTGTGTGTCTGTATTACACGTCACATCCCAGACATACCTGTGTGCACTGTGTGTATTACATGTCACATCCCAGACATACCTGTGTGCACTGTGTGTGTATTACATGTCACATCCCAGACATACCTGTGTGCACTGTGTCTGTATTACAAGTCACATCCCAGACATACCTGTGTGCACTGTGTGTCTGTATTACATGTCACATCCCAGACATACCTGTGTGCACTGTGTGTGTGTATTACATGTCACATCCCAGACATACCTGTGTGCACTGTGTGTCTGTATTACATGTCACATCCCAGAAATACCTGTGTGCACTGTGTGTGTATTACATGTCACATCCCAGACATACCTGTGTGCACTGTGTGTGTATTACATGTCACATCCCAGACATACCTGTGTGCACTGTGTGTCATGTGAGTAAGGGATGTAATGCTGTTCTTCCAAGAATTTTGCTGCATAGAGATCTGTTGATTTCCCATTGTGTCAGTATCAAAGTACAATAAACCAATCAGTGATAAAAATAGTTTTTTGCCCTGACCGAGGCACCGGCGTTTTGCTGAACAATCATCATTCTGACAGCTGTCATTCTCTAATAGGGTTTTAAACATACTTTTTGAGCCATCATTACCGCGTTCTTGCAGAACCTTGCCAGTAGCAATGTTTCTTGCCATCTAATTGGCTAATTTGGGCACAGATTATATTAGGCGGTAATTTGCCAGCATGAGCCATATGCTAGTCTTTTTTTCCTTATTTGCTGAAAACTTGATGAAAATAATTATATCTAAAGATACTGAAAGAAATTCTCACAGCCTAATGGTGGGATGAAAGCTACCCTGGCAAAGCAACAAAGAGAATATTACTGCAGGTTTTGCATCTAAAATCCACCACCTTCAAGCATTAGACGCTCAGTGCTTCTCCTCTCCTGACATGTCTGTTTAAGCAACTACTTGTATTCTCCATGTGATAAAAATTCTGGAGCATCTATTCTTAGGGCTTTATGTTGTGTCATCCCTCTATTATTCCTACTAGAAGTTATGAATGAATTACTAGCAGTTTGCAATAAAGATCCAGATGGCTGTTACCAGTAAGGGGTGTGTCCCTGCATAGTCTCTCTGAGAGATACTTCTTTGCATATCATTTTCTCATAGAGCATTGCCTCTAGGTCTCCATAAACATCTGACCTCCCCTAAATTATGAGGAAAACCATCTAAAATGGCAATCTGGGGTTTACTTTGCTAATTGCCCAAGGACCGATTTTATATAGAACCAGCCTACTTGGCCTCAAATCTTCCTATACAGCGCCATCACAGGAGAGATAAAGCATTACACTTTCATTTTCTGGGCTATTGATCCCAAATGGAAGAAAATTAAGAATTAAGAAAATGAAATACATAAATATTACTTTATTATGAATATTTTCCCAAATACCTTTCATTAGTTATATTGGCTTGTTTTGTCTGGGGAGACATCATTGGGAGAAATAAAATGGCCGCCGTCCTATTAGTACACACAAAACCTGTCCTAATTACTCAGGAGGACAAGTTACTTCACAACACTGAGGAAAAGAGCTGCCTCATCCTCCTCTCTGCTCTGTTTGTCAGGGGTTATGATCCTGAATACAGCTGATGAGATCTTCAGCTGAATCTCTGTAGGAATGGAGTTAATGAGGAGACATGAAGTACAGAGAGGATGGACAGGACAGGCTGTGGTAATGGAGGCTGCATACAAGAGCTGCTCATTATCCACATCTCCTCATGTACTCCATTCCTACAGAATAGTCAGCTAAAGATCATATTAAACTGTATTTAGGATCACAATCCCTGATGAGCAGAGAGGAGGATGAGGGAGCTCTTTACCTCAGTGTTCTGAAGTAACTTGTCCTGCTGTGTGATTAGGACAGGTTTTGTGTGTACTAATAGGACGGCAGCCATTTTATTTCTCCTAATAATTGCTCCCCAGACAAAACGAGCCATTATAACTAATGAAAGGTATTTGGGAATATATTTGTAATAAATAGAGATGAGCGAGTAGTGAAATATTCGAAAGTTCGAAATTCGATTCGAATAGACCGCGAAATTCGACTATTCGACCGGATATCGAATCCCATTAAAGTCTATGGGAAAAAAATGCTCGCCACTTGGAAATCTCAATTCGACCACTTGGAGGTCACCAAGTCCACCCTGGAACCTCAGAAAAGGATGCCAACACTGCTGGAATGCAACTGGGACAGCAGGGAAGCATGTCTGGGTGCATATAACGTGCCCAAGTCGCACTATTACGCCACTATCACAGCCTCTCAACAATACACTCCAAACACAATCTAAACTCTCTGTAAAGTGAGACCATACAAGGAAACCTTCTTTCCTCTACATTGCCATGGACCCCAAGCCAAACTAGACAAAAAAGAAGATAAAATTCTGCACCCCTTAAAATCACGTTGCCTATGAACAACCACAGATGGCATAGGCAAAGGGGAAAGCAAATAGACCCCACCCCTAATTGTCATTGTGTGTGTGTGTGTGTGAGATGTGGTCAGACATGTCTTCTTTAAAATGTAAAAACAACTCAAACACATGCAGAAGCCTTAAAATGCCCAAATTGTTGGCGCTTGAGATGTCAGTGACCCGACCTGGCCCAGTGTCATGTCTAGCAGGTAAAGCAGTGGGGATGTTGAGGGATGCGTAGGACCGCAAAAGGCAGGAAGAGGCCGTGGGCTGGCCAGAGGCTCATGGAAAATTTTGTGGAGGCCCAAGAGGTGAGACGTCTTAAAAATTGTGTGGAGGCTAAAGAGGTGAGACGTGTTAAAAATTATGTGGAGGCCCAAGAGGTGAGACCTCTTAAAGATTTTGTGGAGGCCCAAGAGGTGAGACCTCTTAAAGATTTTGTGCAGGCCCAAGAGGTGAGACCTCTTAAAGATTTTGTGCAGGCCCAAGAGGTGAGACCTCTTAAAGATTTTGTGCAGGCCCAAGAGGTGAGACCTCTTAAAGATTTTGTGGAGGCCCAAGAGGTGAGACCTCTTAAAGATTTTGTGCAGGCCCAAGAGGTGAGACCTCTTAAAGATTTTGTGGAGGCCCAAGAGGTGAGACCTCTTAAAGATTTTGTGCAGGCCCAAGAGGTGAGACCTCTTAAAGATTTTGTGGAGGCCCAAGAGGTGAGACCTCTTAAAGATTTTGTGGAGGCCCAAGAGGTGAGACCTCTTAAAGATTTTGTGCAGGCCCAAGAGGTGAGACCTCTTAAAGATTTTGCAGGCCCAAGAGGTGAGACTCTTAAAGATTTTGTGCAGGCCCAAGAGGTGAGACCTCTTAAAGATTTTGTGCAGGCCCAAGAGGTGAGACCTCTTAAAAGATTTTGTGCAGGCCCAAGAGGTGAGACCTCTTAAAGATTTTGTGGAGGCCCAAGAGGTGAGACCTCTTAAAGATTTTGTGGAGGCCCAAGAGGTGAGACGTCTTAAAAATTGTGTGGAGGCTAAAGAGGTGAGACCTCTTAAACATTTTGTAGAGCCCCAAGAGGTGAGACCTCTTAAAAATTTTGTGGAGGCCCAAGAGGTGAGACGTCTTAAAAATTGTGTGGAGGCTAAAGAGGTGAGACCTCTTAAACATTTTGTAGAGCCCCAAGAGGTGAGACCTCTTAAAAATTATGTGGAGGCCCAAGAGGTGAGACCTCTTAAAAATTATGTGGAGGCCCAAGAGGTTGAGACCTCTTAAACATTTTGTGCAGGCCCAAGAGGTGAGACCTCTTAAAAATTATGTGGAGGCCCAAGAGGTGAGACCTCTTAAAAATTATGTGGAGGCCCAAGAGGTGAGACCTCTTAAAAATTATGTGGAGGCCCAAGAGGTGAGACCTCTTAAAAATTATGTGGAGGCCCAAGAGGAGAGCCATAAATATATATATATTTTTTTTTACGGAGCAATTCTACGGCGGTTAAGGAGGAGGAGGAGGAGGTGGAGGAGGAAATGGCACTTCATACAGATGGCACTTCACTTTTGGCTGCTTTCCACGGTTGGAGAAGCAAAGTCCGGGTCAATCCACTTGCTGTTCATTTTGATTAGCGTCAGCCTGTCCGCACTGTCGGTTGACAGGCGGCTGCGCTTATCGGTTATAATGCCCCCGGCTGCGCTGAACACCCTTTCGGATAGCACGCTGGCGGCAGGGCAGGCAAGCACCTCCAAGGCGTACAGGGACAGTTCCAGCCACGTGTCCAACTTGGAGACCCAGTAAGTGTAGGACGCCGAGGGATCGGGGAGGACAGGGTTACGGTCTGCCAGGTACTCCCGCAACATCCGCCGATACTTGTCCCTCCTGCTGATAGCGGGCCCCGCAGTGATGGAAGTTGCACGAGGGGGTGCCATGAACGTGTCCCACACCTTGGAGAGTGTTCCCCTGGTGGCTGTGGGCCTGATGGATGTTGTGGGACTCTGGGAGACCCTCTCCTCTCTGCCGCCAGCGATGGTGGGTGGGAAAATCTCCATCATGTTCTGCACGAGTTCCCTCTGGTATTCCAGCAATCGATTCGTCCTCTCCTCTACCGGAATAAAAGAGGAGACGTTATCTTTATACCGGGGGTCCAGGAGTGCGAAGACCCAGTACAGTTTGTCCTCCACTATCCGGACAACACGTGTGTCCCGGGAAAAGCAGCCCAGCATGAAGTCAGCCATGTGTGCCAGACTCTGAATAGGCATGACCTCACTGCCCCCACCAGAAAGGATCACTTGCCATTTCCTCCTCTTCCTCTTCCGCCTCCTCTCCGCCCCATCCGCGCTGAACCAATGGGACGCACACAGCCTGACTGCTACCCTCGCCGCCAGCATCCTCCTCCTCTTCCACAGCCACCTCCACGTCGTCCTCCTCCTCATCCTCCTCCTGCCTGCAACTGCCACCGTGAAGCAGACAAAAGTGTGGACTGACTGTGTAGCTCCGTTGCGTCTCCTCCAACCCCCGTCTCCTCTGCGTGCAATGCGTTCTCCCTTATTGCGATGAGGGATTCTTTAAGGACGCCTAGGAGCGGGATGGTTACGCTCACTATAGCGTCCTCGCTGCTGACCTTCTTGGTGGACTCCTCAAAGATACGCAGTACATCGCATATGTCTGCCATCCATGGCCACTCGTGGTTGGCAAACTGAGGGAGCTGAGTTGGAGGCACGCGTGGATTCATTATCTGGTACTCCATCAATGCTCTCTGCTGCTCACACACCCTGGCCAACATGGAATAGGTGGAATTCCAGCGAGTCGGCAGGTTCGCACAACAGCCGATGTTCAGGCAAATGGAGGCGTTGCTGGAGTTTTTTTAAGCTAGCAGCAGCTACAGTTGACTTCCGAAAGTGAGCGCACAAGCGCCGCACTTTCACCAGTAGCTCTGCCAGGTTGGGGTAAGTCTTCAGAAATTTTTGGACTACCAGATTAAAAACGTGGGCCAGGCATGGTACGTGATTGAGTTCGGCAAGCTCCAGAGCCGCCACCAGGTTACGGCCGTTATCGCACACGACCATGCCTGGTCCTAGCTGCAGCGGCGACAGCCACATCTCCGTCTGCCTGCAATATGGCGTCCCTCACCTCTGGGCGCTGTGCTTCCTGTCGCCCAAGCTGATGAGCTTTAGCACCGCCTGCTGACGTCTCCCCGCGCCAGTGCTGCAACGCTTCCAGCTAGAGGCTGAGGGAGATGTTAAGGCACAGGAGGAGGAGGAGGAGGAGGAGGGGGGTTTATCAGAACCCATGCTGGCAATCTTGGGCGGGGGTGGTTAGGTAGGCCGTCTCTGTTT